>SJOL01006423.1:1743903-1761748 GCA_004794785.1 Opisthorchis felineus | reverse complement strand
TATATATATATATATATATATATATATGGGCGTAATATGAGCACACATTTGCGCTTCACTTTTGTTAAATTTGAAGTGAAATGGTAGAATCACTTACATCGGTTGATAGAACGAAGTTGTGCTTCAATTTCCTGGACGTCCAATTCAATGTCTGTAAAGAGAGAATGAGGTGAACGAGCAGGATGGCACCAAATTAATCTAAGCAGTCAATAGGCAGTACGAAACTTCGGTATGATACTCCCTAACAGGGAATATCTCGCGCTTAGGGGACATCCTTACATTCCATATGGGCAGACCGTTAAAATCCCCATATGGATTGGGAACTTCAGGACCACCCGGGTAGAAGGCATAAGGCAAGGTCCCATGTGGACAGTAGGCCTTTCTAAAGGGGACACCAAGTGGTAGATTCCTCCTGACTTATTTCTCCATTCCGACTCCGGAACTTGTGAATGAACGAGTCCAGGTTGCTGACGTGCTGGTGGAATGCATTTTGTCAACAAGGTGTGAGACGTACGACTGAATGAACACTGATCACGCTTTTAGCTCATCCACTTTGTCCCAGGTTTGTGTTGCCGGGCCGTCAAATTCATCCTCGTTCCTGTGACCGACCATCAACTGAATAGAAAAGCGATATCTGTATTTGTGTGCGGGTGTTTACAGGCGAGAAATGAAGATTGTGGTTTTATCTGCGCTTTGTGAGCGGCGACCCACATGAATCTAAACTACATGCTGTCTACCGTTTATTGGGGTGTCCACTAGTCAATGAGCAAGTGCAAAGGAAAACAAACATAATGATAGAAGAAACCGCCATGATTCTCAGCTCGGCGAGGAACCACACCCGCGGAGTACTGCGAGAGATGGAACCTGGGAAGGAAGGAAACACGGCTAAAAACAGATATGTTACAGAACACAATGCGGATATGACGTAGTTCCTGAAAAACAACACCGCTTGACTATTTGGGAAAAAAAACTGATAAGCTGCAAGAAGGGTGAAACCAGTGGCGGGCTGCCATAAATATTTCAGCAGACTTGTGAGTACTGTGTTACGCCAAAAATAAAAGCTTATATATATGAGAACGCTGAGTAGTATTGAGTATTTGCTGTCTGGTAGCCACAGGACCCTTGAAGAAGGAATACACATACATATGGGGGTGTCCTCTCTTGAACAGCTTCACCGTATGACGTCAGCCCGCCCTTGGTGGTGATGCCCGACCAGTTGTGCTGTGGAACTGCCGATCTGCATAACCACGGTCAGAGAATGGGATCGCTTCTGAGACAGCGAGGAATGTCGCCGAATCGGACTTAGGGCATCGAAGTTTACACAAAAATATGAGGGTTTTGCTAAGAGTTTGCCACACGGTGCCTATTCAAGAGGTTCGTTTCCTGTTCCGAACAGTTTACTGGTCATTTCATAGACCCAGAACGGCGTACCTTACTCCATAGACCTAACCGAAAATGATCCAGGCGAACACGGTAAACGTCGTCCATTGTTTCGATCCGCCCTCGTTCCCACCGAAGGGATATTGAAGTGCAGAAACAGACAGACGCATTGATAACACGAAGTCTGATTAAAAACACTGATAGGCATAATCAGGGTTACTGTTAAGTAAGAAGTCAGCTCTAGAACGGCAGTGGAAATCCACAAATCCAAATGAGATGACAACCACAGAGTGGCACCTACAACATAAAACTTACAGCGCAAACACCGAACTTGATCACGCCCAAAACTCGCGAACAGCCATGCAGTGGTATCTTGCCACAGTCGGCTGACTTCATCCAGTTGATCCGCAATATTAATACCAGCTATCGCACATGATTTGACGTTCGGTCCCAGATTATCAGTTCCAGACAGTTCACGAAGTAACACCCCTCCGAGTGTTTGAAGCCGACTCATATCGGTCTCTCGAGCTCCAAGTGCACGCAGATATCGTTGCTTGATTGCAAAAGTTTAAAAGACAAGAAGCAGCGGAAGTGAGTGAGGGAATAAGTTGAAAAAATGTTTTTAGCACAGAAAAACGCGCTGTTTTACTTACACTAAGTAGTGCTCCAAATGAGCATATCAAACGTTTGGTTAAGAATCCTCAGGAGATTGGCTTCCCATAACTGGGGTTGTTGTGTACGGAAACTGTGGTTGTGGTCACAAAGAGAAGAACTTTGGCGACCCCATCAGTCATTTTCTGAGGACAACTATTAATCAACACCCCACGTAAAACCGACGGGAAAGATGAATGAACATTGGACAAAGGGATCACAGAGTCCATCTCAATATGCTGCTGTCCAATTTGACGGTAACAGCGGTAGTAGAGGAATACACAAGGAGCGTATCGACGGTGGGAGCGTGGATTGCTGGTTAGTCAGCAATAGCCAGCCATCAGGATCAACATACCCGTAACCAGTTCTAAAGCGTCTACCCCATCAACAAAGAGGAAGCGCTTCGAAGAGTACTGCGAGTGGATAAGGAAGAGACCTTGCCTTGTAGGGCATTCCACCTATTGTACCAACAAGCGTCGGGAAAATCTTCCAAATCCAGATTGGTCAAATGGTAAGGGCCCTCTGTGTCAATCGAATGGAGGGAACTGAGTGGAACTGCTGACTCGCCGGGTCAGGTATGTGAACGTTGATCATCAAACTTATCGCCATAAGGCCAACGTTCCTCGGGGTAAAGCAACAGTGAGTTCGTGGTCAAAGCGTGCAGCAGTGGTACGTAGGGATACGTAAAATATAACCCGATAAGGTAAACACCTAATCAGTGGCCTGAATGTAAGAAACATGTAGGCTAGATGGTCAGTTCAAAACGATGATGTTGGCAGAATGATCTCACGATGATTTGATGTGACTTTCGGGGCTCCCATTCTGTCAGAATAATGCGTATAATACACGGATAAGTGTTTTTGGATGCTTCTCATCATCCCCAAGGGGAGGGAGGAGTGATTCTGTCTCAGTGAAAAAACGATGAGTTGGTTAGCTGTAGACGGCCTTAAATGCATAGGTGTATGCTCGTTCCGGCACTACCCCAAAATCGCTCAGCTATGGTACGAAGTTCATGCAGCTAGGAGGTAAGAGGGCTGATATACTGTCAGCTTGTCCTAGCCTATACTGGATTAATCGAAAGCCACCCCAAGAGAGCCCCCAGAAAATGAAGTACTTGACCCCAGTTCGCGAACAACCTTGAATTCAAATTAGTTTATCAGATTTTAGCAGATAAAAAGGCTTACAGGGTTATGGATATATTTTTTTGAATTTATAATCTTCGGTTGAGTCCCGTAATTCTATATAATATATATATATATATATATATATATATACCACCACTAGCTGTCAGTATAATAATAGCGATAATAACAATAACAGTAATGGTTCAGCTGCAATACCTCTTCGGTGCCTAGCTATTAGGCCGTCCTAAGGAAGCATGAGGGTGGAGATGTTGCCAGGTTGGCGAAACTCAGAAAGGAGTAGTTGAAATGTCGGGGTTAAGTTCGAACTACGGGCCTTCCGGTCACCATTGAGCTATCTCGAGCTCACAGAAATTAAACCGCAATTTGCCGTGATAAGCAAGGCCCTCGAATTCCAACGGTGATTATCTGACGTCATAGGTAATGTGAACTGGCAGACGAGATTCGGTCCTTTGAGGTTCGTGCACTGGTTTCACCAAACACAGTCATCAATACTAGATAACCACCAGATATAAACGTCTGCGGCTTCTGATAGGTTCGGAGAGGGCGCCTTCCGAAAGATGACTGGACATCCTTTAGGTGAGAGACGCTAAAAGCGTGACGGTGGTTGGTTTACCTGTTGGTGCCTTAACTTTCTCTGTAGCCGTAAATTTGAGGGGGGATGCCACCTACGTGTCCCAGGTCAGCAAGACTCTCATCACCAGCCAGTTGAACATCGAGTCGCGAAGCCCATGAGGCTTTCTGATACTAATTTAGGTTAGACTTTTTTAAGAGTATGATGGGCAGGACGAGTGACCATTATACCCCCAGGCTTTCTAAGGGAGTCGGGAAAATTCGATGGGTTATCAGTATGCTACGAACGCTAGCAAACAAAAACCCAAGTCGTCCGGCTGTGACATCATTGAAGTGCGTACATGCCGCGAAACCTGGTGGAACGAGGGCTGGGGTACTATAAACACCTCCAAGCTTTGACACCAGCAATCAAAAACGGGGCTGGTACGGTACTTCCTGTTAGTTTCAGGCCACAATATACTTCCTTCAGATTCGAGGCTTAGGCAAGAATGCTCGGAAAGGAAATACCCAGAAGCCAGCAGTTTGATGAATGAGGAGAACGTTGAGCAACGAGATCAGGAGGGGAACCATGAACTGAAGGTAATAGCTTGAATGCATGAGGACACGACTTGGCCACGTCTGACAATATCTCTAACCATCGATGTGTTCCGTTTCGGAGGACCCATCCAGGGAAACGGCAATGACCAGCGCAGGTGAGTTTGCTGGTAATTACTTTCATGCTTTGTTTCTAAACCATTACTTGACCTCTTCTGACTGATTTCCACCCTTCGCGTGGGTCTATGAAAAGGACTCTTCGAGAAAATAGGTCAACTGGCACACGGAGCACGTGACCAAGCCAGCGCAACCTATGGAGTGTGATCAATTCAGCTATCGTGGGCGAGTTGGGTCTCCCGAGAACCATTCGACGTACTTTAGCAGATGGCGGGATGGCTCAGTGGTTAGAGCGCGAATCTACTGACCGGAAGGTCCGTGGTTCGAACCCGACCTCTGCCTCTCGACTTCCTCTGTCAAGGCTTGGGCAACCTGGAAGTATTCCAGCCCTCGTGCTTCCTTCTGGTGGCATGGCAGTTAGGCACTGAAGGGTGCTACAGCTGAACGATTTTTTGGCATTACTGATACGGTATCCCCATCAGACTAGGGCAATGGTCCGAAAACATACATGGTGAAACACTGAAAGACTTTTGACGCAGTCAGCGCGCAGCGACTAGGTTTCTGACCCGTGTATCAGTAAACTCCACATTTAACGGCTGCGCCACAGGTGATGCAGTTTCACGAAAGCTATACTGGCCATCCCAATCCGGACAGAAATATTATCTTTCTCGAAACCACCCGAACTGATACAGGTACCAAGGTAGGCAAATTTATCCGCTACCTCAATCGGCCCATCCACAAGCATAAGGCTAGGGTTCGAGCTCCCCAAGTCTTGCAGCAGCACTTTGCAGGTGTGAAGCGCATGCCAAACCGGCTCTGTGAGCGAATGCCCTGGGGACATTTAGACCCCATAGGCACTAGAGGCTGTGAGTGTTTCATGAGTATATCAGCAAAGAAGTTGAAGAGGAAAAGCAAAAAAGGATAGTCCTTCCTGACACCAATTGATGTACCGAATTCAGGCGAGAAAAAAAATCGAAATCGTTCAGCTGTAACACCCTTTCGGTGCCTAGCTACCATGCCACGCGAAGGAAGCACGAGGGCTGGGATAATGCCAGGTTGCCCAAGCCTAGACAGGGGAAGTCGAAAGGCAGAGGTCGGGTTCAAACCACGGACCTTCCGGTCAGTAAATTCGCGCTCTAACCACTTGGGCCGTCTCGCCCCACTCAGGCGAGAGCTTCCCGTGGACCTTCACGCGTCCACGGGAGTTGGCGTACAGCGCCTTAAGAAGGGTCAAGAATTTACGGGAGACACCTTTGTTCCACAGATACTGCCTACGGTCTATAGAGTCAAAGGCAGATTTGAAGACTACCATTGTTAGTTGTTGGAAGTAATGTTGCTGTTCGGGAATCTGTCGGAGGATGAAAATGTTAGCGACGCATCATATATCAGGACGGAAGCCAGACTGGATTTCACGGATAAGTCCCTCCCTGTGTTCAGCTAACCTTCGAAGGATAAGATCAGGGAGAGCCTTCGATGCCAGAGTTACCAGGTTAATGCCATGGTGGTTTCATCACAACGTCCGCGTACCCTTTTTGAAGACAGGGACGACTGTCGGTGTCCCATTCTGTAGGCATTTTCTCATTCCATGTCGCATCAACGAGTTTTGTCACATGGGTCACCAGGGATTCTGCCTCCTTTGAAGAATGTCCGATTCCCATGTCTTCTCACGTTCCAGTACGGATTTTTCGCACTTTATTTCTTCTGACGGGCGATTACGGTTTAGATTCCATTTGCCCGTATGCACTGTCTTAAGAAGCCGAGTTTGAAGGGGACAGCTAAACTACTCTCCGAAGCGTTCGCCCCACCTTTCCATC
Source organism: Opisthorchis felineus (assembly GCA_004794785.1). Taxonomy (NCBI): domain Eukaryota; kingdom Metazoa; phylum Platyhelminthes; class Trematoda; order Opisthorchiida; family Opisthorchiidae; genus Opisthorchis; species Opisthorchis felineus. The sequence goes on along the minus strand of SJOL01006423.1, from coordinate 1,755,537 downwards.
AGGCATTTTTGCGAGTGAATTAACGTGAATTATTGTTTCAGAGAGCGTTGCTTTCTTATGGCCAATCGATTGTACCAATTAGTGTAGGGCACGACTGCTTCCGGTAGCAAAAGCCTTCCCCATATCCCAAGCCTTCGATGTCCACCAAAGGCTCTTCACTATTTGGCGTTTCAAGAAATTTGCGTGCGCCGGCGTACCCGTTGCCTGCTGCTAAGGATTTCCTGGCATCAATCAAGACTAGTGATCTCGATATCTAGCAGTCATTTTATCGTGTCGAAGAGGTTGGACAGACAGCTCTGAACTCCACTAGCATAGCTCCACATTTTGTCGAGTTTTATTCAAGTGCTCACTATCAGTACAGTACTGGTTTACTGTGGACAGCTGCTGAGCTGGCTCAAGTCGACACTGCTGAGATATGGTAGTTCTTCGAAGAGGGTGGATCGGCAGACTTCTTGCTGACTTGCGAGGGCCTGAAGGGAAGCTAACTGTCAGGCATGCTCACACCACAGTGTGGTCAGTCAAGTTGCGTGCCCCAGAAAGAACAGCAGTCTTGAATTTTGGCTCTCAACCAGTGGCTCATGGCAACGTGACCCAACTGGGTTCACGGTTGATTTGCACTTGGTGGCCGCCAGGTTACACGATGCGAACGTTTATGCTGAAAGGTCGCACTGGCGAGAAACGGTTGACGATCACTACGCAACTGGAGGAATCGCTGTCCGTTGTCTGTGCGACGAGCACCGACCTCGAATCGTTCACCCAGATGTGATTCTGTGGACCTCAGACGACCGAATTGGGCATTCGTATTGCCCGCAAGGATCACCGTGTCAGTGCTCCCTGCTTGGCGAACGACCCCGAATAACTGTCGATAGAAAGTACTCTCAGCGTCAGAACTGCAGTCCGTTTGGGAATATGCCGACACTACAAAAGGACACTGTTTTTTATGTCGAGGAGCTGGCTTGATTGATCTGGATAACCGAAAGGCGCAAAGATACTGTTCACTGGAATCCAATCCAGCAAAGCGCGTTCAGCTCTGGGGCTGAGTGCAACTCCCACGCCATATATTCCACGAGTCCTCGACTCTGGATCACCGGACACACGGAGGGAGGAATGCGAAAAAGCTAAGTTCATCCCTCGCCTTCTGAGATGCACGGCCACGTCTGAGTATTGTGTACGTGTTTTAGATCCAGAGCACGCATCGATTTTAAGGGAGTATAAGGTCTGCGCAAGCATTGCCTGTTTGCCAATTTGACACAGAGTATGGACGCTGATAGCCCCTATGTAGAAAGGATCTTGTGGATTTAGCAGTGTTGTTGTTTATTTTTAGTAGGCAGCTTGGTGCATAAGATACATTGGTCAGATAACTGACAAGCAAATGACCCAACAACGTTCGCTTGCGTGGTGGGAAGGGGTTGGGGAGGGACATCGGTGGACAAAGAACTGTGCCGGCAAAGGATACTTCCCGGTTGCCTGGGCCGAGGAAGCTATTGATGAAGAAATTCAATACGAATTTACGAATTATGCCTTCAGGATACAAATAAAAAACGGCGCATCCCTTTTAAATAAATTTTGCTTCATCTCGACAGCTTCGGTTTCAGTCCCGGTTTCTCGTTTACCCCCCCCCCCCCCCCCCCCCCAATTTCGGAAACATTTGCACACTAATGAAGATTGGAGCAGGTAACCATTTTGAGGATGTTCGTGTGAACTTCGAACTCGGGTCGTCAAAATGTTACCACACAATCTTATCTATTCAATCACCCGGAATGGATGCACAGCTGTGGGGGGGGGGGAATGAGTTAGACGACTCAGAGACAGTTTTCCTCCCCGGCGTTCTGTTGTCAACACTTTCGAGAGAGTGACCACTTCTTAAGAGTGATTCCCCTCGGGGCGGTAAATCCGAAGGAACGCTGGTAAGCAACACATTTTATGGACTCTTTCGGAGCGGTATCACTACAGATGACTACATCTGAAAGTGCAGTAAGCAGTCCGTGATTGCAAGAAGTGGGGAAACCAACTTCGAGTACAATGGGATCAAAGACCAGTTACCTGATGAAGACAAGACTCCGAGCGACACAGTGAGGTGTTGCACTTTTCTTGATACAATCCTCGAATGTGCGTCAACCACCTTCGAAGCTCCATATACGTCATTTGGAAAATGGTCAGATTTTTCACTTGAGGAAAACCTATGGACCCTGTTGTTCGGTTTGGAACCATGTAATGCTGTAAGGAGTGGAATTTTGGATGTCGAGTTTATCAACTAACCTGGTTGTGAATTTCCTGTAACAGCTGAACGCACTCGCAGTGCAACGAATGAAATTCACCGGAACTTAGAAGGCCATCCGTGGCAAAGGGGCTGGGGTCCTTCATCATTTCCAAAATTTTACCTGAAACGTTATCGGAAAATGCAGTCACGAAACACAACGGGCAAAAAGAATTTCGGAAACCAGCGGTCCGAAATTCTGAATTCATGTTCTACCGTGAGAACACGAAGAGCAAACCCTGTTAAGAGCCCATCCAACAAATACACCACCGAAAGCAAAATCAGCTATGATATGGATATCCTGCTGCTTGGGAACGCTATCAGAGGAAGTGACAGTAATATGCCGAGGGTTCAAAGAAAGAAACTTAGTTGTCCCAGCATACTTATCAAGGTGATTGTTAGTTGTAGGACTTATGGTTGTACGTGGACTGGGGTGCAAGGGCGCCCAGACCTAGACAAGATGATTAGGGTTCTCGACCAAAGCCTATGGTTCAAAAGCCTGATCACAAAGCAGCGGTGTTCAGCGGGAAATGTAAGTGCATTGCGATTTTTAAAGAGCAAGTCACCGCACATATTTCAATTCTCAACCTCTTGGTCAGGCCTCTAACCATTGACCAGCCTGGTATGAGAGACTCTCCAACACGGCTCGGAGCGAATATCAGCCCATGTGGTAGACCTCAAACCACGAAAATAAGGTAAGTAATGATAGCTCCTGTAATTTTTGGAGGCGGAGGTGCTTAGATGAACTGGCAATAAGCCGCTGTTTTCAAAATAGTGTGCCTCCACATTGGTGGAGGAAATATGGCCAAGAGATGACTATCAATGCCGAAAACTATATGACAAATGTCATCTTCGCTTCGTTGGATTTCATCCCCACCATCAGCCGTAAAACGTGTAAATGTTGTACAATGGTCATAGGTGTTCGCTGGTGGTTCGGGAAAGTAGGACTGGATAGCTACACATTGGAGGTAGTAGATGATATCGTAGGCGACTGAATCCAGGAGTGATAATGGACATTTCACTGCGGGGGTTGAGAAGGGGGTTATGCATTCAAGACAACAGCTTGGATGCATGCGCGCAATTAGACATGCCACTTAGCAGGTTCGCCAACATCTCCAACCACTGATGTGTCCTGTCTCGGGAATCCCATCATCACTGACAGCAATACACTAGTAATACATACTGGTGCTTAACCGCCACGGAGACGTCAGTGCTCAGCACAGGTGATGGTGGCCGTCATACCCTACACTGAAGGGCATCGAACCGATGCCAGCGGCGTTCGTGTTGTCAGTTTCCTTCAAGAAGTTTTCGGTTCTTCAGCATAAGTTGGCTTCAGCTACAGGGCGAAATCTCAATTTAGAATATCCCCATAGTTAAAAGTTAAATACATGTAGGTACCACGGCTGTACATTGCATTCTGTATTGGACATTTGGTGCACGATGTGGTCGTATCGTTAGTTGCAAGTCAGTCCATTATGTTGAGTTACGACTGGTGATGTACTTAGTGGATTCGAATACCTTGTGACTGTTAGTGCTACGTGCAGCGCTAAATTGGTGAGTGTGAGTGTAATTTTCTTTCCAGGTTACGTTTCGGCGCGCCTCTTGAGTGCCAACTCCGAGGGACGTGTTTACTTGTCCTTGATTTTTTCAGTGTTGTGCCCTACGACGGTAGAAATTACTGAATCTATGTCTGAAACAACGGAAGACGTTCCACAGAGCGTTTCACAGCTCACGAAGGAATTAGTGAATGATTTTTATCCCCATTCCGCCGTTTCGTGATAGTAATCTAAAATCATATGTCCGGCAGTAAGATGCAAAGTTCGCATTACGCAGCAGTACTAGTGAGCTGACAAAATAGTATCGTGTCGTATCAACGCTGCCGCTGCATATTGCCGACGAGGCGGAAGACTTAGTGGTTGTTCGGAACGCGGACATTAACTGCAAAAGCCTATGAGTAGCGCTAATCATAATTCCAGAGATGTCAGCAAGTTCTGTTCCACATGTAAGCCGTTGGGTCGGGTGATCGCATCACCCCACAGTTGCTGTGACAGATACAGCGAATCAACAGCGATGAACTCCTCAACAAAGCGACCGTCCGTGAGTCTCGGCTAAAGAAGTTGTCCAAAACGATGCATGCAGTTTGACGAACGGTGATCAACACTGCCCTGGCACAGACAGTGGAAGGCACTGACCAGATACATTGGACCAACGTTCCCACGTAACCCGGCGAATTTCGGTTATCGTTCAGCTGTAACACCCTTTCGTTGCCTAGCTGCCATGCCACCCAAAGGAAGCACGAGGGCTAGGATACTGCCAGGTTGCCCAAGCCTAGACAGGGAAAGTCGAGATGGCAGAGGTCGGGTTCGAACCACGGACCTTCCGGTCAGTAAATTCGCGCTCTAACCATTGAGCCATCTCGCCCCGATGCACGCGTGGCGATCATTGGACAATCAACAACTATCATCTCAGACACCTACCCTGTGACACTTTCAGAACATCACGGCCGGTCTGGGGGATAACCAGGTACTCTAAGGGGAGATCCGGTACGTGTCTAGCACCAGAACGCGGTGGCTCACGGGAACATTCCAAAGAAAACTGGTGTCATGCCATTCGGCCTCCAGGAGTCCTTACTACGTCATTTTGTCTTCAGAATGCGCCGCAAACCTTTACGTGCTGAATCAACGAAGCTTCATCACTAGAGGCTGCCACCTTCTGGATGGGGACCCCGGGACTCAACTTCCCAAAGGGTTAATGACACTGCCAGAAATGGCCCAATTGCGCATTCAGTGGCACTCATGCATCAACGTTATCGCCTTCAATGAGCAGCTACCTGGTTCCCGGACTAACTGAAGATACCATCGCCTCCTAGACTTGGCTGTTTCCCACACTCCAAACTGTAGCAGCTGGAACCAGTGTGCTATGGCACACGGTTTGTAGCTGGTAAACTGAAATGAATTGAAAAGAGGCTTAGAATTTTTCTATCCGAAAATTCCCATTTAGATTAGAACAAAGATGGCTGACGAACTTGTTTTCGGCAGGATCTTTTAAGGTTGTACAGTTGCCAAGGCTGGGACAGCAGTATGTAACACAATTTACTGGGCGCGGTGAACATGAAACAGGAAGTCGAGTGAATAAGTAAAAAATAAATCGCTCAGCTGTAACACCCTTTCGGTGCCTAGCTGCCATGCCACCCGAAGGAAGCACGAGGGCTGAGATACTGCCAGGTTGCCCAAGCCTAGACAGGGAAAGTCGAGAGGCAGAGGTCGGGTTCCACTTCCGCCATATTACCTCACAACAGAACATGTTTTCGTACGTGGTTTCCTACTGGAGTTGATGAGGAGGTTATTGATGCAATTGATCCCATACCAGTATTGAATCCATATAACACTCTAAAGGCAGCCATAATTAAACGGACAGCGACCTCTGATGAAGCTAATCTCCAGAAGTTGCTTTCAGGAGTTGAACTGGGCGATCGCACACCATCACAACTTCTGCGACACATGCAAAGTCTGGTTTGCAGCAAGTCGTTTGACGGCTCGATTTTAAAGCAACTGTGGATGTAGTGTTCTCATTTGAAAACACGCCAAATACTAGCTACCCAATCTGATGTCCCGCTATCGTCACTCGCACAGACTGCAGACAAAATTCATGAATGCTTCTCAGCGTGTTTAGCCGCCTCAAAAGCACAACATAGTCTGTCCAGTGGTAACCCAGTTCTGGCACGCCTCGATTGAATGTAAACGCAAATCGACCAGCTCGTAACCACTGTTATCAGGGTAGTTACCAGATTGAAACAGACTACCGTGTCGCACAAGTCCCGATCAGTTTCCCGTGAACAGCGCTCCCCATCAAGGAATCATAGCCGCTTCTGTTCTTACCATGCGAAAGACAAAGCTTTAGGTTGTACACCTCCGTCCGCCTCTGTTTCCCCTGACCTGGGAAACCAACTAGCCAGTCAGTAGTGGCCACAGCTGCCACTGGCCAGTCATCTAGTCGCCTTTACTACGTAACGGATTGAACCACCGGAATGCGATTTCTCGTCGACACCGGTGCAGAACTCAGCGTTACTCCTGCAGGAACCATTAAACGCTATTCTTCTAATCCGCTGACGACAATGCAGGCAGCCAACGGCACTCGCATTGCTACCTTCGGTCATAAGTCACGGACGCTTGACCTTGGTCTTCGCCGTGCACACCCCTGGATTTTCACTGTCGCCGACGTCCAAGTCCCAATCATCGGTGCCAATTTTCTTACCAACTTCTCACTAGCCGTCGATATCAAACGACAGAAGCTTCTGGATTCCTTTACGTCGCTTTCCGTTCCATCAATTCAGGTCGACGCCTCATCATACCCACTCGGTATATACGTTGCCCGCACTTCATATATTCCGGTCTTCGATGATTTAATAAAAAAGTATCCCAGTGTGCCTAAGCCGTCCTACCCGGTCTCGAGTGTGCCACACTCAGTCGAGCACCACATAACGACCACCGGTCCTCCAGTTCATTCTCGCCATTAACGACTACACCCTGAGAAGCTGCGTATCGCCAAATCCGGGTTTGACCATATGCTGCAACTCAGAATAATTCGTCCTTCAAATTCTTGTTGCGGTTCTCCCCTACATTTGGTCCCTAAAAAGTGCACTGGTGACTGGCGACCGTGCGGCGACTACAGAGCGCTTAGTTGTCGTACCATCCCCGACCGTTACCCAATACCACATATTTACGATTTTGCGCTGGAATTGCAGGACGAAACTATTTTTTCCAAAATCGTCCGCGCGTATTATCATATGCCAGCTGCCCCGACGACATTCCAAAAATTATCACACCGTTCGGTCTATTCGAATTCACACACATGCCTTCAGGTCTGCGGAACGCCACTTTAACGTTCCAACGCTTTATAGATCAGGTTCTGCATGGATTAGACTACGTTTCCGTCTACATTGACGATGTCTTGGTGGCAAGCAAAACGAGCGAAGAAAAAAGCACACTTGCAAGCTGTCTTCGAACAACAACAATGTGGAATCACTATTAACCCAGACAATTGTGTTTTTGCAGCAGACCAGCTTAATTTCCTCGACCATCGTGTTAACCCCGAAGAGATCCGGCCGCTGCCAGAAAAACTACTGCCATTCCCGACTATCCCCCCACCTCAATCAACCCGAAGCCTTCGTCGATTTTTGAATATGGTCAACTACTACGGCAGATTTATTCCACGTTGCTCAGAGATGCTAGCACCGCTAACCGATTTGTTCAAAGCAAACAACAAACATTTGCAATTCACCGACGAATTCGTCACCATGGTGACAGCTTCGTGCACTTTCAACTCCACCAAAGCTGCTGTTTTAAGAGTCACCACCCTGAGCCATTTGGACCCCCACCGCTGTCGGTGGGGTTCTTCAACAGGTGGTCAACGACAACACTCAAACTTTCTTTTCTCGTAAACTGCAACCTGCACAAACCCGGTACAAAACTTTTAGTAGAGAGCTCCTAGCGATCTAACAACCTGCCAAGCATTTTCGACACATCCTCGACGGAAGAAAACTTAATATTTACACTGTCTGGAGGCCAGCCGCCCCTAATAACCGAACACTATGTCAGTTGGACGGATGGATCACGTGGGGGCTACGAACTGAACGAAGGCATGCCCTGATTGATCAGAATGTCAGTCAATTTTGATCGAGCATCTTTAGCTCGACGCTTCTTGCCCCCTTACGGAACATTCTGAGATGACCCTATAAATACGGTTGTAATAGTTTTTCTTTGTCTCAACAAAGGGCTGTCTGAAGCTGCCGGGCCTTTTGATACACCATAGTGGGCGGAGCAGGAAGCCAAGGACTGACAGACTTGCACGATCGTTCAGCAAGTCACAACAATACGGACCACAAACCTCTCGTTTTTGCTTTGAGATCATCCCTAGACAAACACTTACTAATAGATAGCCGACACCTGAAGTTCATTTCTCAGTTTACAACTGAAAAGCTATATCGAAGGTTCTGACAATGTCGTTGCCGACTCCTTCTTCCGCAGTGTGATAAGCCACATCAACTCCTATCGATCTACAAGCCATTGCCCCTGCTCAGAAGTCGAAACCCGAATTTCCAAATTTTTCTAGCCTTACGTCCCTCAAGTTCGTCAAGTTACCGCTTCTCAACTCTGGCAGTCTTATCGTCTGTGACATATCCACAGGACGCCCAAGGCCTTTTGTTCCTGAAAAATATAGACGCGCTTTACTTGGCCACCATCACGCACTCATCCGAGCATACGGGCTACTGTCAAATTCATGTCACAAAGATACGTTTGGCCGAATATGCAAAAGGAGATCCGTACTTGGGCTAAGCAATGTCTCGACTGTCAGAACAGCAAGATTCGTCGACAAACCATTTCTTCCCATTGCGTTTTTCAGCTGCCTGACTCACGCTTCCGAAAGGTCCACATCGACCTTGTTGGACCGTTGCCATCGTCTAGAGGTTTTACGCACATCCTCACTTGTGCCGATCATTTCATGCGCTGGCCCATAACCATTCCGATCAACGACACGTCAGCTGAAAATGTTGCTATAACTTTTGTCGACAATTGGATTGCCATATTCGGTGTATCTGCTACCAATATCACTGGTCAAGATCCACAATTTACGTCAACACATTTTCACGACCTGAAACAGTCATTTGGTATGGATCACTTCCGAACCACTGCGTACCATGCGACTGCCAGTGGCATGTTCGAACGCTTCCATTGACAGTTCAGGCGTCGCTGATCGCCTCCTCTAGCATAGACTGGTCGGTGCGTCTCCCGCTCATTCTTCTCAGTATACACAATACTGTTAAAGAAGACTTGGGTTGAACAGCCTTCGAACTCGTTTTCCGCACTACCTTACGCCCCCTAGGTGAAATGATTGACGACTCTTCAACTACTGGTGAAACGGATCCTAATTCCTACGCTTCCCGGTTTCGCCAACACATGCGCAATATCAGTCCCTCATCAACTCGACAGACCTTCAAGCCCACACAAGTACATCTCAATCTTGCTACATGTGATTTTGGTTTTGTGCGCGACGATGCGTACCGAAAGCCCTTACAGCCACCATACGAAGGACCTTTCGGAGTGATTTCTCGAAAAGGCAAATCTTTCGTCACTGATCGTAACGGCCGCAAAGACACTTAGCATCGATCGGTTGAAGGTTGCTTACAACCAATTCTCCATAATGAGCATATCATGAGCTCCTCGACTACACAATCGCATAGTCATACGAACCCTCCTTCGACCAACACAGCACACACTCTCACTTATAAGGTCTGGTCGTCATCAAAAACTCCTTGTACGTTTTAGAGACTAAATATTGTGACACATGTCCCTTTCCAGCGACGCGCTCACCAATTTGACGCTCTAGGAGGGAGTTCTGTAGCTCTCGTAAACTGCTATTTCCCATGCTCAATATCATCTTTTTCCCTGTCAACATCCCTCACGTTACTGTACAAAAGTCTGTTCTGTCCATTAGAGACTCCTTAGGGCCGTTAACCACTACAAGATCGTCAGTACAGGCAGCGCTGTGGTTGTGTTCAACACAGGATGTATGTGAGGGAGGTGAGCTAGACGACGGCAAGTCCAACACGGGAACAAAGCGTTTTTGCCGACGGAGGATCCGGTCGCGATGTCGTATGGCGGCGGCTAAAGCCACTGCGACGGTGCGGTGCTGCAGCGATCCGAGTTGATTGGCAAACACCTCGTAAATAATAGACGGTGGACAACACGCTCAGCGCCGTGTCTGGTAGATGCTGCACGACCGAGCTGGTTGTCATCCTCCTTGTTCCAAAAGCTAGTCAGGGCGGATGGTGCTTTTTCATTCTTTGGCCGGGTTACTTCGCCGTTAGTCCAAGGGAATGAGTATGTTAACATATTTCGGTCATGGACAGGTAATCTATCTTTGAGAATGAAGGAGAAAAGACGATTGCTTTTGAAAAAAAATTCGAAGTGTGGCGGCGGGGAAAACTTCGTTGAAATCTGAACAAAGTCGACTGATGTAAAGCCTTCTGCTCAGTACATCGGCCGGTACATCATTTCTAAACATAAACGGATTTTCTTTGAACTTTGGTGGTAACAGCATTGAATTCTTTTCTGTTCAAATGATCCTTAAAATTATCACGGAACCCGTCATCTCCCAGATCGTTGGTGGGAGTTGGTGTTTCCTGTTCTAGTAGTTCGTCACAACATATTTTGCCCGCTCTGTTAGTAAAACTGTGGATCAGATTACGTTCCTGATCAAGTGGAACATGCTCTTAAAGTTGGTGCATTGCCCGGAACACGACGGCCTTCGGTAACCCGAAATCTCAGTATACCAATGTGATGTCGTTCACGGTCAACATCCAAGAACAATGATCATGATAATAATGATAATATGTATTCCCAATTGGTGGGTGGCAGACCGAAGTAGAGGAATTTGTCGGTTTTTCCTTACGATATGAATTACAAGGCGGCGTGGGCCCCATTAAACTTTCGCTGAAGAAATTCCACCTGGCTTTCAGCGTCTTAAACCCCAAAAACTTCATCTACTTTGTTAGGTGGAAATCAGCACCGATACCGATTTGCCGCCCTGCTACTTCACGGATTCACAGAGTCACGGATTGATACACAGGATCGAGGCTTTTGCCCAAGTTTCCCGGGTCGGCTTAGTTCTTGTCGTTCAGCGGCTGTCGTACAGCTGAAAGACACAGACGAAAAAAGGAGGTAGCACTGCTCTTTAAGTTCTCAGCGCGGGGCAGTATGCTTGCCAGCACGAGGACTCGCATAAGAAAGTGTCTAATAGTGCTTTGAACTGGGTTCTAGAAGGAGCGTGGACAACCGCCGGAGGAAGGTTATTCCACGCAGCTACTACACGAAATGACAAAACATTTTGCCTAATAGTGTGCGCTCTGAGCTTAAAAATCTTCTTACCATGTCCCCGCCGTGTGTTTGCTGGCTCAACGGTGAAAATCCTGTTGGTCAAACCTTGTTCAAACAGAGCATAAGTAAGAATTAGGTCTCCTTGGAGGCGGCGATACTCGAGGGGAAAGAGGTCAAGCGCCGCGAGACGCATTTCGTAGTCCACGGATTTAAGGCCCGCAACCATTTTCGTAGCAGCTCGCTGGACACGCTCAGTGAGGGTTACGTCCTTCGTACGCCCTGAGGAGACAACTTGGTTGGCGCATTCAAGAAGCGGTCTGACGTAGGCCCCATAGAGTATTTGGAAGTTCATGCGAGTAATACGGGAGAAGGTGCGCCTAATTATACGTAGAACGGCGAATGCCTTTTGGGCTGATTTCTCATGGTGCAGTGAGAAGGACATGTTTGAAGAGAACCAGATACCCAAATCCTTTTTGGTATCTATCTTCGTGATGTCTTCTG
>SJOL01006423.1:1636510-1742563 GCA_004794785.1 Opisthorchis felineus | reverse complement strand
CAGCTCATCTTCTGTGTCTCCTGTAGTCAACTTTTTGGGAAAATCTTTGAGACCTTTTTTACAGAAGGCGCCGAATCCTTTTTCGGTAGCTTGCGGCTCATCCGGCTGCGTGCTGGTTTTCTTGGGACGAACATCGCGTCAGCCTCGTGAACTTTCTGGAAAATAGTCCTGTATAAGTCTTCCGCTGAGGCGGAAATCAGCACGGATACCGATTTGTCGCCCTGCTGCTTTTGTATGCACGCTATGGTGGCACCGGGGGACAGTGGTTCTCCAAAATTAAGTGTTCACGACAGTTTCTGTGGATGGAAAACAGATGGAAAGCTCATGAGCCAAAGCCCAGAAAGCAAGATTGTACATCACCAATACTTACACATAAACCAACCAAAGCGGCTGACACTGTATACTACAACGGCCCCCTTTTTGAAGAACACCGTCCCCGGTGTACGATGGCCTACGTAAACCAGTCGGTGCTAGTGGTGTGGTGCGCCAGGCCGGTGAGCGTACGCATACTACAATACAGACGGGAGGCGCATCTCACAAGCGAGTGGCCACAAGATCAGGCCGCATGGCAGTCCAGCATTAAGCCGAAATCTGATTGGACAGAAGTCTGGACCCAGCAGCCAATCAGGATCTAGTATCCGCCAACAGACGGTTGCCAATGTTGCATACAGAAAGCTTCGGAATATTCAGGATGTTTTCGCCGCATAAGCTATGCACACGACGCACTGTACAAGTTTTGGACGTTACTACACTTTGTGAATCTTTCATGGTTGTTGTGACGGGAGCGTTGGCCGGAGGTTTCAGACCGAGAACTGAGCTGAGAGAATGCCTTTGTTACAATTGGTGAACGGAAACCCATGACGCTTATCGAATTTGATGAGCTAAGAAGATTTTTCCAGTAGCAACAAGGGCAGTTCAAAGAAACCCAATCAAAGCTCACTGAGTCGATGACTCAGACTGCATAATGACACCACGGCAGCCGGTACACGTGGAGCTTCTTCTACTTCAGCAGCTGCAGCCGCAGCCTTGGTCAATGAGTTCACACTTGCCCCTCTTTATGGGCATGCTTTTGACTTCTGGCTCAAGCGGTATAAAGACAGGTTCAAAACGGATTTTTTCAAGTTCGATGATAGAAAGCCAGATTATTACTCCGAATACTCGACACATCGGAGCACGGACGGTATTCAAACTTCATTTTCCAAAGCTGCCTCCCGAACGCAGCTTTACTGAAATGGCCAGAACATTATTCCAGATATTCGGCGATCAGATGTCGCTGTTCAGTATCCATTATCAGTGACTCAAGCTTTTCAGAAAGATGATGACGATTTCATCACGTTCGCCAGTTTTGCCCATCTTGAATGCTAGTGTTTCAAGCTCAGCTCAATGACGGAGAACCAGTTCAAGTGCCTTAAATTTGTTTGCGGTCTCCTGTCGCCCCAAGATACAAACAACAATAATCGGCTGCTCTACAGAATTGAACAGGATGCTGGAATAGCGTTGCATAGCCTCAACAAAGAACGTCAATGCCTCATCAACCTGAAGCACGACACGGTCGGTCGCTTTCCATTTTAGGCAGCTGTGTACGCACAGTCATCTCGAACATCTTAAAGAAACTCGAGAACAATCCAGGTCGAAAACACAGCAAGCCTCTTACAAGTTACTGGCATGGCAGTGCGTGACATTTTGCTCTTTATTGCCGGTTTAGGTGCCATAAATGTTCCAGGAACAATCGTCGCTGTCATAAAGCAGATTTATCTCAGTCTCATATGCCGCAGCCAACAGAACACCACTAAACTAAATCTGCTGGATTAGCCGCACGATTCTATTTTAAACCCCACGCACACAGCACCCGGAATCGCCCTCTAACATTCTCACTTCCCGAAGCATTAACTTGAGGACCTCGTGCAAAGCTATGCACCTGTATTTGCCGATGGGCTTGATCGGTGCATAAAATAGAGAGCCATAATGTGCCTGCTCCCCAGTGCCAGACCAGTTTCCAGGCCCAAAAGCCCAGTACCATTTGCAGCCTCACCCATCGTCCACCAGGAACTGGACCGTTAACAGAAGTTTGGTGTTCCCCAACCGCTCAACTACTCGGCATAGGCCACACCGATCTTATTGGTGCAGGAGGCCAATGGGATCATGCGCGGACTACCCCAACCGCCTCAATGCCGCACCGGATACCCATCAGTCCCGTTATCCAGGCGACTTGTTCACGAAACTAAATGAGCGGAATGTTCCGCGAAGAATAATTTGTCTGACGCTTACCTCCAGATTGAAGTTGAGGAAGAATCTCGAGAACTTTCGACCATTAGTACGCACCGCAGGCTGTTGCGTTATAACCACCTGCCGTTTGGTGTCAAGGCAGCGCCGGCCATATTTCATGGATACGACGTTGGAGGGTGCCCCCGGCGTTGCCGCCTATTTCAACAAACTCATCATCGTGGGTTCCAGCAACGATGAACTGTGGCGCCGCCTTGATTATTTGCTTGGTTGTATGCCGTAGAATGGCTTCAGGGTGCGCCGAGGAAAATGCACCGTGTTCATGCGGTTGACAAAAAATTCCTCAGATTCATTATTAACAAACACAGCCACCGACCAGTCTCGGAGAACACTGATGCCATCAAACGTATGCCAGACTCCACAGCCGTAACATCCCACATGTCCTTCCTTGGTCCCTTCAGACGCTATAGCTCGTTTCTGCCTGTGATGCATCACCTCCAATGTCCACTGAACCAGCTGCTCACAAAAAACCACGAGTGGATATGACCAGAAGAATGCCTACGCGCCTTTGATTCTGTTGAATTCATGCTGAGTTCCGATTTGCTTCTCATCCACTACGATCCACCACTGGTAATCGTTGTGGTGTCCGATGCTTAGAACTAAGGAATTGGTGCGGTGACGTCGCATGTATTTCCCGACAGCAGCCATAAAGTCAGTGCACATGGGGTCAGATCCCTGACGTCAGCCGAGCGCAACTACAGTCAGATAGAAAAGGAGGCTTTGGCGATCATGTTTGCTATCAATTTCCAAAAAACTTGTAAAATCTGTCTTCCCTCCCCCACTCCCAGCCCACCAGCATAGTCTCCTATATATGTCAACACCATATCAGACTCTCCCTTTCTCACACCCAATAAAGTACATGAGAACATGGTGCACACTGACCTGTCAGTGTGTTGGGCTTCGATGTTACGTCACGTAGGCGCTCTATTCAGTTGCCTTCTTTCATACCCATAGGCTCGGGACCTGTCATATTCAGTGTTTTTCTACTGACCTGGATTGAGTCGCGGCTGCCTGCTTCATGCTTGCCCAGACCGATTATGTTGTTTTACAGGCGTGGCTTCCAACCCGACCGGATAAAATACATGGCAACCAGAGTTTACTAATGCACAAGCCAACAACAATACTGTTCACCACATTGCAGATCTGGTAGCATGCCAGAGGATAAGCTCATATAAAGACCGGGTAAGTTCGGCAGGGAGGGGTTACTTCATGCGTCGCACCCAGGTGCATGCATATGCCCGGCACCTCTCCAGTAGCAAGGGCGACGTACCCAGTGCTGTGGCTCTGAGATTGCCTTTATAAGCAGAAAATTAAACATAACTCCTTTTGAATGCCTGACTAACCGGCTTAGACCTGTCTCGATTATAGTATGTGTCCCGGAAAACCTGCTTACTGATCCAAAATATTAACTATAGCAAAGTAGAAGTGCTGTTTCACGTTTGACAGAGGCAAAAAGGCATGTGGGTCAACGCCTTTGACAAAGTTTGTTCTGCTAGGCCCATGCCCTTTTCCCTTTGCTTTAACTCTGCCATGCCGGGATCACATCCAGTTCCAAACATCAAACATGACGGCGCATCCGCTCTGATTAATGAGTGGTGCCTCGTCTTGCCTAACCCTACCCAACATAAACCAAGGAAAGAACAGAGTTTGTCATACCTGAGGACGTATTATACGCCACGCAACCCATTCAACACACGCACACAACATTGCGGTACGCCTCTGTTTGGCTCGATAGCTCAAGCTCCGTCATCGTTTAGCCATGGATCACACTCTGGACATCTCCGTTCTGTGCCTATTGTTCCAATGGTAGCTGCCGTCTCATTTGCCTCCGCGACTTGCCTCTTCCAGCGGCTGTATGTCGTTTGCTTGTTCGAAATGACTGAGCTGTTTTACTGGCCTGGCTTTCCCCCGACTAGATAAAATATCTGGTAGCTGGAGTTTATATTATTGCACAAGCCGCAATTATGACTGCATAGTGGCATGCCGCCTTGCAGATCTGGTAGCATGCACGAGGGATGAAAACCTCGTGTGGTGGTCGGTACGTCCTGCAGGGAGGGTCGCCCTGTTGCGTTGCACCATGGTGCGTTCGTATACCCATCACCCCTCCAGTAGCACGGGTGCTTCGCCCATCGCCGGTGGTTCTGAGCATGGCCTTTAATTCAGGAAACCAATAAAAGAGGACTGTTGTTTCTGTTTGTTGCCGCTGGGCTGGACCCGTCCCGGTTGTCATTTAACTGGCAAAGCCATAAGCTACAGACGAATATAAAAAAAGGAGAAGAAACTGGACTTTTGTCTGTAAAAAAAGGAGAAAGATATTCGTAAAAAAACACAGATGGGATAGCCTGAAGACTCTGTGATGCCCATGGTTTACATCGATGTACGGAGCTGCAGCTGCCTTCGTCATATTGGGGTTGTACCGCACCAAAGCCCACTTAGTCGGCCAAACAACACACACGCACGTACCTGCTTCTCCCAGTAGTGAACATATACAATGAGAAATATATGTAAACAGAGGTTCCTAACCCTCTGCTACCAGCATGCAAGACGAGTGTCCAAAGACTATTTATTCGCCATGCACCACTTGTTAAATTGAAGCTGATAGCAGTGCTTCTGGGACTGGTGACAATTTCTTACCTACGCTTACTTTCTCTCCTAGGTTATTTTGCTGCCCAATTTAAGTAACAAATGCCAGATAAGCTAGCCCATCATCTCGGAAGTTAACCCTCGTCAGTACTTATACTTCTGATTTCCCCAACCACACTACCTCTCTGCGTGCTTATGTCGGTTTGCACTGTATCTCTCGTAATTCAATATCATATGTTAGCAAACCCAACCCTTGCTTGGTTGCTAGTTGACTAAGTGCAAATCCATCCCTATCCACTCTCACATACTCACTCACTGTCACCACCCTAATAGCGGTAGATGTCAAGTCTTTCTCTCTATATATATTAATGCACATTATCCCATCTGATGTCTCCTCAGACTCACCATGCTTTGCTAACCTCATCCCATTCCCTTGTCTTCCCAAGCTTAGAACTTCGACAATATCAGGTATGGACGACCTGGTTGGCTGTTATCCACTCCACCTGGCCTATGAATCTACACCCACAGGGATCCCCAACTGGACCGAAAAAATCCTAAAAGATCCCGCTGCTCAGAGAATTGCACATCCCAGCACAATGACCTTTTATGTGACGTCCGTTACGGGGCTGTCCGAAAACTGAAGTATGTCAGGCCAATGATGGCACGGCACTGCCATACCCAGTTTGATAGCATACCCGCAACTATTCCCTTCCAATTCTCGACTGTACCCTCCCACCCACTCGTTCTATTAACTGCAAATACGAATAAGCTCCCCACCTGGTCCCAGCTGCCTGCATGATCTGTTCATTCCAAACTGCTGAACCTGTTGTTCGAATTTAACCATTTCGCTCGCGTTCTGGCACGTGTGTTGGCACCATCTCACTCTTCCAAGGAACTATTATGCCCGGCTCCACAACAGCGACACCAGTGAGTCTCTACAGTTTCACTGTACACCATGATCCTGAGGTTCTTGTTGCCGTCTATGCGTTTTGCTACTCCCTCCACGTCATCATCCCCACTTACGCTTTTTGTAACCCTGGCCATGAGCTCAACAGTCCAAGGTCAGGAGGCCTCAGCGGTGGTTTTAGGTTTTAGTTCAACTTGACCGGCTGGATGACGCCAACTATACTGCTTCACCAGATCTGATGTTCTGATTCCTCATTTTCAACCATTTACACTCTTCTTGTCATACGTCAAACAGGAAGCCTCTTGTTTTGCCCTCCCTCGCTTTGTTTTTGGCCCGCCACCTTCAAATCCTACCGACCTGACCTTGCTCGATGTTCTCTCCAAAAAAAGCATGGTACCTGTGCCTCCCTGCCCGTGCCGGTTTAGTGATGACTACGTCTACATCGGATAACGCCCCCGCCTATGACGCTGTCCCTTTTCCCAAAATCCCTGTGCCCACAATCCCCGCCAGTCATGCCTTTATTCTGACTGTAACCTGATGATCACGCCTGACGGCATGCCACCCACAAGTTGGGAATAAACATTGTTATCATTATTATTATTATTATGCTGCAATATCCCGTGCCCGCATTCTTTTAACTGCTTACTCCTCTAGAATCACCAACCTTTGAGAATTAGTCGGCGCTTCACTCTGCGCAACATGTAATATAAGATCACCATCCATTTCCTCATTCTGTATGCTACTGCTCTCCGTAGCCCCCAGCCGGTCAATCGCATTTTTCTACGGATCCCTCCCTCGTTTTCTGAATGAGCCCAACTGAAACGATTCCAAAGCTGTCTGTGTTGACTTTCTAGACTACTTTTCCATGCCCTAGCACGCTTCCCTATACAGCACTAGGCTTATTTCCCAACATGTAGAGAGCCTACCAATTGAAGCATGATCGGGCCTTTAAAATTTGAACATAGGGTAGACCAGCACAACGGAGGGGAAGGAAACACCAAATAGCCATGCTTCTCACGCAATAAGTAATTGGAAATTATGGAAAGCAAAAAGCTGAAAAAGACCATATGGTACGACTTCTTCGGTTGATTTGACATAAAACCGAGAACGCTGCTGACTCGGAGTGTCTTTGGACAGCTGAGTTAATAGCCATGGTAACAAAAACTGCAAGCGATTACGTGGACAACTTAGATTAGGAGAAAATTGCAAGTTCAGTCTTAGAAGTATAGCGCACATTGACACTGCTGAGGAACCGGTATCGTCGTTGGAAGGAACTCATGTGTAGAAGTTATTTAGAAGGGAAAGTTAGCTTTAATGCACAGGACCGAGTAGGATTCGTAGGTGAAATTTTTGCAATTTGGCATGGCGAACTGAAATTGCAACGGAACACCCAGAAATAATTAATTTCGAGCGATGAGTTCAGCGGATTAGAACGGACTCTTCCCAGCAGCGGTTAATATCAGACTAATAATTTGTCCGTGGCTGCCAATGAAGCCCCCAAAAGGCTAAAGATTTTATTCGAAAGTAGGAAGTGATTTGTTGCAAGTGTGACGTCAAACTGGGTATGGCAGTGCCACGCAATTATTGCACTAACGTACTTCTGTTTCTGGAAGGCCCCGCAGTGGACGTCATTGTTGCGGTGGTCGGACAGGGGACACGCATTCCCGTGGGCCCGTGATTTGGGACAGAAAAGGGGATCAACGCAGGTAGGATGAAACAGGTGTAGAATCGCAGGTAATTTCGGTTTACTTGGAGATCCATGTGTATGTAAATCACAGACAAGGCAAAACAGACAACGACCATAAAGGGCTTTTGGAGCAGCTACTGCCGAAGATTGAGGCATGGAAAGCGGAGGAAGTAGAAAATAATTTATATGTATGCAACCATTCCCGGGAACCGGGGGGACCAGCGTGTGCCATATATGACTGACAGACTAGACTTGGTGGGGTCCCACCGTTTACGAAGGTGTCAGTGGCTTTGCACGTCGATGTAAGCTATCGGTAGCACGACTTCTGTTTCAGCTACCTCAAGCATTTAACAATACAGACAAAGGGGCCGTTTTTTCTCGCTCATATATCACAGCGTTGCCAGACAAATGACGACACCGATACAAGCCAGCGGCTACAGACAAACAATCACGGTGCTCTTTTCTACAGTCCCTTGATTGAAAACCGGCCTCAGAACCACCGGCGGTAAATGGAGCACCTGTGCCGCAGGAAAGAGGGTGGGTATACGAACGCACCACGGTGCAACTCAACAGGTCGACCCTTCATGTGGGGCGTACCCATCCACCAAGCGAGGTTTTCATCTTTCGTGTATGCTACTAAAACCGTGAAGTGAAAAGCCACCAAGCGGTCATAATTACAGCTTGTGCAACAAAAAGAACTTCAGCTACATGATATTTTGTCGTGTAGGGGAGAGCCAGGCCAGTAAAACAGCTAGGTCAGCTGGAAACTTTAAACTACCGCTTGAACAGCCTGATCGCAGAGGAGCCATATTAAACGGTAGCTTCCATTAGAGAGAGTGGAACGGAGCTCTTTATGGCGCGTGCACTATGGCCAAACGACGACAGGGCATTGGTGTGAACCACCATTTGAACCAAAAACGCGCCATAATGCAGTGTGCGCCTGTAGGCTGTGCAGCCGTGCAAGAATTTCTTCCACGGCGCATCACCAGACAGACTGTTTCGATGTGCACGAAATGCGTCTGATGAAAGGGTAAAGTGTGGCTCTCCGGAGTAGGGAACTCTGACCTCGTCTATAAGTATTTTAGTTAGGTTTTCATATATTTTATGTTAGTGGAGGCTTCAAAAATCAAAACATCACATAGCAGCCAGAGGTGACAGAGTTATCCGGAGATGCAGCACCGTTTGAAGGAACGAGAATCAACTTGTCTGGGCACAGGCTCAAAACCGGTTGGGGAAAACAACGGGGTTAGTGGAGGGTGGGGTGACAAAAGTTACGGTAAGTGGCGCTAGGCGCTTACGGCAAAAGACCTGCACATTCGGGAGCAGATGTAAATGCGGCCCTAGGAGGTTGAACTTCTGCATAAGGGATAGCAATATAGTGATTGCAGGTCGAGATCATCGATCATTGTCCTTGGTTCTGAGCATGGCCTTGATTCAGAAAATCTACAGAAGAGCGATGCCATCGTCTGTCTGCAGCTGCTGATTTGGACTTTTCCCGGTTGTCATTTATCTGGCGACACCACGAAATACAAGTGAACGACAACTGTTCTTTTTGTCTGACTTAAAAATGCGCCAGGTAGACAGAAGATACTCTGCGAGGCTCACGGCTAACATCGACGTGCAAGTCAGTTGCGCCATCCCGATTCCAATTCATCGGCCAGGCAAAACACACGCTCGTCTTCCCTGTTCTTGAAGTGATCACATTCATATAAAAAATAAAAACTTTATTTTCACCTGAATACTGGCAGTCACGGCCAGCGCCTGTTGGCTGTTTTTACCATGCACAATTCGCTGACCGGAGCTGACAGCAGTGACTTAGTGAGTGCGAACCATACTACTAATGTTAATGTTTATTCCCAACTTGTGGGTGGCATGCCGTCAGGCATGATCATTAGGTTACAGTCAGAATAAAAGCATGAATGGCGGGGATTGTGGGTACACAGGATTTTTGGAAAAGGGACAACGTCATAGGCGGTGGGCATTATCTAATGTAGGCGTGTCACCACCAGACCGGCACGGGCAGGGAAGCACAGTAACTATGGTTTTCTGGGGAGAACATCGAGCACGATCAGATCGTTAGGGTTTGAAAGCGGAGGGCAAAAAAAAACAAAAAGAGGGAGGGCAAAACAAGTGGCTTCCTGCCTGACACATGACAAGTGTAAACGGTGGAAAATGAGGAACCAGAACCTCAGATCTGGTGAAGCAGCAGAATTGGCGCCATCAAGCCGGTCAAATTGAACTGAGTCCTAAAACCACCGCCGAGTCCTCGTGGCCTTGGACTGTTGGGCACATGGCCATGGCCAGAAAAAAGGTAAGTGGGGATGAGGAAGTGGATGGATTAGCGAAGAGGATAAGTGGTAACAGGAATCTCATAAACATGGAGTACAGTGAAACGGTAGTGAATCACCGGCGTCGCTGTTGTGGAGTCGGGCATAATAGTTCCGTGGAAGAATGAGCTGGTGACAACACACGAGCCGGAACGCGAACTGCATAGAAACTTATTGATTTTGCGGGAAGCAGACATACAGAAATGGTTAAATTCGAACGAAAGGTTCAGCAGATTTGAATGAACATGTCATGGAAGCAACTGGGGCCAGGTGGGAAGCCTGTTAGCATTTGCGGTTAATGGAACGAGCAAACGAGAGGGTACGATCGAGAGTAGGAAGGGAATAATTGTGGGTGTGCTATCAAACTGGGTATGGCAGTGCCGTGCTATCATGCCTTGACATACTTTGGTTTCTGTTCAGTTCACGTAGTAGTAGTTTCCACTTAAACTGCGTTCCCTATCCATTATCTCAAAAGCTCTCTCCCAACCGTTCATCATCCGTCTACCGTTCCTCGTCACATTAACCACCCTTCGCACAACGGAAACCCTCTGATTAGGTTCTTTAGCTGAACTAATAACCACTACAGCTCCCCGTCTAACAATGTCATTGGCCACACCAACTAGTCCAAGGGGTAACATCCTCGCTAGTTGTGGCAGTGGCTAAGCCCATACCCCCCCAAAATTACGCAACTACGCTCGCCCTGGCCTTACGCCATAAGATCGACCGACAGTCGGTGCAAAAACGAGACACAACTCATACCACCAATGGTAGTGATCTGCATCGCTATGCGAATGTATTACATACTCGCCGAGAGGAAGCACACTAATCAAGAACTGTTTTGTCCTCAATATTGACAACCTCATCTGGTCCTTGGTCGTTAGGTCAGCCAACTAAAAACCGCTTCGTAGGTTCACTAAGCTCGCTGTAATCGACTTTTGGATTTTTTTTTCTATTGGACACCATTTCTTCTAATACCTCCCGGCACTCACCAAACGCTACTGATCTCATCCCATTCCCACTAATTCCCTCCTCTTCTCAAGCTTCAAAATTCTGTAGTTGCTGCTCCGAAAGTCTCCCATGGCCGTCATTCATCCATTCTGGCTGGTCTCCAGTTTACACCTACGTGGTCCTCCAACTGAATCAAAATTATCTGTTACTCAAAATTGGCTTGAATCTTCCTGTGTCAATCCTCTATTCCAATTTAGATCCAGCTGCCACAGGAATGCGCATCCCCTGTCCGATTGTCGCAACCGTGACTTCCGTTATGGGGCTGTCTGGAAACCGAAGTATGTCGGTAAAATGATGACACGACACTGGTTTACCCTGTCTGATGGCACTCGCTCAACCATTCCCCCTACTCATGACCGTGGCCTCTCGCCCACTTGGGCCTTTAAGTACAGCTAGAAACAGTTTCTTTACCCGGCCCTGACTGCCTCTCAGGCGAGCTCTATCTAACCCGCTGAACTTTTTATTCGGTTTTATTAATTTCGGTCTTTCGCTGCAATTCCAGTTTGCCCCTTTTACGAGTTCAACGATTTTACTCAAAGCGCTTGTTCGGCTCTGTGGATTAGCGCTATCCCCCATCGGAAATATCCTTTACACCTGACATCCCTAAAACAGTGACACCAGTGAGTCTACTTAGTTTCAATGTAAACCATATTTTGGGATGAAAATTGCCATTTGTCTCCGCTTCAAATTTCTCCACAGCTTCATCATCAGTTTTGCTTCTTGTGACCCTGGCAGATTGCCTAACCGCACAAGGTCACTCATGGCCCGCAGCGGTTTTTCAGTTTTATTTCAAGTTAACCGGCCTCATCAGTGAACTGATCATAGTTCATGCTTAATTGTTTTAGATTTTGTGAATTCCACAACTCTGATGACTTCTCACATGATAAGCGTGTCTTCCTAGTTGTGCCTTTTTCCCAGCCGTGTTTTAGCTCAACGCGCTTGGGTTGAAAACGGCCCGATCATGCCTTAATTGGCATGTTCCCCACAGGTTGGGAAATAAACCTAATAGTATTGTTATCATTGTTACTCCCGCAGATTTGTAGCAAGATATTGGCGACAGTCCGACTAAAACGCTCTTTGGAAGTCATACCAATAAACCTTCATTTGGAGGACATATCCAGTTACTTGGTCATTGATATAAGAACGTACGGAGGATTCGCTAACGGAGAGCGTACGAAGATAAATTTTTACAGAATGCCACTGAATACACAGTTTTTAACCTGGGCTGACGAAAAGCCCTTTTTTGCCACGGATCACTTGTTAACTTGAAGCTGATAGCAGTGTTTGGGGACCGGTGACTATTGCTCTTACATTCACTTTCTCTCCTAGATTGTGGTACTGTCCAACTGACGCAATAAATTCCAGATAAACTAGTCCATCATCCCGGAAGTCCACTCTTGCCAGTCCTTATACATTTGATTTATCAAACCAAACCACCACTCTACGTGCTTATATCGGTTTGCTCTAGATCTCTTGTACTTTGTCATCATATGTTAGCAAACACAAACCCTGGTTGGTCGCCAGTCTACTAATTACAAATCCATTCCTGTCCTGTCTTAATTAATCACTTGTTGTCACCAACTCAAGTGTGGTAAACGTTAAGTTTTTTCTCTCTCTATTAACACAAATTATCCTATCTGATGTCTCCTCAAACTCACTTTACTAATCTCATCCTACTCCCTCGTCTTCCCAAACGTCGACCTTCGGTAATACCTGGTTTGGACGCCGTTTGGCTGTCTCGTGATCTGCATCCACAGGGATCCCAAGACAGACCAAAAATACCTGCGATCTTACACCGTATTCGTTCGACCTCTGAAAATTTCCTTGGCCAGCCTGAAAAAATCCCGCTGTTCAGAGAATTGTACATCATAGCCCAATGACCTCAAATGTGACGCCGTTACGGGGCTGTCCAAAAACCGAAGTGTGTCAGGCCAATGGTGGCACGGCATTGCCATACCCATACACAGTTTGGTAGCAAACCAGCTACTTTTTTCATCCTACTCTTGATCGTACCCTCTCGCCCACTCGTTCCATTAACTGCGAATGCGAGCAAACTCTTCACCTGGCCCCAACCGCTTTCAGGACGTGTCCATTCTAATCTTTTGGACCTTTAGTTCGGAATTAACCATTTCGCTGGACTCTCAGCCGGTGCTCCTCACAAAGTCAATATTTCTCCGTACAGCTTGCGTTCCGGCTTGTATGATGTCGCCAACTCACTCGTCTACTAAACGCTTATGCCCGACTGCACTACAACAGCGACACCAGTGAGTCTCTACAGTTTCACTGTACACCATGATTCTGAGATTCCTGCTACCATTTATCCGCATTGCTAATCCCTCCACCTAATTATCCCCACTTGTGCTTTTTGTAACCCTGACCATAAGCTCAACAGTCTAAAGTCACGAGGCCTCAGCGGCAGTTTTAGGTTTTCGTTCAAGCTGACCGGCTGGGTGACACCAACTCTACTGCTTCACCAGATCGGTTGTTCTGGTTCCTCATTTTCCGCGAGTTGCACTTTTCGTTTGACGTGTCAGGCAGAAAGCCTCTTGCTTTGCCCTCCCTCGTTTTGTTTTTGCCCGCCGCCTTCAAATCCAAACGATCTGCTCTTGCTTCATCTCGATATTTTCCAGAGAGGAAAAAAGCAGTAGCAAATGTGCTTCTCTGCCCGTGCCGGTTTAGGTGTGACCACATTTTCATCGGATAGTGCCCGCTGTTTACGAAGCTGTCCATTTTCCGCGCAATCCACTGTAACCACAAACCCAGCCAGTCATGCATTTATTCTGGCTGTAGCATTATGATCAGGCCTGATGTTATGCTATCCACCAGTTGGGAATGGTCATTATTATTATTAGTAGTAGTATTATTATTTAGAAGGAATGTCTCTGCTTCCGACCCTGCATGGTACTGTAGTGATGCAGCACCTTCCAGAGATATTTTTGACTGGTTTATGGGGGCCATCTTCCCTTGACCACATACAATCCCCCAATTGGAATGGGAATGTTCAAAAAATCACGGTCTTTCCTCAGTTTTCTAGGCTATGGGAAGATGCAGGTATCTGCAATCTGAAGCTTAAGTTATCCGCTACCACTGTGTTAATATTTGTTAGGCGACTGCTTTCACTCCCAAAGCTTCTATCAATACTCATAACAGGAAACCTCACCTCAGTGCTTCCTAAATGGCCAGCTATGAAGCTTTCTAATTCTTTCTTGTCTCATGAATTGTTCCTCGACATTGAGTAATATTGCACTCACATCCCTCTCAGGGTGCCTAAATTCTCTAACCACATATCCTCATCTCAATTCTGAGAAACTTATGCATCTCCGTATCCAGGTTGTCCAGGAAAAACTTTGACCAAACACTCTCTACTCCTATTTGCACATCTTGCCTTTATTCTCATGTTCATCCCGGGGTGAGGTACTCCGTATAACGTTTTGACACACATAAAAACTTTCCGCTAATCTTGTGCATTCACGGGTAAAGTTATCTTACCCAGAGATTACAATTTTCGAAAACGCGAAGGTCACTGTGCATATGATGGCATCATTCAGTGGTCAAACTTACCTGATGTTGGCGGCAACCAGGATGGTACCCAACGAAGGATGCAACCGAAACCAGTAGATGACAGACGATTTTGGCACTAAGACTGCGGGGATCCGTCTACATCCAGGAGAATGCAGACAATCGCAGTTCGAAGCAGCGCTGTAAGTTTTTGTGCTAAACAGGCCTGAGATGATTGCCTTCGTCGTGGCTTTTGCAAACGATGCGAAAGCATTGGCTGTTCTGGGACTCCGAGAGTGCCAGAGCAATTGTCAGCATCTTAGAAAAAATGAAATATCCATATAATAATGTTTTTGAAGCTCGTGGACGATTAATCCAGGACAGCTCTTGGCTGAATATGTGTGTGCTACGTCGAAGTGTCGGAATAGGGCGGTGTACATGCCGCGATCAAGACCATTTACGGTTTTAACGCAAGTAAGCATCCTGTTAAAAACGGTGACTAGATCCGACAGTATTTGGGTTGCTCTCAAAGGAGAAAAAACCTAGCAAAGAGAAAATGTATCTACCAAGGTTTATAGAAAGTGGAATTGAGATGGAATTCATGCCGCAACATTTGACGAAAAGATATTCAAGTTAATTAAGGATAGCTTAGACGCGGGTCAGACAAAGTCGATATTGTCCCCTCCGAGCTTTGATGTTTTGCTTACTTGAATCCGACCAGTAGAAGGCCAAGAGCGTATTTGATGCCTAGGATTGTTAGATGCTTTAGGCGCTGCTAAAACGTTGGAGCCGGAGATTGAGGGTTTAGAAGCCTTTCCTATAAAAAAAAGAAAAAAGCGCGACAGGTTCATGCCCCTCAAGCGTGATCCCAAATTATGGAGAAAGGTCTTTCTTGATGTCACAGTGAGGGAAAAATTTGAAACGCCCATTCAGATCTGATGGCCTTTGATTTGTGCACTCAATCTCATACAATAAAAACAATCAGTTACTCAAACTAAGAGCCAGTAGCCGCAACTGTGTCCGAAGATTTTGAACACTGAGGGAGGAACTGGCTCTCAGCCACGTCGCCCTTTTATTAGGGGCGGTTTATCCTCCCCTGCGTAACTTAGCCTGTTACAACTTGAGGATTTCAAAAGGGAATAAAGGAGCGCAGTGACGTAGGCTCAGTATGGTGTCTAAAAGTACGTGCAAGTATAAAGGGAAAGATGTGCGCAATTAACCAAAGAAAAATCATTTATTGGGCACGTTTTTCCTGATATAGTGGAAAAAATCCGCTTGCAGAGAGCCAGATATTTAATAATTGTCGACGTTAGGCTCCGCAATGTCTTCTAGTCATTCTGACAACTCAGGTCAGGGGCATTTGCTACGTCCAATCCGAGTGAAACAAGTGCATTTTTCCATCATTTAGAGGAATGTGTCAGCCCAGCGAAATATTTTTTGTGATTTTGGCGTCCATTCAACGTGCGTTGCCATTGGAGCTTCCAGAGTATTGGTCGTCCACACAAAGCATGTTTTGACTTGACGGCGCCTTGTGTGGTCCGCCAAAGTGGATGAAAATCAGAAGTGACTCTGGAGCGTATCCTTGAGAAAGCCCGTTAAAGGCCAATGTGAAAAAACGAACATAGTAGTCCAAGTATGACTTGTAATGCTATATCGTATAGGGATACTCTGAGTCGGCGTAGAATTTTGCCCTGAATTTCAGGGGACCTGAGTTTGTAGATTGCAGTGGGTATGGAGTTCAATCGAAATGTTTCTGAGAATCCGATATCCTTTTTCATCTGACTTGTTTTAATTGTTTAGGATCACAAGTATTTCCGCCACATAAGAGATGTGACGCTGGTTACTTAAGGGAAACCCTTTTTGCGGCGGTCTAGACATGTAGCTGAACGTGAGGTGATTTTGAATGGTCCGCTTCAGAATGTATTTATTCACCTTGCACAACATGCCAGTGGAACGAGTGAGCCCGTGGCTACCGTGCAATAAGTTGTTCACACTCCTCCGATGACGATGGCAACCACTTTCTTCCAGATAAAATGAGGGTTGTCTCCTTTTGGCGACTGACAAACCCAAAGCGGAAAGATTCCGATAAGTTCGGCGGATTTTACTTCAAGATATTATTCATCTGTCCCCAAAGCGTTGAAAAAAATTGTTTCATGCAACATTTAACAGACTTCTTGCTCCGCAAAAGGATAAGTTTTTCAAAAGCCGATTTTGATTTTGCCTGTACAAGATTGAGTGTGACGCAGTAACTGAGAACGCATACACCCCTGTACACTGTTCTAGGCGGGCTTCACCCACCAATATTTTGTGGCCCGTATGTTTTCTCTTTCGACCACTGAGGGAGAAGACCGGTGACTTGCCTTCGTTGTTCATATCTCACATACTCAAACAATATGTCCTGCTTTCCGGGTGGTAATTTTTATCGTTGACTTCCTAGTAGGCCAAGTTGGTGGGATTCCTATACACAGGGTTCTCATATCCTACGATGTATTATCACAACCCAAGAGTCCACCGTGGTGATATTTCATAAGGAAACTTTAAAACAAGTTTCCAGTTGGCGCTTGATACTTCTGGGAGCTTTATTTCCGTTCGATTCATAACCACCTTCCTCGAGTTCGACTTATCATCAGGTTTACGAGTTTCCTGGACACTGTTCATGAATCCCCTTTCACTAAAGAGACCCTGGTCCAACCTGGTCAAGGAAAGCATTCAGCGTTTATGCTTCATATATTTCGGATTAGCGTTAGGGTTCCAGTAACTGACCCAGCCGTAGATAGAGCAGGAAGCCAAGGCCGATTTTTCACTAATTTTCCTGAATCCTTGGCTATTATGTTATGAATTAATTAACCCACAGGCAATAACCGAATGTAGTATGGAAAACAATATTGTGTCAGGATATCCGGTGAGTGTGTCGACACACTTAATCTAGGCATTTTGTTACCCCACAGGAGTCAGCGCCGATACCAATTATCTGATAGGCCCAACGTACTTGAATTCCAACAAAAAAGATTTTTGCACGTCAAAGCCATGAAACAGAAGGTATTACAGGTTTTGCTTCCAAACCTGTGGGGAGCATACTACTGAAGACCTGATCAAGTAGTTAAACTTTGAACATAGCTGGCCACAACACGGTGAGAGGAAGACAAAATAAAGGGTTCTGGTTATTGCTTCACAATTAATTGAATTAGGAAAATCAAAACACCATACAGAGGCTGGATGAGCCCAAGCAATTGGGAGGTGACGTCAGTCTACCTGAATCAAAACTGAAAAACTCTGTTGGTATCGATTGACCTTGACCAATTTACTTATGAACTGGGGTCACAGTAAAAACCTATCCATTTGACAGCGGGATTAATTACAACCACTTAACTGGTACATACACGCGGTGAAATTCGTGTAGCTCACAAAAATTAGCGGTATGCTGAGTGTATTGATGTGCGCTCTGCATCTTACCGGCATTTCAACAAGTTGTAAAGGTTCACTCTTAGAACGTCTACTGGTGTTGTCGTTGGCAGAAGTGGTTGCTGAAAACACATCGAGTAACCATTAAAGCAAGAAAAACAATAAGCCCTTCGCCTTGAGGG
The DNA here is from genome assembly GCA_004794785.1 of Opisthorchis felineus. Lineage (NCBI taxonomy): Eukaryota > Metazoa > Platyhelminthes > Trematoda > Opisthorchiida > Opisthorchiidae > Opisthorchis > Opisthorchis felineus. The sequence continues at coordinate 1,724,686 of SJOL01006423.1, read as the reverse complement.
GTATCAGTGATATGTTCTGATTAGTAAAAATGACCCATATTTTCGATGGCAAAATTATCCAGAAAAGGATGTCATACTCACGTATAAACGCGGATTCGGTACCAGCAAAATTATAAATTTATTGAAAAGTACTGCGGATTTTTATCCAGATAGGGCCGCCTTGATTCAGCGCTTCTTTTTCCACCATATTAGGCCGTATAGTGGTATGACTTATATATTGGTGCCAAGTAACATTTTATGCTAACTAAGCTTTCGTAAGAGGATCCGAAATTCCGACCCATTTCTGTGAGCATAGCAGCGATGTGAAAACTACACTGATCGATTTACGTGAATATTTGATGGTATGACTTTTTTCATGGATCATGAAGCTGTAAATACCACAACTTAATGATGTGGCAGAAGGTCATGTTGGTATACAGTCCATGGACAAGGTGACTCAGATGTACACTACGGCTGTGCAAAAAATGGCAATATATCTTAGGAGGATACGCTGAATTCCTAGTAACGAGAACATGTCGTCATCGGGGACCTTGCAAATTGCGCGTGTACATTTTAAACGCATCTAAATAATCTGTTGGATTAAGGGTGTTTTAATCTTGAAGGGCACTATAATTCACCCGATCAACTCAAATCAAATCTGCCCAAAGCCTACGAGTAATTTGGTTTGTTGAATAGTATTGTTACGCGCCCTTCCATTTTAAACTGGATGTAGTCAAATAGATCGAATAAAGCTTCGGTCACCTGGCTGTAGTTTTTTCAAAGACCACAGTCAGCAACCCAGCATAGTGCTGTCTTGATACTTTATGCAGGAACAACTAGTTGACACTTTGAAAACTTGCACTCCGGAGCAATGGGCGTGGAGGCTTCTGGCTAATGTGAGAGGTAACATGGAAATGTGATCAACCTGAAAATTCTAGGGAAGTTCACGGAAATGAACATATATTCAGCTTTTACAACATGAGTTAGAAGTGTAAACTAGTACGTAGCAGAGGATTTTGTAGGTAGATGTGCGTACACCAAAATCGCATATCGAAAAAACACCGTCAGTTGTCATGAACAGAAGAAAAATATGTTTTTTAACGTCAAGATCACAAGATGTCCCGTTGAGTGCTACTAGTAACCAGTGTCGGTTAGCATCTCTCCAAAAGAAATCTTTGCACGTCAGAAACATTGTACTTTCTCGAATAAATGAACAGTCTAACATGCTCAATTGGACCATTTGTCCGGTGAAAATATGGGATCGGACTATCCATACAAGCTTGTGCGATTCAAGTGCACCTGGTGCATTGCACTGTAAATGCGGGTGCAAATAAGATCGAAAAAAGCCATTGAAGCTTCCACGGTATTTACTGTAACCTTTGGTAATACACTACTTCAAGTGCAACTCGGAACAAAAAATAAAGAGTGCTTTTTCGGGTGAAGGCAGTGAGACACAGCCAGCTGCGTCCTGTGACGAGGAGGTGGTCAAATAATTTTACTGTTTATTTTCAGCTGGAGAGTGGCATACTGATCACTACGGAACAGGCAAAACAGAAACATTACCGATAGGAAATGTGGGAACTGAAGATTACGGGGAAACGGGGCAGCCGGGCATATATTGGGCATTACCCGACGCAGATGGAGTCATGCCTTAACTGGCGCGATCAAAGTGCAGGGGACATCGGGGTCAGTGGCACAGAATTGTTAGTGTTTGTTTACTCTTTTTGGTAACACATCAAGCTTAAGCAGAACCACACCCTTACCATTTGAAGGTGGCAGAAAATAAAACGGGAAAAGTTGAACTTAATCATCCTGCCTGGTACGTGATTAAAAAACTGCAAATTGCGGAAAATGAGGAGCCAGAAAAACGGAGCCAGAAAAACAATTGACGACAGTCGTGTCTGTATTTTTACAATCATTGCGGTTATACTTGGCGGTATGCCACCCACCACTCGGGAACAAATATTGTTGTTTGTGTGAACTACAAGTCACCATCAGATAGCTAGTTCAGACATCAGTTGCGGTGCGTCACAGTGTTGCGCCGGGTTATGAATACCTAGAAAGCTCCCACTGAAGTGTTATTCTCAGAAAGCTTTCATGAACAAGGCGTAAAATTTGAATAAGAAAGCTATGAAAACCGGAAATCCCGGTATGCTGAGAAGAGGTGCAAAAATTGTTACCAATTTCGAAGTATCGAAATAACATATCGTCAACTGTTAAAGATATAACAGTAACTGAAGAAGCGGAAAAATAGAAATATTTGTTGCCATTCTACAATTTTTCGTATTTTCATGGCTGCACTATGATTCTTTCAGGGGACTTCTGTTGCGCGGATTGGGGACAGACCATTCTCTTGTCACTATTTTCCTTCAGATGACTCCGACAAAATATCGCCTTTTATCCGCATTATTGGGCCACAAGATCTACGCCTTTCTAGCCTAAGCGCCTGGGCTACACCAAGTGACGTACTGAGGCTATAGCGTAAGATGCGATAGTTCAGGAGGAAGAAACCTATGCCTGCCAGCTACCAGGCTTGCCACACTCTACTCTGAGGGCACAGTTAGGTGTAGCACTATCCCTCAGTCTCGCTCCGCTAGGCGAACTCTTTGCCATCTATTTGGATCATGGATGCAAACCTCCAAAATGGCCCCAGGAAGTTTCTAGGGCTACCAGTGACACTCTGGGAGTAAGCCGCACCGGGTGTTTATACACTGAAACCAGAAATATGTTACCTTATGAATAGGATTTGAAAATATTTTTTGTTGATCACATGAAATGCAAAGTTAATTTCCGTTCATAAATCTGCTGAAAGGCAAATGTTTTCTCGCTTTATATTGTACACATTGCCGTTGCTGTTGTTCATCATGCATCACAGCGGTTTGGGAAGGCGCGTACAAAGTGGTACTATTCTGTTACTGCTTTAGTCGCGTTATCAACCTCACTGCACCAAATAGTGAGCGAAACTGTTGTAGTGAAGCAGAGTAAAACCAATGGATTTACCCAAACTAAGTAGAAATACATATCTGTCGGGATAGGTACCATGTAAGAAGGATGCGCAAAGGCGCCGCACCTTTTCGCTCACATTTGCAAAGTACCGTCTTGGAAGCCATGGTTACCGTTACCGTCGTGTATATGACAATGCGCATATATAACCTCCTCATGTACGGCCTCATATACTCCAGAACTGAAATGGAAGTCTCCCCCATTGACGATACACTACTGACGGACACTCCAGACTCTGTTTGGCTTTCTGCCTGTCGGGCTAACCCGCCGTTCATCCTCGGGTGTTTACACATGCCCCCTCCACACTCAGCTAGCTCGTTTAGCCGAACAAATTAATAGTCGGTGATCTCAACCTTCTTGAGATCCCCTGGTCTGAACAAAAATCCTCTTTGCGCCTTTCGCCTCTGCTTGCCCACCTTGATGTCGAGGGCTGGTCCCAAAATGTAGGGCATCAAACACAAGGTCTCCACACCCCGGACACTGCCCTTGTCAACAGTTATGTGTCCCACCGCTGCAGTTGGCCCGAAGTTCCATGATAGCGACCATCGTATTGTCACTTGCAGCTGGAAGAGTACTCAAACTTCTGCGACACCTCCCCCCCTAAGCTCATTCATCCTACCCCCTGGCATCACTGAGGCCTTAGCAGTCTTGTTGCGTCACAAAACCTTGGACAAGCACTTTCTTTCTCGCAACACGCAAAGCGTGGCCAACATTTTTCACGGCACTGTACTGTCGTCACCATGTCTAGTTGCTCCCACAAGAGCTTCCTATGTTTCTGGTTGTCGTTCAGCCAGACGATTATCCACTCTAGGCCATAAACTTAGGAAGTATCGTAGACTCTTCCGTGAATTCCATGATCTCTCATTTCTTATTGTAATTGACAAACTTATGACTGAGATTACCACTGCCAAACTAGCTCTTGAAAAGCGCGAGGAATCTACCGCCGTAGCCCATTCCCTTCAATCTACGATGCTGGGGCGCCTCTTTCGCAGGCGTTGCTTCTCGAATTCATCTGCAATTCCAAATATTTGTGGCCACTGACGGGAAGCCTCGTTCTAACCCTGCTGATATTGTAGAATCCCTAAACTCTTACTTCGCCAGCTGCTATTGTCCCTCCGCATCGACTCCATTTACTCATTGCTCCACTCCTGTTTCCGAAGCGACCACATCTGTCGACGAGACAGGCCCCACCTGCACATTTTCAGTTACTTTGTCTGATATAACATCCTCACTCGTCCGCCTTAGAGACTCTAATTTCCCAGGCGCTGACGGTATCACTTCGCTCATCCTAAAAGCTGGTGGCCCGGACATTCCCACCCTCATCCTTAACCTCTTCAATATCTCCCTTATCACTGGCACAGTTCCAAGTCAGTGGAAGCACTCCACCATTGCACACCACGAACTGCTCCAGCTAGCTATCGTGGCATCCAACATACCTGCTTGCTCTCCCGTGCCCTTGAGCGCCTAATCAAAGTCACCGTCATGGATTACCTGCTCACCACCAAGACTCTTAACAATCGGCGGCATGTGTTTATAACACGGTGGTCAGCTAACACATGTCAGGTTAATTTCTTTAATCATATTTTGTCCGCCTACGATGCAGGGCTGAGTATTACTCTTATCTATCTTGATATTCGCAAGGCGGATGACTAAGTCCCACACGATGCACTCCTCAACAAATTGGGGTCTACGGGGATTGGTGGCCCACTACTACGATAGTTCACTTCTTACCTCACTGGGAGAACCTAGGTCACCAAGATTGGGGGATCGCTCCTCATCACCTCTCCTCACCACCAGTGAAGTTATTCAGGGTAGCGTGCTTGGCTCCCTACTGTTCTTACCATACATTAATAATTTCACTGCTTCAATCACCCATGGATCCCATTTTCTGTTCGCTGACGATATTAAGATAGCCTACACGTTTAAGGCCAGTGACTCTGTTTCCACTCTTGCCAACATTCAGACTGCTCTTAATTCTTTATCCCTCTGGTCCTCTAATTCCTGTCTTCCTTTCGCCGTTCCAAAATGCCAGGCCCTCTCACATCGACTTTAGATTCTTCATGGGATGCTTATTCTTAATGGACTATCGGTTTCCACTCTTCCCGAAGTGAGAGACCTAGGTTTTGAGTATTCCTGTGCGTTTAGTTTTTCCCAACATGCATGGTACAGAGTGGCTAGAGCCCGCAAGCTCTGCGCCTTCATTCGCCGATCCCTAAAAAATAAATCGTGTTTAATTGCCACCTTTAAGCAGTTTGTAAGACCCATTCTTGAATCCGGCCCTGAATTCACCTCACAGTATTCGCAGGCATGCCAGACTGCTGTGGAAAATGTGCAACGCTCGTTCACTAAGTCTTTGTTTCCGGCGTCATCTACGCTGCCGTATCGTCTTCGCTGTTTGTCACTTGCGCTGGATCCTTTATAGGTGAGGCGCATTAGGTTGAGCCTAGGCCTTCTGCATCGCCTAATCTACCGACGGGCTTGCATGCTGACTGCCGTCCTGAATTTTCTTCCTGCCTCTCCTATAATATCCGCAACTCTGGATTTTTGCTCCCATTATCGACCTGTCGAGCTGTCTCTAGAGAAAACTCTTCCTTTGCCTGCATTCCGAACTATGTAAAAAACCTCCCATATCATCCCATGTAGGATTTGAGGGACTTTCGATTCTTACCTGTCCATTGAGGAAGCAGAGCATCTCTTCGCGCCACAGCTTACACTAGACACTTTCTTTGAAACAGGCCCTAAGCCCTTCTAATTTGCGCTCTCACCTCAGCTGCCTTATTATTTAGTCCTAGCACGTACATTTACCAGTTGGAACCCCCTAGCGTTAACCCACAAGTGAGACAACTATCGTCCCAAGTGTTCTTGTCCGTAAATCACCATCTTATCTATCTCTTATGCAGACGTTCGCCTCCTGGGCCTATAACTGCACCTACTCTCTGAAGCGTAGTTCTGTTGCAGAGAGTGTCTAGCGCCTGCCATCGTAAATGTTTTCATGCTCGTCTCCACTGACCTCGTTGTGTCTCCCAACATCCGGCCTTAAGCTTCTGTGCCCAGCCAACTTATTCCTTGTTCTTTCAAGCCTGGGAAAATTCCTGAATAACTTTGTCAGTTCTATTTAATATTTGGTGCTTTGCTTTGGCTTTATTTAACTATCCCTAAGTCAAACCGAACCCTTATTTCCTCACGGTTTAGAACCAATCCGCATCCTCCGACCACGTGCAGTGCACGCATATCAAATAGTGGGTCTGAAGATGCGCAATGAATGAAATGCTTGTTTGGTTCCACAGCCCACTCATTTACACATACTTACCACTGGCCATAAGCCCAACAGTCCAACGCCAGAAGGCCTCAGCGGTGGTTTAAGGTTTTAGTTCAACTTGACCGGCTGGATGACGCCAACTCTGCTGCTTCACCAGATCTGATGTTCTGGTTCCTCACTTTCAACCATTTACACTCTTCTTGTCATGTGTCAAACAGGAAGCCACTTGTTTTGCCCTCCCTCGCTTTGTTTTTGGCCCGCCACCTTCAAATCCTACCGACCTGACCTTGTTCGATGTTCTCTCCAAAAAAGCATAGTAACTGTGCCTCCCTGCCCGTTCTGGTTTAGTGATGACCACGTCTACATTGGATAATACCCATGCCTATGACGCTGTTCCTTTTCCCAAAACCCATGTACCCACAATCCCCGCCAGTCATGCCTTTATTCGGACTGTAACCTGATGATTATGCCTGACGGCATGCCACCCACAAGTTGGGACTAAACATTATATTATACGGCGGTTCACACCAATGCTTCGTCGTCATTTAGCCAGAGTACACAGGCTCTGAACATCTCCATTCTACTCCCATGACCCAAAAGGTAGCTGCCATTTCATCTGCTTCCGGGACTTGCCTCTACCAGTGGCTGTTTGCTGTTTTCCCGTTCGAAATGACTGAGCTGTTTTATTGGCCTGACATTCCCCCCGACCGGATATAATATCTCGTAGCTGGAGTTATTTATTATTGAACAAACCGCAATTATGACGGCTTGGTGACTTGTCACCCTGCAGATCTGGTAGTATGCACGATAGATGGGTACGCCCTGCTGGAAAGGTCGCCCTGTTACGTTGCACCATGGTGCGTTCGTATACTCGCCACCCGTCCAGTAGCGCGGGTGCATCGCCCATCGCCAGTGGTTCTGAGCCTGGCCTTTGAATCGGGAGAACCACAAAAAAGCACCGTTGTTGTTTTCTGTGGCTGGATTGGACTTGTCCTGGTTGTCACTTGTCTGACAACACCGAGGAATACAAACGAACGACAACAGTCCTCTCGTTTGTTTTTTGAAAACTTATGCATGGGGTAGCCTGAAGGTACTCTGCGAGGCTCACGGCCAACATCGACGTGCAAGGAGTTGCCACCTTCGTCTCAGTTGGATTGCACCACCCCAAGCCCACTTCAACATCCAGACATAACACACACGTTCTTACCTTTAGTTTTCTGAAGTAATCATACACACATAAAACGTAACCTCCCCACTGCTTCCTGATTACAAGCAGTCAGAGCTTGCGCCTAATGGCTGTTTTTGTCATGCACCATCCGTTTCTAGGAGCTGAGAGCAGTGACTCGGTGACTGGCCACCCATACTCTTACCTTCCTGTTAAGTTGACGCAGTGGCTTCCAGTTAAACTACGGTTCTTATCTATTATCTCGGAAGCTGTTGCCAAACCACTCATTATTTTTCTGCTGCCCCTGTTCACATTAACACCCTCGTTGCACAACGGAAACCCTTTGGTTGAATTTTTTGCTGAGCTAAAATCTACTACCATGCATTCTCACCATGCAATCGCCTGTTCCAACTAGTCCAACGGCTAGCAACCCTGCCTCGGCGGCTAAGTCATTACTTACCCAAAATTAGGCACCTACTCTGGCCCAGCTAGTACTTGGCTTCTAGGTCAGCCAACAAAATCCACCGCTTCCTGAGTTCACTTTGCTTGGTGTTACCCCCTTTCAGATTTTTCTTCTATTGGACACCTTCTATCTAATGCCTACTGGCACTCACCAGAAGCCACTGCTCTCATCCTATTCCTTCCTCATTCCCCCGCTTCCCAAGCCTCAAACTTCGGCTGCAATTGTGCAAACGCCTCGTACAACCGTTATCCATTCAATCTGAATCTACGGTCTACATTCACATGGTCCTCCTAATGATTGGAAATTTTCCGTGACTCTGCCTCGACCTGACTCTATCTGTGTCAGTCTCCTCGTCTGACCCAGATACAGCTCCCACGGAAATGCGCATCCCCTCTCCGATTGCGGCAACCTTGACGACCGTTACGGGGCTGTCCAGAAACCCAGGTATGTCAGTGCAATGATGGCATAGCACTGACGCACCCAGTCTGATGGCACTCTCGCAACCATTTTCTTCAGAAGTTTGACCGCATCCTCTAGCCCACTCGAGCTGCAATCGCAACTATAAACATATTTTTCACCTGGCTCCAACCATCTACCTCTAAACCGCTGAACCTATCGTTCGGATTTAATCAATCTTGTTTTCCGCCGCAATCTCGGTTTGCCTCTTCCACAAGTTCAATTTCATTTACGGTGTTCGTTTGGCCCTAAGCATTGGCACAATCTCCCCGTCAAAACTATTCTTTACAGCTGACTTCACCACAGCATTGACACCAGTGAGTCTACCCAGGTTCAATTTAAACCGTATTTTTGAGACAAAACTTGCCATTTGTCTCCAGATCAAATTCTTCAATCTCCATCTCTATGTTTGCTTTTTGTGACCCTAGCCGTTTACTCGGCCGCCCAAGGTCTCTCATGGCCAGCAACGGTTTTCAGTTTTAGTTCAGGTCAGTCGGCTTCATCTTTGAACTAGTCGTACCTCGTGCCCATTGTCTTCGCTCTTTTCGGCTCCCACAACTGCGGTGATTTTTTTACGTAATATAAATTCCTCGTTGGTTGTAACTTCTCCGTTGTGTTGTTGCCTGCCGCTTTCAGGCTGTAACGACCCGATAATGCCTCAATCCGCGTGCTCTCTACAAGATGGGAAATAAACCTATCATTATTATTATTAAGACGAAAAAGGGCAGTTTGAAAAGTTAGTTCCAATCAGGTGTAAAGGGCCGGTGCCATACGCACTGACAAGCTTTGTAGGCCTACTAACTCCGGCCGATTGAAGCGTCCGAGGATTCTGGGGCACCGTAAATAAACCGGTGCTAATATTGAGGATAAGCAGGCCCATTTAAAGAAGGTGAATTATTTGCTACCGTAGGGCGATGCAGTGGAGATGCGAACTGGTCCCCAGCCCATCTGGCATGCGGGGTATTCTTTACACTCCGCAAACCCTGCGCCAGGTAGCCTAGCTTCCGAGCTCCAAGGTGCGTGAACCTAGATGCGAGTGCCTTCACGGGTGAGGACTTGCCGAATTAATTAGGGTGTGGCGCGGCCTGTTGTATAAAACAGCGGCAGCCGAACTACACAACGAAGTTGGATAATTTGGGCAGATGAACTTGAGCTCACGGAACGAAGGAAGAGGGAACAACAACTGATCAGAATATTTCAGAACAGCATATTTTCAAGAAATTTTCTCAAGAGAAGCTTTGAGAAAAAGAGACCATGACAAGTGCAATAGCAAAGAACACCAAACCACTGGAGCCAGCTTACGTCACGAATATGTCAAAACCTGCAGCCAGAGTATTGGCCCAACAAGGAAAATTCGCAGCCCACAAACACTATGCCGCTTTACGGAGACTGGTCTCAGGTCCACGGGACAACCATCACAAAACCAAGGGGAAGGGTTGACATATCAATTCACATGCAGCAATTTTCCTGCGGGACAAGTTGAAAGGAACTTATGCCCACAGGACCAACGTCCTCAGAAGGCATGATTCTCTGTACCCCTTGAAAAGCTAGGTCACAGCTTCAGCCTGAAAAATCTCATTATAGGAAGACTCTAGGCGAGGAAGGGGATTTTCGGAAGCATGATACCATACGACGGATTCCAAAAGGCTTCACATTAAACTAGATTCAATTTGCTCACCGCCACGTGCACTGGACTAATAGATCAAGCGACTTATTCGAACAGAGACGAAAATTGAATTGACGAATCAAGAAACAAGCAGCGCCTTGGAGGCAGGTGAACAAGGGTTACAAAATGGAACTCAAAGAGGGTTCGTGGACAAAGGTCAATCCAGCACCGGTCAGAACACAAGGGCAGGGGAGGCCAAGCTAATCTTGATCACCGAACAATCAAAATAAAAGAAAAGAGCACGACTGATGGAACCGCCCGACCGAAAAGCGAATCGCATTCGGAGTTGAACCCTGGTTAGAAGCGTGAATAATGGTGCGTACGCACCTATCGTCAACGCTAAAACAGCCATCCATCACCAAAATTCATCCCGTTTCTCCACAAGACACTTAAGATACCATCTTGATTAGTGGTGAAACGCGTGAAATCAAAGTGTCCAACTCGGCAAATACGTTAACGAACATCGTCGTGGAACATTCAGAATACTGAAGTCCGGCATCATAAGGTTAAGGTGCACCAAGATAGTCTCATAATAAGAATGCTTCAGCAACGAGAGAACATGCACAAATGAAAATTAAATCGAAAGGCGCAACAAAGAAGTCACGTAAGAACTTGCGGGACTTGCGTTTTTGACCCCATAATTAGCAGTAGCAGAAAGTATTTACTCTGAGTTCCACAAAGACCGACGCCGAAGTACTTCTTGACCACAACTGCTCCGTATCCAGGGCCAGACTCCTTATTAAACCCTAATGGCTTAACACTGGCAGAGCACGGTGAATTTTGTAGAATAGGTGGCAGTGCACTCGAACAAGAAAATAAAGCAGTGCCTCTATAGGGTACTAAAAGCTGCCAACTAAACCTGCGAATTATACATATATCTTAAAACAAACATGGACACCTGGAGAAATGGAATCGGTTAAGTTTAGCCCACAAACGTGCCTTAGGAGGTATTTTATACACCTCTGAATCTTCAGACCAAGCCCCACGCGCCGACATAGCACTCTTGCTTGGTCACTTTTCTGAGCCCTACCTTGAATACTTCACTACCCGTTCAAGGAGTAATTCCCTTCATGCAATAATCTCCCAGAATCAACCTTTTCAGGCCACACACTCTACCACTTGATCGGCTTTTCCTGCCATGAATTTCTTTCCCAATAGGAGCTACCCCGTGGACATGATTATTCACCATCACTCACATTTCCTTGATGCACAAATGTGCATGATCGCATATACGAACACAATTTCAAACGCCTGGTACTTTTGATTGCTACCCCCATTGATAGTAGGTACTAGCTATGTACATAAACTTAACCCTCCCTCTAGATGTCGTTTTTATACGTGTTTCTTTAGTCACTCGTACCGTTCGCCGTAATTATTTTCTGTCCGGTATCACAAGTGGAGATGCCCACACTGTCCTTCCATTATGTTAACCTTACAACCTCAGTCCAGGCGCAATTCCAGACTACTCGATTCTATGATTCTTTGACTGTCTAGTTGTGCGCATACCATATGTTCCTATTGTATCTGATGTACCATAAAGCTCAGCAACTCAGACTGTGAGGCTTAAACGTTTTATTTTAGCATGTATACACAAATATGAACATACTTGTGACTAACTGTTCCGAGCCTACAGGCATTTACCTTCTCATGCAAGTAGGGAGCTTACCGATGCTGAGCAGACTAGAAAACGGTTAGCTGTCAGTTTCGTATTTTACACCAATCAGAGCTTGGCTTGATGTTAGACCAACCAGTGGTTCGGCTAATTGGCTATTCTCGTGTCTAGGCGTTTGCTTTGAGGCGGTTTTACTATTGTCTTTCACGTGACGGGTGTAGTATGCGCGCTATGGAAGCATCAGGGGAGAGTGATTCTCCGAAGCTAGGGGTTCACAGCAGTTTTCGTGGGTAGAAGACAGAAAGAGGGATCATGAGCCGAAGCTCAGTAAGCAAGGTTTTACATCAACAATACTTACATGTAAATCAATCAAACTGACAGACACCTTATACTACACTGGCCCCCATTCTAAATTACACCGCCCCCGGTGTATTATGGCCTACGTGAACCGGCCGGTGCTGTTAGTGTGGTTTGTGGGGCTGACGAGCGTATGCAGAGGTTCTGTTTCTGGGGCTGCGTCCGCTGTGTGTTATTGAGAAACGTGTTTGCTCAGAACTAATACAACTTCCACGATATGTAAAACGCTCCACAATATCGAGTGGCCCCTTGGATTGTAATTGGCGTGTTCACTGACTGCTTTCCCAGGGGCATGGTCTTACACTTTGGTTGCAGAGTGCATCTAAAAGGACGCGATGACTTTGGCCAGTTCATCCAAAAATATCTGCGCCTTCTCTTCCTCTTCGACGACGAGGACGATGTCGTCTGCATATTCCAGATCTACGAGGATTTTGGCAGCATCTGTCTGAGCGTCAGAGTTTTGAAGACTTTCCAGCGTTCGTCTCATTATCTCATCGGTCACGAAGTTAAATAGGAATGGAGAGAATGGGCATCCGTGACGGACACCGCTTTGTGTACGGGAGCTTTTGGAAAGCCCTCCGTATACTCCCACACATCCGGAAGTCCGAGAATACAAAGAGTTTATTGTGTTCACAAAATTCCGGGGTATTCGTTGGTGGCCAAGCGTGTCAAGAAGAACAGACTGGTCAGCCGAGTCGGATGCGCCTTGAAAATCCAGGAATACAAATATTGTGGATCGTTTGTACGTATGACGTTGTACCACCTGACGGAGTGTGCAGATTTGGTCAACGCAACCTCTACCGGACCGGAATACCGCTCGCTGTTTTCGAGTCAATGTTTCATCTGCCACCATAGGGCGACGAAGCACAAGTGACGCCAACAGTTTCGTTATGACGGGGATCAAGCTAACCCCCTGTGAGCACCACACTCAATACGGGGTCAGTTTTTGAAAATGGTCACTATCACCGACTCTCTCCATTTGTCTGGGGCAGCCCCCTTTTTCCAAATGCAGGCAATCGGGTCAAACAAGTGCTGACTGAGGACTTCACCCCCATCTTTGAACAATGTGGGTGGGAAGTCATCGGGACCAGAAGCTCGGTGGTGCTTGAGAGGACATATACAGTCAAGAACCTCCGACACCGTAGGGTGTTCCACGTTCACTGTCCAGGGTTCTACGTCAACTGTAGGCTCTAGATGAGTGACACCTAGTGGCCACGATAACTGCTGTTCAAAATATTCGGCCCAACGGTCGAGGCGTTCTTCTTTATTCGAGATGGTTACTCCATTCCGACCCTTGATGGTTTTGCTCACGGATGGTTTCCGGAGGTAGGTCGCACAGTTCAACTGAAATGATCTTCGGGCATTCCCGGCTTTCTGGACCTCTTCCATTTCATTGGCTTTCCGAGTCCACCAGACTTCATGGTCGGTGCGCACACTCACTGTCACTTCACTTCTGATAATTCGTCTGACCAAACGATGTTCGGGACCGACTGGGATATCCTTCCGAGATTTATGCAGCACCACTTTTCGGTCTGATATCCATTGCTTGAGTGCGCCTGGTGGTGCCGTGCCACAGGCAAACTTCCCAGCACTGTGGAAAGAAGTGGCGAGCTCTTCGCAGCATGAATTTACGTCTGTTGGTGGAGCAGTTGGAAGAGACTCCAGAAGAAGATTGTGGCAAATTCGTCTAACATCCGCATCTTCCAGTCTCTCACTTGCTGGTCCGCACTTTACGCGGCCATGTGAAGCAAAAAAAGAAGCGACCCCGGACGAGGGCTTGGTCGGAATCCACAAGTATGTTCCAAAACAACTGGCAGTCAGTTATTGATCCGCGCTATCGGTAGCTGGTGACAATGTTGCTGACTGACTCTGTCCACCTCCGGCATTTCGAATTAGGTACAGAAAACAGCGCTGGTCTCGGCAGGCGGTGACTAGGCATTCGTAACACATGTCTCCAGCCAACTCGACCTGCAATGCTAGATGAATTACCTCAGTGAGTTACCGTCTGCTTCACCCAAAGCCAGTCTCTAGATCACCTCATCGTGAGCTCGTTGCTCCCAGCCAACTCGAGCTATCGTTCGGAGGCATCACTGGTCATACACCCGAAGACGTCTCAGCTCCTCCCGAAGTGGCCAAGTCTAGTAGTTGTATAACAATACAGCCCGCACTGCAGACTGATATACACGTTCTTTGAAACCCAGTAATATGCCTTTTTACGCCACAAATGACGCAACTTGGCAAAAGCAATTCAGGCCTTCGAGATTCGTGCATTCACTTCGTCTGTCACACAACCGTCTGATTTCGTGCAACTTCCTAGATACTTATGGCGTTCCACAACTTCCAGTGTCACCCCTTGATTTTTTTATAAGCATGTTCAAAGACTGTGCATCCTGTACTATGACTGCAGTCTATGGACTCAAAGCACACGCTGAAGAACTGGATGACCTTGGTCGGCGTTTTAGGTTATGCTTGCGCTTCCTGCTCTTCAAAGGTAGGGACAGTGTCGTATGCATATTTCAGGTCCAGGAGTTTGTCGATCACGGAGATCTAAACACCTGGCTTTGGAGACCTTCCGGTGTTCGCTTCATTTCCTCATTGGTGACGGAATAAAACAAAATCCAGAGATTGGACAGGCGTGTTGCACAACGTTTCTTGTAGGAAAGCGTTTGGGGAGCTCTCGTACACTTTCACTCGCCCAAAACGGCGCGAATACAAACAGCGCATGACGTTCACGAACTTTTGAGGAGTACCCTGCTGCGCAAGCGTGTTGAGGACAGTTGACCACTCCACAGGATCGAACGCACTCTTTCAGTTAAGGAATATGAAAATTGTAGGGCGCTTATACGCATACCGTCATCAGAAGGCTTCCTGTCCGAAAGGGACTTCAATAGGTGGTTTTGGTTGGCTTGCTTCACATCAGCCTCCGATAGCTTCTCAATGGCCAGGTGAGGTGTGCACATGTTGCACGCCCCTGAAAAACGCAACGAGAAGCAGCAACGGATGAGCGCGTGATCCGAATCTACATAGGTTTTCCAGAATGTGTGACGGCCAGTAAGTGACCCACACCAATTATAAGCCGATGGTAATGTGGTCTGTCTGTGTTGGAAGTTGACTCGCATGCAGGGCACCATGTGGCCAAGCGGTTGTTTTGGAAGATAGTACCGCACAGAAATAGTCTGTGGTCAGCACATGACTGTAGCAGGCTTTCGCCTTGTCCGTGCGTCTCGATTCCAGTCTTAAACGACCACCAAATTGAGCCTCAGCAGCGCTCAGCCTGCCTATTTGCGCACTCGTATCTCAGGCAACCACAGCAATCTGTGATCTCTTAGCCCGCTGCAACAAGGCTCTCAACACGTTGTAAATGTTGAATTTGTGCGTATTAGAGCTACAGTCTTTTGGGGTATAAGCAGATATGGACAGACAGTGATTGCTGGCGCTGCCACCCCGGTTCAAGTGTGGTCGGTATCCAGGAGACGATGAACGTAGTTAGTGGTGCCTACAATTCGAAAGTTTCCATTACTGGGTCGAGGTCAAGGAGGTACTCCTTAGTCACTTGGGTAGATCAGTACGTAAGTCTCAGTTGGTTGATGTGTGGTTTTCTCGTTCGGGAGCCAACTCGAAAGTTCTGCAACTCAGTCATGTGGTCGGAAGCTTAGTTCTGTAGTGCTTCCCGATGTGTAGAGCATGGATGTCCCCTAGGCCAGCGAGGTTGGCATCAAACCTTATGATTTCCATGTTTTCAGCAGATAACCTCGGTGACACTGCCGCAATTTCGAAACAAGAACTCCTCAGATCAAACTACTGCATTAGTAGAAGGCGTGTTTGAATTATTCGAGTCGATTTTGTGGGTAGTGGAGATCTGACCCGGGTAACGTTTGATGGGTTCCTTAAGCTTCTGTGGATGCACCTCGTCAATGGCTCTTAAGGACCGTTTGTTTGGAACCTCCAACATGCAAGTTTCTGCGAAGCTCATCGTTCAGGTTTTCCATATTTAAAAAAGAGGTTGACCGATCGGCAAGTCGCTTGCTTTAAACGTCAGTTTTCAAACTGATTTCCTTTCTGTGTCACAGTATGCCTATCACGTTTGGATGTGCTCTGCATATTGCCACCGTTTTTTATTGTTTCAGAACTCGCCGCACTCTATCCAGCATGGTTTCCAAAACGTACAGCGTTGTTGCGCCCTATCAGTGTCAGATAAAAGGTTCGGACGTGTGGCAGTTATTTCAGGTATCTGTCTGCTTCTTTATTCATCCTTTTGTCAGAATGGTCGTGACGTTCAACTGACTACTCGTGTCAACTCAATCTCAGTCTGTTCCCAAGGGCCGAAAAGATTCTGCATACCATCCGGACATAAGGTACTTGGTCGTACGCCTGCGTTTAACTGCATCGTAGGTTTACCTTTATAAGTGCGATGGGGACAAACTGTATCGAAAGCTCTCTGGCTATGGTTCTCGGGTGACCTGTTGTCAGTTTCGAAGCGACGGTAAGCTGGTGATTGTTGGTGAGGAGAATGGTGTCGTACGCATCTGCACGACAGACAAAAACAGTTATCACCTGCGCAAGATGACGACACACAAAGCGTAGGTAAATTTGGCCAACCGGCCGGTTATTTTGCTGCTTGCTTCTAGGTGTGTTAATGCGGTCTCGTTTTTCGCTGATGGTCATCACGCTGCCAGTGCAGGCGCGGATGCTTGTGTCCGCATATGGGATGTCTCGCTGGGGACACAGACAGCTCATTTCTTCACGGGTACTGGTAAAGAACCGGTGAAAGCTATGGTAGTATCGGCCACTGACCCTAATATTCTCTACTCTGGAAGCATGGAAGGTGTGGTAGCCTTGTACGACATCCGCCAAGTAAGTTGAAAAGTCTGTTTATAAATGTCTACTCTACCATAAACGACGCTTGAGGTGACGTGGATATCGCGACCTCAAATATTTACAGACGTTAGCAGGCCCTTTGAAACAAAAGAAACAGTCCCACAGAGTCATAAAAGACGCGTTGACGAACAGACTTATCCGACGATTCTTCCTTCGAAGAAACATTTGCACACTGACATGCCCTTCAAAACCTGTAGATTTTAACTTTTATTCATATCTGACTGGATTCTACAAGAGTCCTTTCTCAAGACTATTGCCTCTTTTCAGAGAGGTTTGGTAAACAAGCGGTGGGTTTATTGCTGGACAAACCTGTCTGAAACGATGACTACCCAATCGGTCCCAAAAATTTTCCAATTGATTGAATATTACCTCTTATTTTCGAGGTAGCTTTTTTCCAGGCTGTGTTTATACACCCTTGACCAGAAATTCTCTTAGGCGACAGCATCTCAAGAACAATTACTTTTGGGAGGTAATGGCTGTTACTACGCCGGCACGTAAGGTTTTCTTGAAACAGGATAAGCTGACTTTTCTCTATTTATCCTTGCTTTAAAGTGAATATTCGGTCTAAGTGGCTCAAGAGTGCTCAGTGGTTAAACCGCGAACCCACTGATCAGAAGTCCGTGGTTTGAATCTAACCTCTGCATCTCGACTACCCTTGGCTTGGGCATCCTGGTTGTAGCTTAGCCCTCGTTCCTTCATTTTGCATGGTATCTAGGCACCTAAATGGTGTTACAGCCGAAATACTACTATTTGCTCTACCACCACACATAGTTTAAAACAGGGTTTTCGGCATTGTCTCTCTGCTGCACCCCATAGCGGAGGAATTCAGGAAGTTTCTCCAGATCATAAGAAGTCTGGAAGAAACATTCAGTTGTGCAATGACCTGAGAGGTATTTGCAAAGAGCCGAGAGGTCGTGGCGGACTACAGTCTCGTTCAGTTGTCAGGAAGAAAGCATTATATGGGTCTGAGTCGTGGTGTTTTCCGTCGCCATTCATCCGTAGATCGTGAACCATATGCATCTCGGTTTTAGCTGCCACTGTTCGTCGAGAAATGGGGTAATGTGGACGGTACTGTCATGTGCTACGGGCAAATTCGTGTGATTTACTGTCTTATCTAAGCATTCGAACAGTTGTGGCGAAGTAAGGCAGAGGAAAGGTTGGTTCATGTTGATCATCGACCAAGCAGCAGTAATGCTTGATATTGTTGTTTTCATCATTGTAAGAATGGTCGTCATCCTCAGGGGAATAGCTTGGAATTTGTAACTAAAGTGTAACATCACCTGCCTTTGTACACGTACCTTATGAATACCAATGGGGTCGAAGGGACTTCTATTTTCGGGTTTCGAGATCTGACTGCGTCATTCTTAATAGCATGTTGACCTACGTTAATCATGGTGTGAGCGGGTCAAAAATGATGCTGGACTACTCAGTAACAATCACATCTTAACTCTTGGAGTATGTGTCTTTATGCAATAAAAATCGCGTAACGAACAAAGAACTGTGTAACTAAAAAAGAAACATCACAAACGAGAGATTCAGCTGGGTTCTAGGTGAGTCTCTCGGAAAACCAAATTGATCTGTAAATGAGTGTATTTCTTGAAAACAGTCCAATTTGGGTTCAAGTAGAACATAAGGTTGACGAAAACTCGGGGACTGCGCCTGCCTGATGAGCCCCAAAAAGGGCGAAACCGGTCGTGGGCTGTCGAAGAATTTTCAGCAACCTTATGAGTAGTGCATTGCGCAAAATTACATGCATCGCGATATCTCGAATATCGTAGCAACTGGAACATGAGGCGGCCTGGTGCAGCACATTCAGTTGCATGGAAACATCACAAACGAGAGATTCAGCTGGGTTCTAGGTGAGTCTCTCGCAAAACCAAATTGGTTTACAAATGAGTGTATTTCTTAAAAAAGAAACCATTTTTAGAGCTTCGGATGTCTTGAGAACTAGAGAAGGTTATTAAGGAGAGTGTGCATCCAAAACGGTCAAGCCAGGTATGGCAACAGATTTACTAGATCGAGTTATTAATATCCATCAGTGTCGTTTAGTATTAAATTGTCGCGAACTCAGTCCACTAGAGTACTTCTGCAAATGTGATGCTGATGGAGGGTTTTATGCTTTTTTCTATGGATCTAATCCTCCCAGACAAGCTCAATCTGCTTTCTCCCGGTTGCACAACAGCTATGGGCCGAAAGGGTGTCACAGTTGAACCGCTGTCGGTAATCGCTGTTGGTAATCGCCGGTTAAATACCGCCCTGTTTTGCCCCTATTTGGAATCATCAGTAGCGCTCATCTCTCGTGTCCAAGGAGATCTTAGAGCTCGCAACCGTAATTCAGTTACAAGTGGCTTACTAGCAGCTTGTATTCTTGAAGGCAGTGAGGTGCGATATGATGGTGAATCCAAAAAACCATACAGTGGCTATTGGCTTGGCCTTGCTGGGCGAATTGAAAATAATCTACAGAGGATGAGCAATCTGTTCGGAATGGCCAGAATGCACGTGATTCTTTTGAGATGCCATCATTTGTACAAATGTAGGTTAACTGCACTGACGATCAGTCCTTCTAGTTGAAGGGAGGGCTGTCAGCCTCTTCCCGGAAGTTTGCGGGTTTGGACTGAATTCATGAGGTGTACGTGTTTGATGATTCCAGACAAAACTGAAATAATTGTGCAGTGCTTCTGAACTTTCCAGCACAGGTTAGTTGTCCTACAGGACCGAATCCCAGACGAGAACTTGAAGTATCAATTTTGCCAGATTTTTTACTTTTGTTGTCAACCCAACCACATTGTGAAAGTTTTCAACTAGAATTTTCCTGCTTGAAAACATATATTCTCCAGTAATAGTAGTTATCACGCCTAAAGTGAGAGTGACCGAGTGGTGTGTTTCTTCATGAAACCACGTAGCTGCTGAAATGACACCATACTATCCGGGAAAGTGTTTCTGGATACGGGCTTTCTGGCACCGTTTACCACTCTTTCTCATCAGTTAGACCAGATCATGTTTTGCTTGTTATAATAACCATAAGATGACTCAGTTCTGTTACCGGCCAATCAAATACTGTTAGTCTTTTTACCTAAAAAAAAATCACCGGTCCGCGAGGTCCAAACACTGCACTTTGTGCGCCTCTGTATAACCCGAACATCAAAAGATAAGTTGGAATGTTCCTTAAATACGTGCATTGAGACAATATTGTTGTTCACATTCTCATGCGTTCAGGAACGAGGTCAATTAATTGCAACAAGCCTATATTGGCGAGACCCACTGAAGCTCGGACGAGCTATTGCAAGTGTTCCCTGGACCGCATGACTGTTGTGCAGCTGGACGGTGCCTGACAGTCTCGCGCGCTTTCCTGGTTAGACGGATTACAAGTCACTAGTGACACGATGTTTCAGTGGGTGCCCCAGAACAAATAAGCGCGTCGACGGCCGTAGCTTCCACCTCTTGTCCCAGCGTCGCCCACCTAAAATGAGCCGGTTTTTCTTTCTGCTAATGGGTCATTAAGTAAGGATAGTGATGCTGTTTGGTGGTGCGATTGCATTGACCATGAGGCTGTGCGTTGGTTCAGTGCTACTATTGATGAGGTGCTGCCAGTAACAGAAATACACGTTGAGACAGACTGAGAGCCTGACAAGATACATGCCACAAGCGACAAATTGTTACGGGCAGGCTTTTTTCATTCCAGGTCCCCACGAAGCAGATTAGATTAGATGAGATTGCGGAAAATTGTCCGGAGATGTAATACCTAATGATATGCACTGGGGAAGTTCGAAAATTTGACATTTTCTGCTCTTGTTCTTAAATCATCCCGTTGGCCGGCGGACCGTTTTTCATCTGAGGTTTGCTCAACTGGGTTATGAGCCGGATTGCAACCACGTGGTCACGCGTCTTTTCACGTCAGACTGAGCCGATTAGCTGAATAGGTATTCTGACACGTGGTATGTAGGTAATGCCCGTAGTGTCTGAATTATATTCTTAGTTGCCTTATCGTGCAGGCATCTGCTGCAACATCAAGTAATTTCATAGCTGGCAAAGGTAAGTCCAATTTGTATTATTCTGCTTCTAAGACATTCCCAAGATATCACTAAAGGAGCCTCCACCTTCTAAATTTACTGTTAGTGCAGCTTCAGTGCCCCCAAAACTCGTAGGAGTGTGCAGCGCCCATTGGACCACTTCGTTGATCCGAACGATAACTGCAGTTGGGCTGTGTTCGGCATGCACGGTGCGTCTTGGTCATGACTGCGGTGTTATTGGTTAACAATCAGCTGTGCCCCAGATGCGGACACATCATTCGTGCATTTGAGTCAATTGAGAGGTAATATCCTCATTCTCTTTGTCGTTAGGGGGAGTAGCTGTTATATCTTCTTGTGATGAATCAGTCAGACTCGTGAGCTCACCGGAATGGAGAAGACAAACAACTTCGAGGAAGTTATACTGCAAACAAGTGGATCATTCCGTGATATGGACTTCAATTAACCAGAATATAAAAAAGCTAACAGTTCAATAGGATGCCAGTGAGAGGCTGAAATATAGAAAAAAAGGTTTCAGTGTACAAGATGAATCGTTAGCAAAGTGGATTTGTTCCATTGGAGGCAGTCCTCCCAACAGTAGGGAAATCACTTATGCCTTCAGAGATGCTGAAGTAAGTGTCAAACGCACAGCATCGAAAGTCGCTTAGTTTCTTGGTTAATAATCCCGAAACGGTTTCCGCTGAATCCGAATGATTTCTGTAAACTTTCTATGGTATTATTGAGCGAAAGTATTCGAGAGCAGTAACTGTGAGACGAGTAAGTCCCGTAATTCGCTTTCGAGTTTTAGACATGTCCAGCGAGCGCAGTGAATTCCTCCGCATTTGACACACATGAAGATTTTTAGGTCCCCTAAGTGACTGAAAAACACATGGAATGGAAGAAAATGATTATCACTAATGACAAACTGTGCTAGCTGAATGGTCAAAATACCTGGCTTTTGCTGTTTATACAGTATGGAAACAGAAGACAGGACGTACAGTAGCGGAATTCAGGACGGAAGATTCTCATGACTTGGTTGTTTCAAGTTATTCGGGAATTTCTGGAAATTTTGGAAACGTTTACATTCTACATATTCCACTTGCTTTACTTGGATACTGTTTACTGCTGCAGTTTTCCAAGCCGGAATTCGCTTCTTTAACTTCATGAACTGAGATGCCTAATGGACTAGGTGCACTTCAAAACGGGCTTAAGGGAATTTTGTACGGTTGGCTGCCATCCAATACGGATGAAATGAGCGGTTTGAGCGGAGATGGATGTGCTACTGTCCGTGGGCCTGTGAATTCGATGGAAATCCGTCAGAATAAGGTCGGTCGGTAAACTCGAAGACGGCTGTTGAGATCCATCAGCCGGTTTGAGCATGAAGGCATTACAGTGAGCACCGGTGCCATATTACCAATCAGGTTTTGGTATCCTCCATCAATTCCTTTACGTTTCAGAGTAAAACCGCCCTTCTCCGCAAAATACCATAAAATCATACATGCTGTGACCTAAATTCAGTTATTTAAGCTATAACTGATTTTATAGTTTTCTTGTGCGAACGCATCTGCATTTCCCTTTTTCCACTCAATTATTAGACTAAATAATTAGACTAATTAAATAAATTATTGATGATATTAATTAATAATAATTAATTAATTATACTAAATAATTCGGAGAAGTCAGTAAAAATTTCCGGGCTAACATTGACCTCGATATTACTTAGTCGTCAAAGCACGAGCCCACTGGCCCTGAAGGTCCGTCGTTCGAACCAAATATCTGCATCTCGACTACTCTGGCAGTATTTCAGCCCTCTTGCTTCGGATGGTATAGCAGACAGGCACCGAAAGGGTGTTACAGCTGAACTGTTATTCGATTATTTATTACTGGGTGAGTGTTTTTCACTTGGTCAGTTTCGACTACTTTTGCAATCCAATACTTTAGTGACAGGTGCTACTCGGTTGAAGTTGAGTATGGAAAGGTCTGTAACGACGCGGGTTGTATGTAATCCGGTCTGTCGCTTCTAAATCGTCCCGATGCAACTGTTGGACCTGCAGACCACAAAAGCCTAGTTTCGTTTGTCATTTATTATCTTATGCATTGCACTTCTGAGTCATTCTTCGTGCATGTCTGTTCGGAATCTCCATCCAGTTGTCAGTGAACTTCATATACAGAAAGACCATCAGTGGAATTTTTTGGCCTGCCTGTTATCTTCAAATTGGGTACGTTGTGTACGCCATTTCACCGCAAGCTTCCAAACGTGTCTGCCCGTTATGGGCCGCACGCCAGTGGCAATTGCATTAGATCGACGCTTTGTAACTATACTCTTCATAGTCACCACTATTGGCGTTTGTCGGTGATGAATAAGTTCATCTTGATGAGCGGGCGCTGCAGTAAGAGCTCTCTCCATTTCTAGTGTCGTATGAGGCGTGAGCTAGGCCATCAACGCGTTAATTTGTTCCAAGGCACCCACAGACACATCGATTGTGTCACTTGTGTCTTGTCATCCGTCTAACCAGCACACTGCAGGAGACCGTCGAGCACTGTCACAGGTCGAGAGAATGACGTATCTGGATACTGCAGTTTGGTAGTTTCACATGTCTTGTGGGTGCATTTCTGCATGTTTCACGTATACTTACCTCTGTCGATTTGATCGATTGTCTGTCTTTTCTGACCTTTTTGACTTTTTGTGTTTATTCGTAGGCATAATTATGTGATTCAGTTGATGTGCTAAGTATCGGCATGCTCGTCCAATCAAGTGGGTCGCAAAATGGACACTTACGATCAACTGTGTTTGTGTCACAGCATGTGCAAAGAAACTGTTGATGTTTATGTTTCTTCAGAAACCATATTCACACTTTCCGGTATTTTAACCTTGTCCTCAGCCGAAAGCAGTGCACACGTTGAAGCTTCCAAATGCCATTTCCGCTGTTACCTTGGACACGACTGACAAAACTTTGGTAGTGGCTGACGGCTCCTTCATCAGATTTTGGAACCCTACTGCCAGAAAATTTCTCTATCCCGGCGGTGTGTCATCAGGCGATTCATCTGTCGAACAAACAGACGCCGTTCGAATTCATTACAAAATGGTGACCGACCTTTGTGTTGTCAACCATCCAGATCCACAACAAGGTGAAGTGCTTCTGTCAGTTTCCTTGGACAAACTGATGAAGGTTACTAGTTTGGTAGATTTTAAGGAGCTGCATCAGACCAGATACCTGGTCCCACTCACTGCAGTCGCTGCCACGGTAGGTCTTGATACCGATGCCCCAGTCTCCCCATGTTTAACCAAATCTGCTTACCATCTAGTTGCCCCAAACCGATCTGACACATAATTTGGCTTAGTGCAACTGATTGCCGAAGGAGGCAAATCGGCTCCAGTGGAACTTCGTAGGGACGATGTTCCCGTCGTTATTTTTCGTTTGTTTTAGTGTGCCCGAAACAGCAGAGTTGCGCTTCTATGACCTTGTTATAAGTCTCTCATGTCTTCTCAGTAGGTATTTGTCTCGTTTCTCTATCGTTCTGGCTGCCCTATCTTCAAATTGATTTTCCCCGTCGTTTTTAATCCACTGGTACAGTCTGCCTACTTTGGCGCAGTCTTCCTTAGTTGAGATTCTCAGAGTCCCCTGCCTTTCACTTGTTTTAGCATCACATTGGATTAGTATCACCTACCAGTAAATAAAGACAGTCACCAGGTCCCATAGGTGAGCTCACTATTGGCGACTAATATGCTCAGTCTGGACAACACAAGTCCGCTGAACACTCCATTCATTTCCATGCTACTTAAACCTGAAATCGATACCGAATGAATTCATGATAACATTCGTGTTCACAGCGATAGGTACACAATAAACATGAAGCTGGCTCAGGTTAAAACTTTTGATAAGTTTCCGGGACCTCCTTTTATCCCAGTTCAGCGAAGTTCGATTCTGGTAATATTGAATTTTCACTTCGCTTCTCCTTCGGCTTTTTTTTTAGCTGTCTTCCTCTGCCGTATTCAATATAGGCACTGGGTTATTGGTTAACCATCCCAGTTGATTGAGATATTACATATTTGATGTTCAATCTCGAATACCCTCTGTACCTATGACGCCGTTCTTGCGGATAAAAGCAAGGCCGGTCCACCATCAGAGGCTGGTCCCATTCCAAGATAACCCCTTCGTGATCAGCATCAGACCATCAATCATTGGGCCACGACACATGTAGTATAGACCGGCTGTTGCCTGTTGAGTTACCTAATGCGTCGAATCGTTCGAACTTCTGATTTGCTGGTTACCTGCGGGCGGTCTCAGCGGAATGGTTAAGCTCTTATTGTGTACTTTCTGTCCATTCCAACCGCAAGGAAACTGGTAAGATGTTTCTACTAGACATCAGTAACCATCCGTTATGCTGTTGGGGGGACTGTTGGGAGCTCAGGTTGTATAGGTGACTGACCTGCTTGTTGTGCCTTACTGACCAGACTGTTTGCCATTAACATTATGATGGCTAGTTTGTTTCTTTCCTCAGTTGCTATGGTTTCTCTAGTGGCCTCTCTGGCCTCCCGATTTTGAGCCCTACTCCGCGGCTTTTAACACGCATGTTTGTTGCTTTCCTCCGAAGCTCGACTGTGAAACAATGATTGTCGGTGGTGAGAAAGGTTTTGTCAAAATTCGGCATCTGATCCGGAAATCCAGTATGCTAACCGCTTCTGCAATTGAAGCTCTGGAAAGCAGTCGACGAGCGGGTCAGGAATCGGAAGTGCCGGGTGGCATGGAGCCCGCGCTACAACAGCTCGCCCGTGAATTTTCCGGTCACTGGAGAGGGGGTGACAAATATATTCAAATGACCACCGACACCTGGCTCAGCCAGCCTTTTGATGGGCCACGCCGTGGACCAAGAGACTGGCTCACTGAGGGAGAAAGTGCTGGGACGGCCGCGCGCAAAGTTCCACTAATTTATGAGGTAAGTCCTCTAGTTCGTGTTTGCGCCATCCGGTTGTCTGGCTGATTTTCCCGTATTTCCTCGGTTCTCTTTCTCCGGACACCCAGAAAAAACACAAGACCTTGGTCTCATTGTTCCAATGAATCGAATTCGTCTAAACGCGGGGTTGTGATTTCGCCAGAGAATCAGGTGTCGCTTTATCTAGTTGAAAACTCTTTCTATCCTCGGCTGCAGATGGACGAGAGCAGATCTCTTGTCAGCCCTATACCTCATTAACATGGAACCAGATGGTGGTTAGTTAGCAAAATTGGAATCTACGATACCCCCTTGGTTCCGTATCACACTTCTAGATCTGAGAGTTACTAGCAAACACCCGTCAATCAAGTGTCTAAAAGCCCCAACCATTGGTAGCTGGGAGGTTGTCCCACTGATTCACTGCAGAACATCGGCGATACTCTCCGTAGCCTAGCCTTTTGAAGACTGCATCCATGTCTTGCTCAGCCATCGTCTTTTCCTCATTCAACACCGGGGCTCCATCGCTGGAAGCGAATCCGGTGCCGAAAGATCATATCTGTACGAGTTGGGTGGTTTTCAGGCGCGGACAAGTCAAGCTAAAGGCGGCGATTAACACTACTGGCGTTATTTTTTACATGTTGCATTCATAAGGCTTCACCTTTCTTATTCCTTTGTTCTATCTCCATGGCGGATGAATGTGACAAGCAGTCTCGGCACAATTTCCTTCGCTTATAGGACAAATTGAAGATCGAAGGGCACTTGACACTTGTTTACTACTCTAATAGTGTACACCTTCGTCTTAAGATCGTTGCGAGTTACGACGCCTAGGCCACGAGCTTCAGTCTCTCCTGGTACTGTTCGTCTTCCGAAGTGTTGTTCAAATGCATGGATGCTGGCATCTGGCGTGGTTCGTTGGTAGTTTATCCTCCGTGGTCAGTCTTTTGCCATTTCTAAATTATTCTGAAGGGACCTACCGTCCAGATGCTTTGTCTTACGTTCAGATTGTTCGTGAACATTGTTTTGCTCTGCTCCAGCCCTCGAATTATTCTATTTACATAGATGTTGGACAGTGTAGGTCCCGGTACTGATCCCTGGGATACAACGCTTTTGCCAATTACTTATTCGGGAAGCTGTCCGTTCACCATAACCCTATAGGGTCAGTCGCGTAGGAATTCGACTGTCCAGTGTATTGGAGGCATTGGGAGATTGCTTTCCCAGCTTACGGCAAGGAGTGTCTTGTGATGTACCCTACTGAACGCTTTACCGAGGTCACTGAGTATGGCATCTACTTGATGGGCTTGATTAACTGATCTGACCCAACTTTCGTGCTTCAGCAACAAATTTGTTACGGAGGATCGGTTTACCACAAGTTCACGCTAATCCGGTACTTACAGAGCGTCCCGATGTATTCCTGAAGGAGTTTGGGTACTCATTTCTCCACCCCCTTTCCAATCAGTGACATCAGCATGACTGATCGATAACTGTTCTGGTCGTGTTTTTTCCAGCCTTGTGGAGCAGCTTAATGATGGCTTTTTTCCAAGCTTCCTAAGATTGATCAGCTGAAGATTGTGGCAAGGACCGGGGCTGAAATCTTTGTCAGATGAAAAAGCATCAGCGAAGCGTTGCACTTGTCCAATTGGAGTGGGGTCTAGGTTGTTCCCGTCTATTTGAAGCAGTGCCCATATCTCTGTCATTACCAGTCGTTTCGGAGCATATGCGGATTATGATGCACGGCAGAATGAGAAATATGTTCGAGTTAGCAATGACGCTTGTCCCAAATTATCTTCCACAATTTGGTCTCATTCAACAGTGAAGGTAGCTTATCTGAATTACTGTCTCTCCAGTTGATGTAGAAGAATTTCCGGTGAGGCTGATTCTCTGTATTTCGATTAATCGGATCCAAACACCCACTGTTTGGACCTTTTTAGAGCGTTGCGCCTATTCGGTATCTTCTCATATCTATCATCCGTTCGCCTTACAGACGTGCCAAGTCCTGGTTATGGCAATCAGACGGTATTTCAATTCTTTACCCACCGTACACCCCTACTTGCTATGACCGGCCTTTTCATCGGTACGAAACGTGGGCATGAAGCCTATCGACTCCTCTGAAATCGGACCCAAGCGGCATTGATGTTGCCCTCTTGTGATCTTCCAAACTACTGGTATGACTGCAGTCAGTGTTGAATTGAAGTTACTCCTCCGTACATTCGTTGAGAACATCTCTACCCTTTTGAGGCTCCCAGCTAGTCTCAAGTGTGCCACTAGCTTCAGGTTGTCACTGGATGTTCTTGATTTCTGTAGCGAGGTATCCTCAGCCTTTATAAGTGGTAAGCCAGGGCAGGATTATCGCTGTTCTGGGAGGCGTGGCGTCTTACTTACCATACGCAGAATGACTCGACATTCCTCCGCCTGTAGGAAGGACAGGGCATCAACACTTATAAGATTTCGGCCGTCCAGCGGCTTAGTCTAGTCTGTACTGAGCAGATGTAGCCATCTTTTGTAACAGAACTTGAGTTTCGGGTCGACGCTCGAATCCGATCCAGCTGATTCCACGATTATGACGACTCCCCCGGAAGGCACTTACGGGTGATCCGGATGCTCTTGTCTTACCCATTTGACAGGTAGCAACCTTAAGTTGGCCACACTGATGCCGGTCCGCCCTTATTTGGTAGCTGTTCGACACCGATTTGAGGCACACAATCGCGTCGCCCCCCGTCCTAAAGTCCAGTCAGAACTGTAAGAGTTTTAATCTGGCAGTGGCACTTATGAATCCACTTCCCGGTCCCTCAGCTGCGTCTTTTTCAGCGCGACAACGAGTTGAAACTAGCGGCCTAGTTTACCTTGCATCCCCGTCAGACTTCTGATGTTGGGGTGTGCATTTACTGTCGTGGTTGTCGGCTTCACCCGACCGTCAGTATGACTGGGCTGTTTACAGATTCCTTACCACACGAAAATCTCCAATTTAAAAATGATTTCCGTGCATCCATCCCCCCAGTAACTCCACCCAATTTTGCTGCTTCTCAGTCCTCGGATGTTTAATCTAAGCCAAAAACCGTTGATCTATTTCGAAGGCTGTAGGCTGTATAGAACTCAAGCTCACCTTCAGCGGCCTCGTATGGTTTACCCCCTTTTGTGTCCTTACGGTGCGACACCATGTAGCTTCCTGACTCTAGATTCATTCCCGTCTGTAAGATAACCGTTCGGCTACAACACCCTTTCGGTGCCTAGCTGCCATGCCACACGAAAGAAGCACGAGGGCTGGGATACTGCCAGGTTGCCCAAGCGTTGACAGGAGAAGTCGAGATGCAGAGGTCGGGTTCGAACCACGGACCTTCCGGTCAGTGAATTTGTGCTCTAACCACTGAGTCATGTCGTCCCGTCTAATAAGTTACCGATCATCAAATTCAGCTTATCTATATCTGTTTGGTAGTTTGAGGAGGTTTTGGAATTTCCAATAGGGGCCTCGTCCTCTAAGTAAAACCAGTCCATGCTGAAAAACGGAAAAGTACTGTACTGCTTTTTCATCCTTATTGGCAATCATCAGCAATGCGCATCTCATGAGACTCCAGAGAGTTTCGAAACCACAACCTCCCTGTTGGTAGTTTGAACACTCAATCGTTCGTCCATGTGCGACTAATCAGCCTTATGATTAACTCGAACTTAAACAGAATACAACACCATAAAATCCGTGTTATGTGGTCACATGTTGACTGGCTCTTCGAATGGTGGCTCCTCTGATTGAAGTTTCATTCCGTGTAAATTCATTCTTCGTCTGAGGTGCTTACAAATGGTTTATAGTGCGCCTCATCCCGTGCCCTAACGATCTGCTTGTCTGATTCAGGTAAACGGGTAACCATGACACGGTTAGCTTGAGAGAGTTCATCGCCTGATATACCGTTTTCTTAGAAATGTCAGTCCATCCGTCGTGTATTCGTCTGTTTGTTAGTCCACCGCATCATGTTGATGACATTCTCGTTAGCACTGTATAAAAAGTCGTCTCCCCTCATGCGCTTATTCTGGGCGTCGTTAATTGTTCTTCTTTATGAGATCCGGCCGTCTATTTTAATACAGGCTTGTAGTGCTCCACAGACTGATTCGAAAAACATCCCCAGTGTCAAGACGTATTAGAATGATATTGTTGCGACATGGAAGCTTAAGTACTGGGAACGATAATTTTGTTATCTGTGGGTTATGAACAGTGATTAGGGCTTCTCTTCGTCAGGTTGATGAATTGACGCTATCAATTTGCTTCTGCGAAATCTTGGACAACTTATGAGTATCCAGTTCATATGCTCATTGCGGGTCATGCCAGAAGTTCGCATCTGAAGGACACCACAGCATGCCGCCTGAATAACACTACTAGGTTGTGTGCAGTTGAATAACAACAATTGGGAAATCGGAAGTTGGTTGGAACCACGAATCGTACGTTCGGGAGCTCATAAATGTACTGGATTTTCACTGGTGGTGTTTTTTATGCGGACAGAGACCGTGCAACACATACAGAGCACGAGGTTTGGGATAATACCGAACAGGCATATTCATGACTTTTTATTCTTCCTTCATTTTGGTCGGAAGGACGGTATTTCAACCTGTATTCCTACTAAAGCATCGTCACATTCGTAAAGTGGACAGAGCATGCCTTCCCCAGTGGCTGCGTGTCAACTTTCCTTGGGTCTCTGCATACCCAATTGATTCTCTTTGCATTCCTATCCCGATCCCCTGCCGCTGCTCAAGTCGTCGGAAATTTCACGTGACGGCCTCTACTTCTACGCAGATGATAGTGAAAGACAACCGTTCACGAAAGTGGATCGTCTTTTGACTCGTTTCAGTCACTCACAAGCTTTATCCGTTGTGACGCGGTTTCCGTGGTCCGCCAGCCGTCGCCGCCCGTCTGTTTATGCAAGGAAGCACAAACAGAGGCTTTTGGCAGTCGGTGTCATCCGCGAACTCGCCAGACGAGGTACCCTCGTGGCTGCTGTGGCAGGTCGAGACGTAAAACAGCTAGCGCGGTTATTGCGGTTTATTCGTCATAATGTCTGGCGTCGGGAGAGTGCAACTGTGTGTTTGAAGCTGTACAACTGTATCTTGGGTACGTTTCGGCGATTATTTTCTACATCTTCGTCTCTCTCTGTCGGCAGTAGATAGTAAAACAACAATGGAGAACATGGTATTGTTTCGGTAAAAGATATTGATGGGTCACGTCCATCGGTTCCAAGACTTTCTTATATTTGTTTTGGCTATTTCAAAGTACTTCTCACCTTTTTGCAAGACGAAACC
Source organism: Opisthorchis felineus (assembly GCA_004794785.1). Taxonomy (NCBI): domain Eukaryota; kingdom Metazoa; phylum Platyhelminthes; class Trematoda; order Opisthorchiida; family Opisthorchiidae; genus Opisthorchis; species Opisthorchis felineus. The sequence continues at coordinate 1,693,632 of SJOL01006423.1, read as the reverse complement.
TCCATAACTATTTTAGAGAGATTCGACTTTGTTTTGGCTATTGCGGACACTCTTCAGAAGGCTTGTTCATCGTTCACACCGACATTGTCAGTATGATCAGTGTCCATCCGTGGTGTTTCGGTGTCGTGAGGTTTTAATGGTTCACAAAACCAGGACATCCCCCCTGCAACCATCCCGAGATGCTTAATGCTATTAAGGATGGGATCATCCAATCCAGGTTAAAGCTGTTTGCCATAGTGTCACCAACTCAATCCGCGTTCAATACGATAATGGTTACATAGGCTGTGTCCTTGAAGATAACTCACAAGAGCGACGATGAAAATGGTCTATACGGTTTTCTCGCTGTGACCTGAATGCGACAGCATAAACAGTACTCTTATTGTCAGACGAGGATCCGACCGGAACGCTTTTTCCTGTCTGCACGAACCTGCTATGGCTCTTCCTGGAGCGCTGCCAGGCTTCTGGCATAAACGAAGCTGACAACTGTAGCGGTTTGAGACTTTAATTTTCCGAATTGTCTGAACCATTGATTAATGGATAAATACTAACAAAGCATTTTCTCTTAGGTCAAGCGTGTGTCTCACTCAAACTGAATGTTCGCAGTCTGATCTGATTAGGTGGCCCCTTGCCAGCGAACTTTAGTAGTCGAAGAGTTTTCAGCAATCTTATGAATAATGTATTACGTATATGCAATGTATTTCGATATCTCGAATATCGTACCACCTGAAACATGAGGGGAACTGGTGCAGCGCATTCAGTTGATTAAGAAAATCACAAACGAGAAATCCAGCTGAGTTCTAGGTGAGCCTCTTGTCAAAACCAAATTGATATGCGAATGGGTGTATTTGCCGAAAAATTTAGTAGCTGCTCGTGCGGAACTTATTCACGCCAAAAAAAACTTGGCTTCATCATGGGTGGAGGTTCTTAGTTATTGTGTAAACTCTCCAACAGGTTGTATATCACTAGAACTACTTCCAGCAGCCAACAAAGAAATGTCTTCAAATTCCTGAGTGTCCTAAAAGCGTTTGGTCGCCGTTTCTCATGATGGCTATGACAAGGTTTCGCCTAAGTTCACTATATTCAGTGGCCGCGATCAAGGCTGTCACGTCAAGGAAGTTTCAACCTTGCTCATATGATGCCGAATAATTCATTGCTTGCCTACTGCACTGTGGGGCCCAAATGCCACCGTCTTCGTTTGTTGACAGACTTGTTCTATGCGGATGCTATGATTCTTCTATCGAATCTCATAGAAATGCGAATAATGTTTGGTAACCTAACTAATTCTGATGCACGGTTTTATGTGGGTGTTACACCCGCGGATTATGACGTGCTACTTTAAAACTGCATAGGATCACACCCTAACGTCATGCTTGCGGAAGACCCAATCGATGTGATATATAATCTTATCTACGTTGGCCCCAACATCCGTAACCGTAGCCGATCCAAAGACTACGTCTACTTTCGGGTTTTTCTGACCTGCAACACCTAGTCAGTGGTCCTCTAACTTCTTAACCCATCGACCCCTCACTTTATTTGAATCAAGTACACAGTAAAGCTAGAGGAGTCAAAATGGAACATGTCACCTCATGTAATGGTCTAAAATGTGATACAACAATGTACCCTGAGAAAAATTCCTGTTGAAGGTGGCCATGCTCCATCAGGCACGACTAGGTGTGCGATCTCCCTGGAGGGTGAACACCCCCGGAGAGGTCCAGCACCCGTTCTGAGGATCGCTACATCGCTGATGCGATGGTTGGGTTCGGTGGATACACATTAGAGTGATGAGCATGCAGAATTCCGAGATATTGGTTCCAAAAATGTGGAGTCTGTTTCGACAATCGGACAGACTTGTGTTGGCCTTACTGAAAACTTTATCCACTGGGATACTGAAAACGTGATAATCAAAAAGTCGGCTTTTTCCACAATTTAGTATGCACATCCCTCTCTAAAGCCAAACGTTTTGGTGCGAGTTTTCGACGATAGCTCTTGGTTCCGCGTTGTTTTTAATGACAAGTTGTTACGACCGCTCAGCTCTTTGTTGGTTACTTGACATTTTATTGAGGCAGTGATGTCGTAAACATGTCATCATGGTCTACCCTGCTTTTTAGTTCCGGCCAGCATGTTGACACTGCTTGTGATGGCGGGCTGCTGGTTATTGTCAAACAATTATATTTTCTGGACAGCATAGCTTCGTAGGCAGTGAATCTGTTTGTATCATGCCGACTAGTTTACTGTCCATGAATCTAACTCAGTAAGCGAAGGCGTATTTACCGTTTTTTGCATGGTTTTGCAAAAATGCCTACTTGTGTAGTGTGCTGATAACAATTGGGACAGATGTGTCGGCTGGTCACAAAAAAGAATTACATCTCTGTCTTCTGTACTCAAGAAAAGTTGGCCTACGCTGCCGGTGTGGCATCCACATATCTGCTAGCGGTTTAGTTCAGTTTAGTTTAGTTTACAATGTTTCAATTTGATCCATACCTTTTGGCAAGCAAGACCATAGTCGCTCCGTGTAGAGCATAAAAATTCTCCGCGACTGAGAATGTTCATAGCTCAGGTAGCGTAGGTGGTCGTTGATTTTTTGACTGCATACGTTTCATCATCAGTGCCCAACTTAGCAAGCAAACCAACGGCCAATTTTCTGTCTCATTATCAATGTCCGAAAAGCGTTCCCCGGGTCTGGTAGTGGGTGCTGCAGTACTTGGAATAGTAGCCAAATGAAGCAAACCGCAAGTAATGGGGGGATTATCAACACTCAATGGATTAAATACCCAACCTTTGCGATTTGGGACCAATATAAGAAAATCAGATCAAGAACTAGGCATCGGAATATTGAGGTTATAATCGTTGTTTAAAGCCGTTAATGATGTTCCCGTTGGGAATTTCAACGACTGATGTAGTGATTGTACCCACGCTGCACGCATCCATCTACCTTTGGTCTATCACTTGGTGTTCACATAGCTTAGTTACGCCGTCTAACTTGTATAGACCATCTGTCTTGTTGCACTTACTTTTTCGCTAAGGGAATCCAGTAAGTCATTCATTCATCGGATGAATTACAAAACGTTTTCCTCTTTACTTCCGCCTCACTTTCAGACGAGTACTCCGCGGACGAACTTGCCCAGGTAACAGAGTTCAGCAAAGTGAATGTGGTTCTGCAACATCTGTCGCGAAACACCCAGTCAGTCTGTGAGATTGTCAAGTTCTTACGTGATTCCATTAAAAGAGAAACTACCGCGAGTCACACGCCAGCTGACAATAAGTCGGTTCCTAAGAAGAAACTGCGAAAGTCATCTACGAAGCGGCCCCTCACCAAACGTGATTCAAATGCTATCACTGACAATCCTGGAGCGACCGCCAGCGTGTCATCTCACTCAGCGGCTTCCGTTCACAAACAGATGAGTTCACCAGGTCTCCTCAGACCTTTCAAACGGACTCGACCATCTTGATCGTATTGTTTCCCCAGAACATTCTGTACAGCATTTCTACATTACTGTTATGAAAACCACAATGGAATTTCCTATTCATTCTGTCTTTTCCGTTAACAGGTTCGATATCCTCTTTTAGGTCTTGGATAACACTAGTTATTACTGGCGCTAAAGTGTGGTAAACTCAGATAGAAAAAGTTGGAGTAGAATGGACTTAGTGCATGAGCTCTGACAGACCTATTCCGAAAACTACGTGGGATACATGCACCAGCGTAGACCCTCAGCACAAGGCCAAATCAGTGGAGCTATGTAGGTCTAGTAGTCAATATCGCAACTTACTTCCACGGAAACTACGATCTGGGGCATGTAATGTGGGGACGGTTGCATGAAATGTCAAGTCCAAGTCAGAGACGCGTGGATCCCACAACACCGTGTAGCATACGGCGGTCCCTCATTCCAAGGATCGTTAACCAGTAGAGACCTTTCGCCAAAAAGAATTAGGAATAGGGACAGTTTTCAGTGGGAGACTATTGACAAGCATGCACTAGCCACGGAGTAACTAAACTTGCTAGTTATTGCTTGTGGTTTCACAAATATGGTGGGGATAGATTGGTTGGATAACTTTTGAGATTAGAACCACTTAGTTTCACTACTTTCGGGACCGTTTGGACGCGCCTCCCTTCAATATCAAACCGGTTTGAGATGTCACAAGTTGGTGAATATCGCGCACGTCGTTATACCAACCTCTTCATTAGAAAATTGACCCCCTTTTGAAATCAAAGGTCTTGCACACATTCATTTCAGAGTTAAGAAGCGCTATGGATCCATCAACTGCCATCATAACAGCAAGGTACTCGTGTAACTATCGTTCTCTTAAACTTCCTAGAATATTGCTTGACTGAATGAGGGGGCAACAGTCACTCGCATTCTCCTGCATTGTGTCAATAAGTCTCAAGTTTGTTCCTATGATAGCAATAGAGATGCAACTAAGTATTTTTCAAGTGTTGAGGAGGCTTTAAAATTCAGATTGTGGATCGCCTTTTTCAAAACCGAGCGCACTAACAGTTGAGAATGTGAGGGAGGCCATGCAGCCGTTTGAGTCTAAACGCAATTTGGTCACCTGACCGATCAGGTTCCCCTATCCCGAATGTCCAATTACCTAATGGGGGGACTTCTTCAGGAGAACCCAGCGTGTCTCGGTGGCGAGAGTGTTCCCTCGTTAGAGGGTGATCAATAAGAACTGTATAACCTACTTTCTGTGCTGGTGCGATGAAATTTCAGCTGCATCCGGTGTTCTTCAACAGCATTATTGTAGGTAGGATAGAATTTTCTAATTCATTTAAGGTGAAGGCTCCAGAGATTGGATAATCTCGCATATCCGTAACTCACACGTACTAGCACACTATCGTGAAAAAGTGTAACGGTCTCAAGACCTCGTCGTCTTGGTTACTATTAGTGTTTTCTCATCTGACAAAACGTGAATGAGTAACGGAAACAATGACGGTTAGTTGGATTTTGCGAAGTGTGGGGTTATCGTTATAGCTTCATCCTGCTCTTCAGTTATATCCTCCAATGGATGTCAGGCCAAACTTGATCGAAAGCTGCTACAAAAGCACAGATAAAACTGGTCAGTAGAGGGGTGACCTTGGGGAATCACAGTTCCTTCGTGGAGGTTCAGTTACATGCGTCTTGGAAACAGCTGCCTGACATGACAGGAGATGAAGTCATTTGTTGTTTTTGTCCTGAAGGGTTACCAGAGTGGATCAACGGATGGACATCTCCATCGTTAAGGTCGATGCATTTCGGGATCGAGCTAGGGACAGTGCTTGCGAAAACTAACTTCACTCCGTCTATGGTGTGCCAGCACACACCTGACGGTCCCTAAATGTGGTTACTTTATTACTTCATCAGCGGTTTAAAAATGCGGATAACGCAATGATTACCCAAAGCTTCTTTAAAGTAGTTTACTGAAACTACGAAAGGATTTTCGACAACAAACCCGCAAATTTATTTGCAAACGGAAGATTTTTTCACTTGGTGCGACAGATGTGTACACATTCCGATTTTAGAATCCGTCAGTTATAATGAAAGGCGAAGTATTTCCGCCCCTCCCTTCACTGCCTAAATCGAATATGATCAGTCTGCACGTCCCCTCCCACAGTTTGGTGTCACAGTTTGCCTGTGACACTTAGTTCTCTTAAATGGGTGGTAATCGTTGTTACCATTTACGTCAACTCTTAGGAGGCTGCTGAAGTGGGCTCCTGCGTGAGCTACTGGTCAAACGTCAAGACTGATGAAATACATGGGATCCAATCGAATTATATGTCGAGAGAACACGCTCTGCTGCACACTAGGGACCGTCAAGATTAAGGTGCAGTCCTACATAAGTTCAGTTTGATACAGGAATGTTGGCCTTGGTAACTGATGACGGGCATTCATAAAACGATGGCGTAACGAAGGTCGTAATGGAATAGCCGTTTGGAGAAACCGTGGACCATGAAATGCAACAGTGACTTTAGAGCGAGGGATATTATCACGAAGTAGACTGTAATTGAGTATGCTCATGAAACTCCTAATGCTGACAGGGGTTACGAGGGTTCGAAAGGCATATAGCACATCCAGAACAGTTCTTTCTCATGTTTTCTTTGCCGGGAAACTTACTGTGCCTCCGATGTTATCGAGGCCTCCGCGGTTATCAACCACCTCTGGATTTTAGTTGTCGCCAGTCTGGGCAAACTGATCGCATAGCAGCTACTTCCTGACTGGGATGATTCTTTCTATTGATAATGGCGCTCATCGGTTACAGCAACATTCCAGAAAAAAGGTCAGTTCTGAGACGCAGTCTTCTGTGCATCAACGTTTGATTACGCGAGTCCTTATTCAGTTCATCGAGAAACCTACGTAAGCCGGATTTAGGGACAACTTGGAATACAGAGCAATGAAAACTCTAACCACAAGGTTTTCGTTCCACGTAATCCCGAACAACTGGAAAACCTGAAGAGACTCGACGATCACCCTTGCTGTAGGGAACAGGGTACCTATGAACATTTCGAATTCTCACGTTCTTCAATAGCCGCTGTATTCCCAAAAGCACAACGCGTGTGCTCAACCTCCCTCATCAGCCATGACCGACAACACGCGTAGCCTACCGTCGGGGCAAAACGACTGGTAGCGCCCCTTGTTTACGTGTTACCAATCTATCCCGGTAGAACAATCTCGCAAAATCTTGACCTCAGACGAATCAGCATTGGAAGGTACTGAATTCGTATGATGTCTGGTCCAGGAATGTTTTTTCTTTCTGCTTTTTAGTCGGTTTTCAGCTAGGTATCGTCGGAAAAGTAAGTTTTGGTCACCGAAACCTCAGGCCCATAGGTTGGTCGAACTTCCGCTAAACAAGACTCGAAAAGTGTAATGAGTGAACTTGTTTTGGTTGCTAAAGAGATGTTTATATAGAAGAAGATATGGTAAGAAGAACGTTCTCTAGGGTCATCCATCTTGTATTTTGATTTCGAACTATTCATTAGGACTTGTTTTACGCATGACAGGACCCTCAAGCGTCCTGGTCCCACCCATATCTCTCAGATCTCAGCTCATAGCGTGCATCTTAAGCACCCACCGGGCTATTGGAACCCCATAAATTCAAAAGTGGGATGGCTCGTAAGCAGTGAGTTTAAATCACCTTTATAAATGACATAGCGCCACTTACTCTCAGCAGCACGAGTGCACTGGTGTTGGCTAGCCCCTCAAGCAAAACCCTCTAAGTTTTGGCAAAGATATGAGCGGATCCCGGAAACCATAGGCACTCCCGGCTTTTCGTCCCTGTTGAACATGGAGGGATTGTGTAGCTGGTCTCCTGGTCAGCAGTTACAAGCTGTTTCTGACAAAAACGCGCTCCCACCAACCACACTGCACAGCCTGAAAGGTCACGTCAGTGTAGAACTTGTTTCCAACCCTACGTTTAACTACATTTCGTCAAAATCGGCTAACACCGTGTTGAAGTCGATGTCGAAGCCCTGGACTTTTACGTCCTCGACTGACTACCGCCAATTTTTTAGTAGTAAGAAAAATTTCAACCTCACTATGTTTCAACACCAAATGCTGCGCGGCATTTTGTACCGTTTTTATTCTTGTCTCTCATAACCTATCAGTAATACACATCCCAGGATTGAGATCAGACAAACGAATTATTGCATGGGAATTCAGCCGCGGGTCGGTGACCAGTTGTGGGATCAACATCAACAATGCCTCCACGAAGTATGTGATGAGTTGCACCATACTGAGTTGTCTCTCAACCAAAAACTGTCTTCCGTGGTGGATGATTTGTTTCAAGCTCCTTGGATATTTTGAAGCTTCGGCGTGGATAACTGTCGTGCTATTGTTCACTTAGGTGCAAGTTAATTTAGATCAGCCTGCACATGAAAACACCGTAAATCACCGAGTCATCCTTAGTGCTATTCATCAACGTTGTTTATCATCCAAGCCCCAGTCAGGCAAAGACGAGGAGATTCTCAGGAGCTGTAAACAAACTCACCTTGAGAACTAAACTCTACCTGAGTTTTCTTTTTACGTCATTGTCAGATGGATTGGTATCATAGGTGTGTTGTTTAAGTTGTTTAGTATGGTCGCATGAGTGCGAAAGTCCTGTGCGTACGGAACAACGCATTAAGGTCGATTACAAACTTAAGGGTTATCATCGGTCATATCTAGATAGCCAAATGTCCTCTACCTCACCTGGCTAGTGAGCGTGAAACCCATGTAGTGTGCCCCGTTGGTCTGAGTCTGGTTTGGTGGGGAAGAATTCAAGAACCGACATACCGTTTTTCTGAGACTTCGCTACGCTAGATCACACCGAATTTAGAACTACGAGCACAGTACTAAACTAAAATGAAAGATTAAAAGACTTCGGATGCAAACTACATAACTAAGGAGCGATTCTCACTCCACCGCATATGCATTTCTCACAAGAAGAGTTTTATTAAGGAACTTTGTTTCTTACCAGTGATAATGGCGATACAACAGAAGCCAGTATTGACAGTAACTTTTTTAGGCGGATTACGTTCGAGATGACGAAAACCCTGGTAATGAAGAATATCCACGTTCTTCGTAGTGGTAATTTCCGTGAGGATTATTACATTCTTTTCGGAAAAGTTTGGTAACAATCGGTAGATTTATTGCTGGGCAACGTTTCGCTTTTGACACAAAAGCTTCGTCAGGCCAAGTGACTAGGTTACGAGGTTGGCCACCAGCTTAAGAAATCTATTTCTACTGATCCTGTAGGGAAATATATTTGTTGGCGGTGGTGTGAGAAGATTTTGAAATCTTCAGTAGAGACTTCTTCCAGTAAGTGGAGTCAGTCTATGCTGAAAAGCCGAGGAGCACTGTATAGCCGTTTCACGCTTATTAGCAACTATCAGCGCTGCGGATCCCACGAGACTCCAGGGTGTCTAACCCGCGATCTCCCAGCTGGTAGTTTGAACACTTAGCCGTTCGGCCACGAGCGGCTTATCGGCACTCTGATTAGCTCCTCTTAGACAGGATATAGTATCACTCACGTAATCCACATCACTTGGTCACGTGTTGACTGGCTCCTCGAGTGACGAATTCACGGATGGAGATTTCACTCATCTGGTGGAATTATTTCCCATATTATTATTCCCCTATATATTCACCTATAGATCGATAATAGTGTGGGATGGTTTGACATCATTGAAGCCACCTTTGCCTTACTCATTAAGCATTGACATCTTGCGATGCATAATAGCAATCGGACAGCGCAGTGGTAAAAATAGTTGTATTGTGCGCTCAAAAAAATGACGAGAAAAGGTTTTATGTCCGTGTACCTGTTGCAGCTCCTGATGTTCACATAGGGTTCTGGGATAATTACCCCCTAAATAGCTAATTATTCCGATCAACTTAGTTTATCGATACAGCACTTGTCTAAGTGAACTGGAGAACGTTGCCAAAATGGCTCGTCCTTCGAGATACAGTCAAAATGCAGAGTACTATTCTAGCCTACCTAGTAAACATGGGGCACACGGTTGATTGGGACACTGCATTTCAGATTATGTAGCAAGCGCCACAAAAACGGTTCAAAGCAGTCAGATTACGTAATCTCGCGAAGGCCGAGGCTATTGTCATTGGACGCCTCAAACCTGAACTTTGTGCACAGAAGCGATTTGTCCAAACCCTCTGGTTGAACTAGCCCAGAATTTGAATAATTCAAAACACGTGTTCGTCCAGCCTTCCCCTTTCCAATATCAAAATGGTAATGTTTCAACAACTTAGACTTCTCGGTTGATTTACAACCTGTATTTTTGGTACGGAAATAAGAACGATTAAGCGTAGTAGGCGTTTCTGTGTCGTCGTTTTGACATGTGGGGTGTGTATCGTTTTCGTTGAAAAAATGTCCCTGTAAATAATGAGCCGAACTGCTAAATATTGCGACCAATACACTAATTTTCAAACCAATTTGGTTTTCATGGGAGTCTCACCTGAAAGTTAGCTGATTCTTTCGTTTACGATATATGAGTAGTTTCCTTTATGCTAAATACCTCCTTTTTGTTAGTCTCGCCGGACCACTTGCAGAGTATTCATATTAATACCACGTCTATTACGGCAACAGTTCAGACATTAAGTGCCTATTATAGCTGACTTGCTTTCAATCGAGCAAACGATGATTAGCGGATGCTTCGTGGTTCTGATGCGAAACCACTCGCTAGTAGGTTGGCTGAGCAGTCACGACAAGTTGGTTATTGTGTATTTCCTTTTCACAACATGAGCCCTGCACGGACTTTTCCCAAACTTCGGGCACTGCACATTTTTGGCGTTATGAAAAGTAAATAGCCCGTAATGATTTTGGAATAAATTTTCATTCCTATGTATTTCACACATCGTGCTGATTACAGTCCACATGAGATACGACACTGAACGCAACTAGACCTTGAGAATAAGGTAGCTGGACAATTCTCCATAAGAGTTCTGTCACGTGACGAGAACCTACCCTGATTCATGCAATACTACAATGAAACAATGGGCGGTTCCTGTACTTTCGCTTTCTGGTCGACCTTGACTCGTTGCATTTGATCTAGCGTATGAGATTCACACGCACACCTGTCAGAAGAACAAAGCATGCACGTGTGAAATAGCATGTGACCTGCAATCTCTCGGCAGAAAAAGAATATTAGTGGACTAAATGAATTGCGTGACTAAAAGAAACGAAAGATTATCATCTCAGTAGAGCTAAGGACTTGATTGGTAACCTGTATGGAGGACGCCCATTGCATGATGTTGTTGACCTCACATAAGGCAGCAGTTTATTATGGTGTTCAGTTTCTAAAAAGTGTTCATCGGATGCTTGCGAAATCACTGCAGATGGAGCTTTTCGTCCACGTTCTCGCTGATGTTTTATTTAGAAAAGTAAGTTATCACACCAAAATACTATACCAGAAAATGTTAAGTGATTTTTTTGTTTGTCAGTGTTGTAGGGACAGAACTGCCGCTGGTTTTTGTGAATTTGGTGGACCAACTTTCAGCATGCAAGTTTTGACGTTTTATGGTACTTCCTATTCCATCTATGGACTGCCACTTCCGTCTAGTATTCCGTGCCTCAAAATGGTGAATTTTCACCGACCAAGCCACCTCTCCAAATGCGCCAAAGACTGACTACGGTACCCGAGTCCAAGCTTTTTGCTGACTATGGTAAACATGTGGGTTGTTCATAAGTACCTCATATTCCGGTACAGTGGGACATTAAAAAGGGGGCACCATCACTGCTTCCGTAAACATGGATATTCTGGTCGCCTGAAGGAAACACCTCACTATCTTCACGCTCTTATCGAAGAAAACCAACGACTTTGCCTCCGGACCTCCTCGATTGCTCGCAGTATGGGGATTTGTCGGACTGCTGTCCATCTGCCTTCCAGGTATGGCTAAACCTTGGGGAACTGAGATCCCGCCAGCGAAGTGCGGAGGATCATTGCAGCACTGAGGCCCGACCACCACGACGCGGTGACAGCTCTAGATCTGGACCTACTGAGAAAAAAGGATTCATTTTCTCCTAGTTTTGGCATCTGTTACTTATGTGCCTTTCATTATCATTGGTGCAGTGATACGTCCGAATGCGAAAGCTTTTAGTACGAGTTGAAGTAGCTCACGAACAACTTGCTCCACACTACACTGCTGTAAGTCACTACATCCAATATTCGCAACGGGTTGCCATGGAGAGTATATTGTTCAAATGCGCTGTGGTCTGTCTATTGAATTCCCTCAGTCATGTGATGATATTAAGAGGTACTCGTTCAACACTATAGAATGGAATAAGAGGGATCTCCGATGCATGGGACTTAGCTCACTACTTGTTTTCTACAAATTGCACGGGCGCTCCCAGCCACCCGAAACTCGTTGGTTACGGTGTGCTATTGTTTGGCATGAGTTCTCACAAAAACTGTAAAACGCATGCAATTCCTATGGTGCTGATGACTAAAGCGAAGACAGGAAGAGAACGTAGACTGAACCAAACAAAGGCAGTGCGCGACCAACTGGATGACGTTGGAAGGACGTGAATCAAATCAGTCTATGTCCTTCACACGCAGGACCCTTCAGCTCATAGCTGGCACACAGCTCCAAGGAAGCATAAAGGCTTAGATGCTACCGGAGTTACAAAGACAAATCAATTGGGAAACCGGAGTTGAGTTTGGAACACGGACATCCCGGAGGTTGGATTATTGAATCCATTGCTATCAGGAGATGGAAACCGGAACAGTCATGTCATTCACACTATCTTTGTAACCGACTAGCTTCCGAGGATAAGCACTCTTCTGTTTTATTTATTTATTATATTGTTCTGTAGTACAGACCCGAAAACGCATCGAAATACACACTGTCGTGCAACAGCTCATTTTTCTGTGTTGTCTTCGAGAACAAGGCTTACACAAGGAATCGTTCGTTCGCCCTTTCGGTGCCAGGCTGCCTTCCCCCTCCCCTCAAAGCAAGCACGGGGTGAGACACCCGGTCGAGATGCTGAGGTTGGATCTTCCAGTTTGCGTCTTAACCATTGAGCTGTTCCAAGTAAGCAACAGGCAGTGTACTATTCACTGGTTCAACTACTGACAAGGCTGTTGCATGTGTACAAAACTACTCGGCTTATGCCAGACCGGGAACATGAAAAGCGCGCACTAATACAGATATGTATTGAGCTCCTCTAAAATATGTGGGTCCTGGTTTGAGTATGTACTGTGAAAGGATACCAGATAGCAGGCGCAAGTTTTCCATTTGCTTTTCAGTGTGACGGATATGAGAATCCAACGAGAGATACTTGTTTCGGTTCTACCAGCGGGCAAGGAGATCGGAAACATCTGATTTTCCGGTTTTTCTTCAGCCGTGCTCTACCTAGAAGTTTACAGAAGCCACAGTTTGGCACCTAGACGTCATTTTGTGTTCTGTAACCTGCAAAGTTCGTGTTCTTTGGGTTAAAATTACGGAGGTCAAATTTGTAAAAAATAAAGTGGCCATGCGGCTTCGTCGCGTGACATGTTTACATTTTGCTAGTGATCAACGGAAACACAGGTGGAGGGTTGCGGGCAACAGCCAAAGTTAAGGACGGTATGCACAGACAGATTCTCTTGGATTCGAATAATGCACAACTCTTGAGGTCTCTACCACAACAGTTATCTCTCCGTTTCGGGGTCAAAGTCTGGTATGCGGGACATAGCAAAGTGTTGGGCTGTATGGAAGGATGCAGTTTGAACGCGAAAGTATTCGAAACAAGCGGAGAACAGTAGAGTTGCTTTTAAACAACACTGAATAAGGCAACTGTGTGGCGACATGAGCAGGAAGGTCTTCACACGAGCGATGAATACCGTTACAGAGTCAGTGAGCATTTGAAGCCGAATACACCTGTATGATCCAAAGCCAGAAACTCATGTGCTTGGCAATCAGACAAAAACACCCAACCAGGTCTGGACAAAACCAGAACAACGAGGAAATTCAAACTTTGAAACATTGATTATTTATTAAAAACTGTGACGGCCGGTTGGAACGAAATGCACAAATGCTGAACTGATTCATAGTTGCACAAATCATTAAGTTTTAGTCGGAGCGCCACCACCTGCTGGAGCATTTGGCGCTGCGGTAGTCAGATGTTTTGGCTTCACCTCGTTGTCCGCAACGCTCCGTACGTAAATAGTGGGCTCTGGCTCGTCTTCAATTTGACCACGTTCGTACATATAAGATGAAGCGATTGCCAGCTGATGTCCATCCTCGGAGAAAGCCAGACTGGAAATACTGGTTGGGTATTTGGCCAATTGGGCCAACCGTTTGCGGTTAAATCCATCCCAAATATTCACAATACCGTCACATCCTCCTGTGAGATGGTGGTGCAAAATAAGCAATTGAATAATCGCAACAGTCAGAATTGGGGAACTGAGGAATAAGGGAGTGTGGTGTTCCAGATTTGGCACAACGTTTTGCGTGTATTGAAAGTAACATACACGTCTCACCTAAGACCGCCAGACATGCAGGGGTGACGAGCTGTGACAAGGGGCACCAGTGCACTGCACTCGGCTTTTATAGGATTGCCCTCGAAGGGGATAACACATCCACTATAAAAAAAACTCACTCTCAGTGCTAAACATTCGGTGCCTAGCTGCCACGTCACCCAGAGGAAGCAAGAGGGCCCTGATACTGTCAGGTTGCCCAAGTAGGACAGGAGAAATCGAGATGCCGAGGCCACCGACCTTCTGGTTAGCAAGCTCGCGCCTAAACCACTGAGCTATCTCGGGATCCAATGAAGGTAAAACAAAGCTATGCGAAAGCAAAATGACCCATCTTGGTCCATATATGAATCACTCATGAGGTAGAATAACGGAAAAATATATGTATCCTTGAGAATAAGCCAATTTAACCGCATAACCCGATAACCTGAGGATGCAAGGGATATGTCGAATCATGCGGAGTTGGGCTACTCGGCGAGAATACTGCGTCCGAATAACGGCGAATAACTCGACCCGGCCGGCTCACACATGATAATTTCGGTGAGCTGGAGGAGTGGTCAACCCGTTCATCTCACACGCCAGACCTCTTACGGCTGTGGGATAGCCATGCACTAATAATCAGTTTTAATAAGAAAGAACCTCGTGTCCAGTAGCCTTCTTCCAGGTTGGACCAAGTAATCGATTCTTAGGTGTGTTTTAACAAGATGGATTGCCATTGGGGGGGGGAGAGAATCCGTGCATTGAATATCACAAAAAATAACACTGAATTTTTTAGTAGATTCCATATGTCAACGATGCTTGCATGCTTGGAAAAGTTCGGTAGCAGCCACTTTATCCACTTCACCATCTACGATCAACAGTGTATTGTCACTTACAACATCAGCTGTGATGAAGTTTTGATAAAGCCTCGAACCATGTGATGTTTCATTTAAGGCACGCATCAACATCATTCATTTCTCCTGAAAAACTCCACAGATGCAAATTCTCCAACTAACCACCCCTCGAATACTTCCATAAACATCTGCTTCCATAGGACTACTTTACTATCTGATTGAACAATTACACAATGAGTCGGATAGCTGGACAAAGAAATTCATGACCAGTTTATGACAAATGTGATACTAGTGATCAAACCTTCAAAACACGTAAGAGCTAACTGGTTGTCGGTGAAGTTTCACACCATTTCTGGTCACAAATTGAGTAACCAAATGACTCGGTCAGAATCAAGTTTCCATGTGCCCTAAGAAGTGTAGAAGGCACGCTCACTTACCTACCATTATAGCGTACTAACAAGATTCACCTTCCAATGATTAAGTTGTTTGCACTTAGAGGAGCCGCCGACCTGATAGATGATTCACCGGAACAGAAAGTAACGATGATTCGGCAGCTGAAGGGCTTTCGGTTGCTAGCATGCAGATGTCTTAAAGTCGGTGGCTGACAGGTCAAAATTGCCGTAGTTGTGGGCAGCTTTGGAGTCTTCCTCGTATATGCCTAACTCATTCTTGGTTAAGTATTCCCTCACCGCCTTGGTCCAGTTGTTTGGGCTAGTCAGCGACAAAGCAGCGAAACACTGGACTTGAGTTTCATTCCTATCAGAGTTCAACACCGTATAGCATATCGTTACCGGCGGGCTTCAAACATCAAGAATCTGACATGGGACTCTACACGTACTCCAACAATGAATGCTCCATGCAATTTAATTATCACGCCTGCATTGCACAGCATTGTGCAGTAGTCCGACCAGGAGGCTGAAACCACAGTGTGCTTGTGCGAATCGTGGAGCAGAGACTTCATGCTAGGTGTCGAATGACGACACCTGCCCTAGCAAGGACAATAATCGCCCTGTACAACTGCGTTGAGTAAAGAGATGGGTTGCTGAATCGCTGGATAATAAATGTTTGCTCCAACTACGAAATGTTTATCAGCATCACCATCAAAAAATTTAAAATTGATCATATCGGTAACGATAGGACTTCCCGCCTTGAGAAAAATTCGGCCCAGAGAAAACACCACTGATGATGCGACTGCAAAGACACCAGTTTCTTCCAGTTCAATCCCTCCATCCTCGGAAGCGAAGACACTTTCCGGGTTCCCAGTGGCTGATTTAATCCGCAAGAGTAGATAAGAGAACGTGGAATTTCCAAGCCATTGTCGTAAGTTTATTCGTGAACTATGAAGATGAATGAGTTTTTCACAAGCACAGCTGATGCATTAACCCGTCACATTACTGGACCATGATGTGCTGGACCAGACTTAACTTAGCCGATAATTTAGCTCTGGATATACCTGTTCCGTTGAAATGCTTCACGGCTAGAATATCGACTGAAGGCAACATAGCCGATAGAGAGGATGAGGCAATGTATGATATGAAGCCGACATAGTTATCAGCAATTATATATATAAACATATATAATACTTCTTTGTGTCTGAAGACGCAAGCCGAAAGCTATTGGGAAGATTCATTAGGTTGCGCTAGTATATGTGAATCTTATCTGGAGCATCCATGCAGGACGAAACGGAAGACCCCCTGGATGATTCTTCGCGCAGGCATCGCCTCGAACCGACCCAATTCCAAGATACGAAAAGAACGGACAAGTTAGAAGGTATGAGTTATTGGAAGTCCTTAATGATAGATGGGTCCATGCTGGTGACTGAGAATGCCAACCTCAAGGTAGTGGCCTGGGACAAGCCAGTTTGATCGATGTGCTTCAACGAACATGGTCACATGGTCATATCTGTATCAGTGGTGTCAAACTACATTGGTGATGTACATGGCCGACCAAAACATCAAGGTAACTTCGTTTGTTCGGTGGCAGTGTTTATTACAGGCAACCACTATCAGCCATAGGGGGGCCACAGGAAACAGCGAAATACGTGTCTAGGGTGTGGTTGAAACTGAAGTCAAACGGCAGTCCGTCCAAACCTTGAATGCGTTTCATAGGTCACCCCCGAAGTGAGTTCGAAGGACAGGAAAGGGTTTGGGCGCTGTGGGTGACTACACAGGGGACATATTAAATGCAACGCGCGGATTGTCGTGCATCAGTCGCCTTTGTATGATGAGTTACGTCGGTCCAAATGGCAGATAATTCAACACTATCAGACCTGTCAACGCACGAAGGTGTCATGCGAATAGTAACTGATTCGGCACACGTCTGACTGACCCAACTGGGCTTGTCAAACATGTCGTCAGTTGATGGACTTAAAGTCATCAGTCTGGTCTTATTTCTCAGGGCGAAAGGACAGAATGGAGGCCATGCTCATAAACTTTCCCCTTCTTTCCCAGAACATCTTCCCCCTTCCATTAAAGCAAACTTCCTAAGAAGTAAATATGGCTAGGCACAGGAAAATCACGTGAATGTATTCACTACTGAGACGAAAAGCAGGAGAATCCAAGTGGAGTACGGAATCCGTATAAAGCCATTCTGAGCACGTATAGAGAGCGAAGAAACTTCGAACTAAAATAATGCTTGCGTACTTTGAACCTTAGGGTTTGACGAATTGTGTGGTATGGTTGTTGTCAGGTCCTTAAAAGCTAGGACTCAAGGTCGAAAGCAAATCCCCGCCCTGGTCTCACGTCCCAGAAATTTTAGGTCGGAGATTTCCGCTAGCTAAATGAGTATTCGAGTACTACAGACAGAAGCCACAACTTCATGCATGGTACGGGACAGTGAAAGAAGGCCATCCTCAGGTAGGCATGATCCTAGAATATAGTGATAGTAATCCCACAGGTTCCAACATTTTCTATCTAAATTGGCTAGCTGTAATGCTCCAGGGCGGTCAAAGTGATCCCAGCTACCTTAGATTTTATGTTCCCTATGGATCAGGATCGGCTAACATCAAATTTTCAATAACGATTTCGTCTTGTAAGTGAAACCAATCTATACTGAAGAGCCGAGAGGCACTGTGCAGTTGTTTTATCCTTAGTGGGAATCATGAACAGTGCGCATCTCATTAAACTCCAAGGGGTCTCGAACGCACGACCACCCGGGTAGTAGTTTGAACACAATTGTTCGGCCGCGAGCGCCTGATCAACTGTGTGAGTAACTCGCACTTAGACAGAATATAGTCCCACTCATTGTTCAATCACGGAAACCACGTCGTGTAGTCAAACTTGATGACTGTCTCTTTGAGTGGCGACTTCTCAGACGGAAGTTTGACTCGTCTTGTGAAATCGCCTTTACACTGAGATACCCATAGATTGACGACGGTGTAAAGAGACTTAGGAATTTCCAAGTGAGATTTCGTCCTGAAAGTGGAGCTAATCTTTGCTCTTATATAGGACTAGCTTCACTTACAGGACGAAAACTCAATTGAAAATTGCCAAAACTCCTAACACTACTATTAACATTAAACTGCCTCTTTCACAGCGAAGAACAGACTCACTCTACAGCGGTCTCCCACAGTAAACGAGATGAATCTACAAACAGCGAAGATCCGTTTGTTTAAGGTTCAACATGCCATATGCAGTGTGCAGCGGCACATTCCGCTGTGACAGTCCATTCCAGCTGCAAGTACCAACCACAGTGTCTACGAGTATGCCGTGGGAGAATAACCATACTTACCGAAGGCCTGTCGACTTCGCTGGAGCGCATGACGTTCCAGCGCAGAGATATGTTTTTCTCATGAATGGGAAGGGGGTGATTATTAGCTAAAGGTGTCAGGTGATGTGATTTACCGATACTAGCATGTCAGCAAAGAGAATATTTTATAGTTGGACAAAAGTAGAGCTATTAACAAAAACCCAAAAAGGTGGTTCTAACTTAGGGTCAGTTAATGCCTGCAAGTTATACACTCTGATAAAGGCGATCAAAGAACGTTCATTTGACAACCAGCTGTCAAAATATAAAAACAGCGTACCAAAAGATTGTAACCTCAACTCACCTGTCGCAAAGGTGTTGTAGCCCTGGTGGAAGGCGATTGCGGTAACCGGGTAGATTATTTCCATATTCTCCTCCTTGACTCGATGACACTTGAAGGCGTACTTTTTCTTCTGAGCTTCTGGGCTTGGATCAAACATTTCGACCGCGATACGACCTGCGTGAGAAAAACAAGCAAATTCACCACACACTGCAATACAGAGAGACGACAAGCTACATATTTACGAGAACCTGACTGTACGAGCGCCGATATGTTTGATCACTGCATACCTTTCCAGATGCATTAAAGCAGCTGAGTGAGACCGCTTGGTGGATGACCTTCAACCGAAGCAGTGGATACAGCGGTGTGTGATCTGTCAAGCTAAACACACTACACAACAAATAGTATATGCAAAACATAAACAGAACGGAACCACTTGAAGATAAAAAGCGATAACTGGTATAACAATACTCATTTGGATGGAGAGATCCGGAAAGAGGCCCTTTGTCACTTAAGAATGTGTACAGAATCACGAATTGTGGCTAGCTCCCATTTTGTGACCAACTATGAGTGGCACATACAGAGGAGCGGTCAACCTGCAACTTGAACGAAGTGCACAGATGTTACTACGAAAATCCGGGATGCGTGCCATGCGTTCCCCACCCATGGATGGAGATGTTGGAAAATCAAAATACGGGTCGGCGTTACCGTTGTAGCTAGTGTGAATTTTTGCCTAGATTGTCTAACAGAGAGTCTGTAGAGGTAGGGACCGAGAGAGACTAACACTGCATACCCTCTGGCTTTTATTTTGCTTTTCGCCCACATAAATCAGCATTGGATCAACAAACTTCAACACTGTTGCTACTGTCAATGAGAACGGCGGGTAGATAAGGTCATGTGGGACCTCTGGACCAGGTAATGGTCCCACCTGATCCAAAGATGCAGTGATAAGCCACCCACTAATCGTCCGATAACTCTAACAGCAACGAGTTTGCCTATCAATTGGGTGGGATACCCAATAGACATTACACAGCAAAAGAGGCTGTTGGGTCACTAGACTGTGCGATTGACCCGCTCACACAGACGAAATTCTCACTTGGGATAGAAAACATTGCAGGATTGGGACCAGAGAAGCAAACTACAACTTACTAAGGGACCAGCAGAAGAAAGCATTCGGTGTAATGACAGCTTCTGATTCGAGGGTTTCACATGCACACACCAAAACTAAGCGTTGTGAAAATCAACCGTAGCATCTTGGAAAGGAAGCGGAGCATTCAAATAAAGGGTAAGCAGCCAGAAACACAGAAAAGCATAGACGACACTCCCAATCCTGACAGTAGCTTCTGCATATTAACGAAATTAACTACCAAACCAGACTCATGAAGAAGGAAACCGGTAACCTTTGGCTCACCTTCGATAGACCCCAGAATATAACCTTGACCGTTGGGGAAGCATCGAATGCACCGCGTCTGATAGCGTAGACTGGACTCTCTCTGTTCTACCGGTGCATGCATCTGACGCAGGTCCCAAATCAGGACATGGCGACCAGCAGTACCAACAACCAAATTGTGACGTATGCTATCCATTGTATACACTGTATTCGGTTGCCGATGCACGCTCATCGCCCCGCCCTTGTCACCCGAAGCATTGTTGGACGAGTTTGACGCTCGAGGATCCCACATACGAACGGTGCAGTCCCAACTGCCGGTTATACAAGCCTGGATAGTTGGGTTGTAGTGCATAGTACTGATAGCGCGAGTGCAAGATCCTAGCTGTTGGGCTGAATGAGATGGGTGGGAGTTGCAGGAAAAAAATACAAGTATGAATTTGGAGCGAATGGCACAAAACATATGAAGGACATCACATGTGCCGAGAGAAGTTTATGTTTTCCAAAGCCCAGCAGTATTCGTTTGCTAAGAGATGGCAGAAAAGAACCGACGATTGTGACCACACCATTAGAACAACGTGTATCATCAAAAGTGGAAGACATGTTCTCCTTGCAAGCCAAACACCTAGAAGTTGCTGATGCTCGGTTAACACCGTTAATTGCAGTTACATAGGTTATTTTCCACCTATCAAAATGACCCGGGGAGAGGGCGGGCAGACGATGGAGACAGGTTTACTTCAAGCACCAGGCACATTTGTCCGAGTTCCTCTGATAAAATGGGGCAAAGGAGCGGTAATCCGACCTGATCTAAATGCTTTAAATTCGTTCCGATTGAGTAACCGGTTAATCGGAGTGTTTTCACAGAAGACGAACATCACACGGCAGCCTGCCTACTGTTCTGGAGCTGTTACAGTCAGTCGGTAATACCAAAAACACTGACCTTTTAGACAGTCTAGGGTCTCGATCTGTGAACACCGGAATCCTTTGCAAGTCCAGAGATGATGAACAGTCTAGTGATCCATACGAAACAGAACAACCACTGAAGTTATCACGGAGGTACTGGGTCTTATTTCCGAATATGCGTGGCTTCTGGGAAAGTGTGCATATTAGAATTGGTTTTTCGAGGTCGTTAGAAGCGGAGCTTTGTGAAGTTGGAATTTGTGTCCAGCCTACGCGATCTAGTTGCTAATGAGCAAGCATAATTACTGGCCCTGTAATGTCACGATGAACGGTGAAAAACTGTTAGGCAAAGTGACACACGGTCGATCTGGCTATATCCATCGGATCTGTCCAATCAGCCCAAAATACTCAAAGAACTGATCACACTATGCCTTCCTGAGTTACCTATCCGATATCAATATAATGTTACAAGTATAGCGATCTCCAACGAAATAAGCTCTTCTACAAGCAGGCGACTTTTGTTAGACGAATTTGTTGCGCATTAGGAACCGAACGGGAGGAGAATTTTGTTCCTCGAAATTTGTCTCAAAAAGGCGTCATAAGCGCACGGCCTTTTGCCACTCAAGAGATCGGCGAGTTCTTCTTGATTTGACTTATCTTGGTTGGCGGTTTTGCATGGTAATGATGTGGAACAGTTGCAGTAGGGGTCCAAGAGAGTAAAGGAAGAAGGTAGCATTAGGTGAGGTATGACAACAGGAGATCGATCAAGTTCCCAAAGACTACCTGATTATAATTGATTACTATTTCACAACAAATTACATCTGCCTTGCTCGACACGGTTTATCGTTCGTATTTGAGTATTACTGGATAACAGGAACATCGGTAATTCGTAGTGAATCCGCTGACAGGATACGATTGACGCGTCCTCGTGAACACTATTCTCGAGCAGCAAACTAAACTGAGCTAGAGCACGCTCACGCAATATCCGTAGAACATTTCCCAAGAGGCTGTTCAATCGATCTAGGTATCCCAGCCCTCCAGAGCTGGGGATCGGAACAAGCGTGGCACGCTGTTCCTAACTTCTCCACTCTCGTGGTCCTCGGCGGGCTGTCGCTAGTTTATGCTCAGGACTTTGAAACAATATGTCTGATTGCGAAATTTATTTTTTCTGCTGTTTAGATTTGAACGCAGTGGCAGTACCTCAGCCCACATATACCCATGGCCGATAACCACGATAGCCATTACGCAGGAGTTGGTATACATCTTGGAAAGGTACACGGAAGCCTACTGGCTAGCCGGAAAATTCAAGCTGACTCAAACTAAAATTTCGGTAGCATTTGAAATTGAGGTGTTAAAAAACCTTCTCATATAAACATTTCTCCATTAATAAACGGCGGTCAACCTTTCCGCATGTATAAGAAGTCCCCGTGACTAGCGTTTGCCGTAACAAGCCAAGAATTTGGAAGAGAATAGCTGGAAAGAGTAGGAAAGTGAAGAAACTAGTGTGAAAATGTGAGAACCAAGGACTAACACACTTTCCTTTTTTGGCTGCTAGCTAGGTCATCGCTATGCACAAAAGCATAGATAATGCGTACTACTCGTCATTGGAACACGAATCAAAAAATGTGAACTACATCCGAACAATGAGAGAAAACTGAAAAGGTTATGTGCACTAAATTCGAGCACATACTTGGTTGTTAAAACCACCACGTTCAGTCACGCTGCAAACGATCTGTTCACGCTTACAGCTTGACAAGAACGCGTGTTAGCTGCGATACTAAAAAGTGGCGTAAGACCATTTGATGAGCAAATAAAACTGCCCACCCCTGAGAAACAACGATGTCTGTGTAGACGTAACTGTATGTTAAAGTTAAAAGGAATACAACTTGAATACGGTATCGCCTTTCACGAGAGTCTGCTTCCAACAAAAGAGTGTGATTGTCCGATCCTCGTACATTTATTCGCAGTATCACGGATAAGCTGGCTCGCGAAATAGGTCGCCTGTAGTATGCCTACGGCATACCACGAAAAAACCACCGCTCGTAGGCTCATTTAGAGAAAATAGGATGATAATGGGCATCTTCTCGAAAACCCAAGTGACAAGGGCATAAGTACCGTTTTAAAAAAATCGTTCAGCTGTAGCACCCTTTTGGTGCCAAACTACCATGCCAGCAGAAGGAGAAACGGGGACTGGGATACTGCCAGGTTGCCCAAGCCTAGACAGGGGAAGTCGAGAGACAAAGGTCGGGTTCA
Source organism: Opisthorchis felineus (assembly GCA_004794785.1). Classification (NCBI taxonomy): domain Eukaryota; kingdom Metazoa; phylum Platyhelminthes; class Trematoda; order Opisthorchiida; family Opisthorchiidae; genus Opisthorchis; species Opisthorchis felineus. Next base: position 1,670,317 of record SJOL01006423.1, on the reverse strand, counting down.
AACCACGGACCTTCGGGTCAGTAAATTCCCGCTCTAACCACTGAGCCATCTAGCCCCCAAGTGCCGTTTAACCAATGTAAGGATGCTCTTTCCGAGGAATAAACATCCTGCTAACGGAATTGGCTCATACAAGAGAGACTCTAGGATGCTCATATAGATTAAACGTATTAGTAGTAGTTCGAACTGCCATAGTACACGTACGCGGTCTACTGTCCAGGAGCCGTGTTCTTCTACGTTTTGGCCCAAGCAACCTCATCACTAGTCGATGACATGGTAAAAGAATACACGTATGTTCGCTACTTATTCTGAAAAACTTTACATATCTTCCAGTACTGTATGTACTCTGGTTGCTGAGTGATTCTTGACTAGCCACGTTCGTATACATAGGCAACGATGAAACTCAATCAACCATATTACATAACAGTCCTCACAGAAAGTTGGAAACCAAAACAGTTGGGCCTTGCTTGGATTCAAGAAATTTGCCCCGGTCATTGAAAAACTTGGTGAGTTATATTACCAGAGGTGGTGGTTAAATTCCTCATTTATTCAGGCATTCAGAAGGATCGCAGGAAGTTAAGGATACCAATCTAACCGGTCACGATTATTTGGTTGATTTAACTAATCAACTTAGCTGATGATGATCGAATGGATTCGTTCAAACTACCAGCCGGGAGGTCGTTGGTTCGAAATTCTCTGGGGTCTCGTGGGATGCATACTGCTGATGATTGCCAACAAAGATGAAACAGGCGTACAGTGCTTCTCGGCTTTTCAGCATAGATTAGCTTCACTTACAGGCCGAAATCTCAGTTGAAAAAATAGCTGGTTTTATTTAGCAGGAAGCCAGAAATGTGTTAAAACAAAAGCAACGGAGTTGGAGGATAGTATGCTAGATAACGATGAAGTGTGCACTGTTTCGTTTCATTTTAAAGATGTCAAAGACTTTCCATTTAAGTAAGCCTTCTAGATCAACAATCAGTCATTCAGACGGTCTTGATATTCCTGCAGGATCCATTAACAAAATATGCAACGCGGAGCTGTAAATCCCTTTTGGCAATGCGATTTGAGCTGTTACACAAGCGCCGACCAGTGTGCATCTCCTTATGCATTGCAGCTGCTTACTAGCAAGCATTAACCAGCTGTGGTACCTGTCAGTTTTTTCCTATATGTCAATCTAGCTTAGTTAGATGAAATCCGAAAATAGAACGAAGAAGACCCAGATAAGAGTCTGGAACGTAGTCGTGCCTGAACAACACAGACTAAAAGGTAGGATGTGTGTGTGTGATCGGGTGAATCACTCACATTGATTCGTATTACAGTCAAACAACTTCAGATCACCACGAAGCGCACCACTTAGCACGTGGACCGTGTCGGAAAATGTGGTGTCTAAAACAGGAGTACTATGCTGATACATCATTCGTTGACTTCCTGAGGCCACATCATAGATCCGTACAGTGCAATCCCAGCTGGATGCCACCAGAAATTGAGGTGTCGCTTTGCCGGGTTGGAATTGGACAGCGGTTACACCATCACTCGGTAGGGAAGAAAGCTTGTGCTGATCAACGGTGGTAGTAAGTCCTGGCACCATAGTGGGGCTGAAAAAGAGAAACACGTTTGTGGGTTGGTAGGTCCCACATATTCAAAATAGCATTAATGTGTCCAAATATAATATCCATTGAGCACTGACAACAATCGTTCAGCTGCAATACCCTTTCGGTGCCTAGCTGTCATGCCAACTAAAGTAAGCTCGAGGGCTAAGATACTGTCAGGTTGCCCAAGCCTAGACATGAGCGTTGGATATGCTGAGGTTGGGTTCGAACCACGGACCTTCGGGTCAGTAAATTCCCGCTCTAACCACTGATCCACCTCGCCACCTGCCATCCAATAGCTTACCCGCAACTAGTAAGGTTCACCAAGGACGTCCCACATCACTCTTCCCCTCAACTTTGTAAACGATGCAATCACAGAATGCGCAAATGAAGGGATAAATCTCAGAATAGGAATGGGATCCGAAGAAAGACGAGAAGACTTAGATTGTGCGAGCTTCACTGTTTTGTTATTCGACCATTACCAGCCCTCCTAGTCTAAACACAAGAGGCCGGAAGTGGTCCCCTGCTTCGGCATGCGTTTCGCAACTTCAAGGTGTCTTGCTTGGCGGGGTGCACCACCATATAGGCATCTTCTGAGTTAAAACGGTCTAAAAGATGCAACATACTAACCTGGCAACGAAGTACTCGAGCCTCAATAAATGAGAAATCCAGCTATTATCGTTAGTATCGGAGCTGAACGGACACCCACCATCACCAGCAGTGTCTGGTCGTTCGCACTTAGTAGCCTCATCACCCATAAATAGGGTACCGTAGAACCACTGTAGAAGGCACTGAATTACGTGAATGACCTACGGCGATACACTGCGAGTCAACCGGACGGTACTCAGGTTCTGACATGATTATTGCATGATTGAACTATAGATTGAACAATCACAACTCAGATTGGAGCTCATCGCTAAGGGTAAGACTCTAGTCCTGATTAGGAGGAAACACTGGTCTATTACTTATCGTTTAGTGTGGCTTAACCAGAGCACTATCGTTCGCAAAAAAGCATTATATAAAAAGGCGAGTGAACGCAATTTCATAAAGTCAGGCAACTAGGCATACGTATCATATCACTTTGTAGACAGATAACATAGTGCACAATTTGTCAGATCAAAGACCAAGCTTGACCACATCTGACCATGATTGGTTGGCTTAGTTGACCGAGGTCAGCTATTAGATCACTTCGCAAAGGTGACTCAGGAGACACATCCTGGCCAACAGTGTTACAGGGTGATTCCATTGACATATTACATTGAAATATCATACAGTAGTGGGCTGGCATCAGGTCCCCGATGTACCCACTATCTATGAGTCCCCTTCATAGGTGATTCGGGCTGAGGTCGTACGGTAGCTCTCCAAAAGACAGACGATATGACGAAAGGGGTGTTTCGGCATCTCCTACGAGTGGCCTCTCTTCGCGGAAGGAGGTTCATTTGACACTTGGCGGCTGACGGGAGACACCGTTTTGGCCCCCTGAATGACAACGTTCACCTTCGGAGGGTTTCTCTTGGAGTTGGTTATTCTATCAGGAAGATAGGGTGAGTGGAACTGGACAATGAAATCCAGAGGAGTGTCAAACATGGTGAAGGCAAAGAGAAAACAAAGGTCATCGGCAAGCCCTCGCGAGTCATATTTAGAGTGCAAGCTAGTGGACAGTTCGCTGTCCAACGATGACACTAATACTGTCCTGAAGCCCATGAAAACTTCAATGTCAAGCAACAATACATACATGCGCACACTCGAACAAAGTGTGGAATAAGAAAACAACTCGGCCAACATAAAATTTTAAATTAGGACAACACAAGGCCGGACAGGAAATTTTGCCGGAGTTTCGTGTGGCTAACTGAGACACGGTGCGTAACAAAATGGGAATACAAACGGAATGGAAGCAAATTAATTTCCGAAAAACTGCGGTGAATGAACCAATTTATGCGCAAAAAGAACCGACGTCCGGGAGCGAAAGCAAAAATAGCCGCAAACGATTTGGAAGAGAAGTGGCCAGACGATGCCGGTTTAATGTGAAGGAAGAATAGACAAAAAAGGCAAAAAGTTACAACGTGTCATGTGGACGACCGGAATACAAAATATGAAGTAAATCTTTGGAAAGAGGGAAAGTGAGACTCACTAATACATACACCAGCACCAGAAATAAATACTGGCAATGGAACAGATCCTGGAAAGAATCGTCGTGGTGTGCTTAACAGAGCTGCTCCACTATCAAGGTCGGATAGATATGTAAAATGTGCAGGAATCATTGTGCTAACTGGACGATGTGCGGCGACAAACCTCATCCGCCGGACTCAACTCTGGATTCAGTTTGTGTTTCGGAACCTCCTTACCCGTTGAATAATTAGCTGATTTGCCTGGGAGTTGTCGATCGCACACATACGTTTGATAGCGAAATAAGTCAGACCAACACCATGGAGTGGCGGCCAGCGTCATCATTTCAGATTCCGGTTCCGAGTTTAGCCAATGAAGTTTGCCAGGATTCGAAGTTACGCTGGAGGAAGAGCTGTTAGATGTGTCAGCTGTTGTTTGACACACCATCATGGGTGGGGTCTGCCAAGGCCAAGGTGAAGAGCTCCAGCTCAAGCTGAAACAGCTGATGCACTTTCCCAGGATCAGGATCAAGGAAGGTTGATGAACCATGGCCATGACGCGATAGTGTGGTCCAGCAAATGGGTCAGTGATGGCGGGGCATAACATATGGTTCAGATTTATCCCAGTTAACTAGAGAAAAAGAATGATACATGGATGAACGCGAGACAGGCGCACGAAATGCAACGATTCAACTTAAAGTTGACCCATAGGAACAACTGCTCTCTCTCACACACACACGGTTTCTCAAACCCCTACGGCTCATCAGGAAACCAGACAGTTAATGCGATTTTAAGAAGTATTGTGTACCACAGCACAGATTTGATAAGTGGAACTCATCAAAAGAAAGAACAAAATAGATAGTGTGATAGAATCATATCGTGTACCAAGTTGCCGAATGTGCCCCACTAGTACACTCATTTGCATATCAATTTGGTTTTGACGCGACCCAGCTGAATCTCTCGTTCATGGTGTTTTTAAGCAACTGAATGTGCTGCACCAGGCCGTCTCATGTTTCAGTTGGTACGATATTCGAGATATCGCGACACATATATAGACGTAATACACTACTATTAAGGTTGCTGAAAACTCTTCGACAGCCTACGACCGGCTTCGCCCTTCTTGTCCAACTAGTGTTAGTATCGAGATAGAGCAGTGAACATTGAGTATGCCCTCATCAAAACGTAAAAACACCGCTTTTGGAGATGGAATCTTAGCGGAGGTGATATGAAAACAAAGTGGACAAGGCACTGCGCCAAAACTATGTTCATGACTGAAAGAGAAAGTAGAAGTGCCTGGTATTCCGGGGCAGATGTGCCTCACTGAATGCGAACGGTCTTATAGCTAGCAGCGTTCTATAGTTTTCCACCAGTTTTTACTCGTGATTAGTGATGGCTAAATATACCACACTCACCGCGCTAATTTCCAAGTCTCAGAAACAACAACCACTTGGTTTTTTTTTTATGTTCCTAGTCTTCAACATCTAACGGCTCGATATTTTCCTCCATACTCACCGGTTTCTAATCGGTCCAGCCCATTCACCATTCTTTCCAACATCTCTCGCTTTACTCACACCACACTAGCGACGGCAAGTAGATAGCAAGGTGGGTTTCCTTGTACACTTTCACAAGAACTTTACCTATCAATATTTGTTGTGCACCAAAGTCCTCAAATTTGCCCAATTTTAGACAACCCTATTTTCACATCTGTGGTGGGCCATATCTCAGCTATCTCATATTCTTCGAACACGATCTACAGAAAGAACATTCTTTTTAGTGTGCAGATTTCATACCGATAGTCTGTACTCTCCTTATTATCATCGGCAGATAACATACCCTTCCATATTTTGCCCTTACTATCATAGAAAATGTTCATCAAAACTTCCGTTAGCTGGGCTCCTGTTTCAAACTTTTAATCTATTCACCAACATCTGTCCTCCCAGTAACCCTCACCAGGTTGTTGAACCCCATCATCAGACCGATATCTTTACCTTTTCCCTCCTCCTCCGAACAATAACCCCGCGGGACATTCCAACCCCACCGTATCTCCACCTCCACCAAGTTTCCATATTATTTCAACAGTCAGAAGTCACCGTGACCACTTTGGTTTTTGATTGGTTGTGGTGCATTCTATTTCCAAGGGATGTCTGACTATAGGGCCGCCCGTCCTCTGAAATGCGTCAAGTGAAATCATGTTCAATCGATGTATGACCCGAAAGTTAGATGCGGTAAGGCCGTGTGAGAACCCAGTGAAGAATGGCATTCGCGGACATTTTTAGCACGGTCATTTGGGTTTATATTATGACAGATTGGTTTCTGTTCGACATGACAACAGATTTCTCCAGAACTCTTCCCTGGAGATATTAGTAGTACGGTGTTCTTCTCAAAGAATAATAAGGCGCACTTGGAGAAAATCAAGCCAGATATCGAGTGCGACTGACTCTTTATATAAGTTATTGTGAGTCGAGCGTGGCCAACTAATGTGCTCAGCACCCAGTGGTGTGTATTCAGGTAATTTGATTAAAAAAGGAATTTGAAGCAAGCGCTACTTGAAATAGACCCTTCTAGCTAGAGATTTCGTGGCAGTGGATTGGATAAAGGAAGATTGGAAAACATAACGCGGGCCGATAGTAAACTTGCGGATTCGCTGAAATTTAGTGTACCGGGGATACTCAATGCAACAAAAAACCTGAGTGTCCTAAAGGCTGATTGACTGTATGCAAATGCACACTTCGGGGTCTGTAGATGAAGCATATGTTAGCTAGAATTCTTCCACGTTCACAAAGTTAAGAGCCCTCCGTTTGAAATACAGCGACACGTGGCTAGGAAAAGAGACAATTATCTTCGCATGCGTTCAGCTCATGGCGCAGCACTAAATTGTCTAGCCAACTCTGACAGCTCCGTATTTGGGTATAGCTCGACAGGGACACAAATCTGGTGCTTTGGCTAGTCAACAATAAGCTACAGCTAGTTAACAGCACCATTCTTGCTGATGCTTAAATTTGATACAAGGCGGGTCACAAGACATGTGCGCCTTTTGTTAGCTGTATACGATGGTCAATCAAGTGACAAGCAGTTTTGTTGCCAGTGACGCGAATGAGAAATGTCATGATCGCCCAGTGAAAGGGTGACGTTTGTCAATACCCAGTTGCAGCAGTCACAAGAGGAGTGACATGACAAAAACAGACCCAATCCAAGAAGACTACCAATGACCCAGGCGTTGTGGCTGCAACACACACACTGTCGACAGGAGTCGCACTAAATCATATGATCTGAATTAAAGGAGTTCCGTTCGGATGAAGAATGAGGACTACTCGGAAAGTGACGGTATAGCAAGAGAGCCCGCGGGTGATAAATGGTCACTGATAGCATAACAGAACACAACGAATGTGCTCTCGGAATCTCCCCTTCAGGTCAAGTGCCGAATTGCCAGGATAACAGAGCAGCAAGCAGAATGAAAAATCTTCATGAAGCTCTATCCAGCCATCAGTCAAGCGGTAAATACCTGTCCCGTCCTTTACGGGACTCATCGGCGTTAATGGCAGGAATTTGGAGTGCACAATAATGGTTTCATTCTGACCGCATGGGGTTGTATCAATCATTCACCTTCCTCCAATATTTCGATGATTGGGGCTACGTAGGACTTTATGAGATAGGTGTCTCCCAACTGCAATTTGGGGCGTAGAAGATGCCTGCTACCAAGCAATCAAAACATTTAGTAACCGACCGTCACCTTTTAAACATAAAAAACTAGGTTAAGTACTGTGGACGTGACAAAAGCAAATTATTACTCCTTTACAACTGGTCGACAAAAATGTGAAAGCTGGATGCGAAATAATCATACGGCCAGGGTGATTCACCTGTTGCACCCTAAATTAAACAGGTCTAACCAGATCTTAAAACCTTGTATGCGAGGAGTACAGCTTGATTTGTGTATAGCAAAGCCCATGTATAGACGATCAACATAGTAGGCATTGGTCAGCGAAGACAAGATATCCCAAATGTGATCTAGGTCAAGTATAACAGACTATCACCATATGGTCACGTGAAAGCGAGTTCACAGGCTGTGCCACTATTGATTTCAGTAAAAATGAGGGAAAGTTTGAGCATTGTGCGAAATATGCAGACTGGCAACTTAATGGCAGGAAAACACACTGCTCGTCCTCCGGACATCTCGATCAACGAGGATGATCGGCATCTGGAGTGGATAACCCGACACGGTTACTTAAAGAGAAACATTCTAACCGGTTAGCCGGACGATTACCCTGAACTAGGTGCGCACGATTGAGACTATCGTTATGTCACGTCTGTGTTCGGTAGTGTAGATTAGTTGCGGCCACACACGTCATTTGTATTTGGGCACCTTCCTTGTGGGGAAAACGGCTAGTGAGTCAGCAGAGTACAGTTAGGCGTACATGAACCAGATTTCTTAGAACATTGTGCATTATTCGACTGGCATATCATGGTTACCCGACACTGGACGTAGGGCTAAACGCTTAACTGGACGGGTTTTCGGAATAAGAAACGTGTGCCTTCAGTGTTCAACAACGCGAACTTTCAGCTGTAATGTGTTCTATGTGGACGGCGTTGTAACTCTAGAAACCTTAGCAACACCAGACACTTCTCGGAGTAGATCATGTACCTCTGTAGTCTACTTGGAACATTATCTGCTAACTCGGTCAGTTGGGATCACATAAACTTTTGCGGGGGACTATTTCCAGGTACGGACTCTGGACAGACAATATAAAACTAGGGCTTTATCCAATATTCGTTGTTTTCGTTTACTCCATAACTGTTTTCCTATAGAAATTTTTGTTTCCACAGACCCGGATGGTTCGTCACGGCGAAAATGGGTTGCTCGATTAAAAAGTGCATTGACAACTGTCCGTCTTATACTACGAATCAGTAGGCTTGCGATAGGTAACTAAAACAAACTGCCTGCCATAAACTCTCATACAACAATCCTGAGACCCGACCAGTACCCTACGCTCTCAGTGTCAAATGTGGAAGGTATGTGATAGCAGTAATTTAGGAAATCCCAAAAAGTTTATATGAGTCACGTCACACGATTACAAAAGTACCGCACATTGAACACAACCAGATGTGCAATAGTGACCAATGCTTCCGATTCAAAACAATCAAGAAAAACATTCGTAAACATTAGGTAGTACATGGCAACTCAATATATCTGCCTGTATCGTTTGGAAACAGAAGAAAAAAGTAGGGTTCAAATATATAAACTTCTATCAGACGATAAATTGCTTCACGCATTGCTGATCAGACCAGTTTTCGAAATACGCTACAGGGGCACTGCGCATTAACAACGTAATTCAAACTTGACAAGTTGCCAAGTCAAACTGATAGCATAACCAGCCACTGGCCGGACACCATTTGAGTTTTGCGGAGCTTCATAGTCCGGTAGAGGCGTGAGTTTGTCGCTTTCCAGATTCAACCGGAATCACAATACAGTTTGTTTCCCTAAATCGACAACAGAAGCTAGCCATCCAGTTTGTGCACAATTTTTCACTGCCCCGTTAAGTAATTTACCGTGAACTGGCTCTCCTAGATATCACAGCTCCAGGTTTGCTCTTCCGCAGAATATTGAGGTTCAACAACAATTTTCCNATATATATATACTCACAAAGTTGCTGAAAACTCTTCGACAGCACATTCAGTTGAAGAATACCGTAAACGAGAAATCCAATAGAATCTCCCGTGAAAACCCAGTTGATATGCAAATGAGCGCACTTGTCGAGAAAAAATTCATTTGTTTATTTTTGGCTAGCCAAATATTAGCCCTTTTCTGGTGTCCTATTGAGCCTGTCATTAGTTTTTGTTCTCGGAGTCAAACAACCAAGGACAATACACTTTCTTTAGGCGAGCTCTGGACAAGTGTATTTGCATTTCTGCTTTCCAGATGATGGATCCTTGAATGAATAAATGCGCTGTCGCAATAAAAAAGAGTTATCAGGCTCTAAGGTCAAGCGCTTAGGGGATTAGATGGATTCTAAGGAATCAGTTAGCCCGGTTGAAATATTTTTTCGCCAGAATAATTCAATTTTCGAAAATTTGAGAGGAACACGGTGATCCGACGACCATATTACATAAAAACACTACGAGCAGGTCACTCAGTACCCGATAACCATGGTGGATTTAATCAATGCCGTTCTGCTGGGATATCTAGGTTGAGCTATACGACCGAATATAGACACGCCTCGGTCAACTGCACCTAGTTCGGCTCAACCAAGAAACCGGATAGTTAGAAAGTCGTCCTCATGTTAATCGGACCTAGACTAATTGTATACTTTTGTGCCCGCAATTTTGACTGACCTGCCCTTGACGTGAAGCACCTGCTGCAACTGAAACGCAGAGAGATGAGCCTCCTTCCCTACTCTGGTGCCTGACACAATGTGCAAACTTATCGACATCACTTGCACTGGAATTAGATTGAAGAATCCTTGTGCTGTGACACCATTTCGGTACACAGATGCCCTACTGCCTGAGGTCTGATATACCGGCAGGTTGTCCAAAGCTAGATGGGAGCAACTGAAAAGCGACGAATCTTCCTGCCAGTAGTTTCGCGTCGTAATTGCTGAACTATTTCGAGTTGAAGTTAGAACTGTTGTTCATAAGTTGACCAACAACCAGACTCGGTCGAAAAAAAGCATGCTAACTTGCTTTCACCATTTGCATTCTTAGAAACAATATAATCCTTAAAAACATTGAATGCATAGGCCGGACAACAGCCAACGCTCCTTTCTAACCGCTCATGGAGTGATAAGGATATTTTTGTGGCAGCGCATCCATCATTGGATCTAACACATCTGGAACGCAAAAAACGTGAACAACATTCCCGGGAACCTACAAAATAGCAGGACTTTGTTTTTTTTTCATTAAAAAAACAGCTTCATCATGTTAAACAACCACCCAGTGAAGCAGTTTTAGGAACAACGACCAGAAACTTTCACTCAAGTCTAACAGGAAGCTAAGAGCCTATAAACTTGAAACGGGATATCCGCATCCGCATCCTCAAGGATAACAAATACCAAGCCACGATCGCATAGTATCAATTTTCCGGCAAACTAGCTGCTGAGGAGGACCTCAAAAGGATGTAGGACTCTTACCACTGATAACTTCGAATAAGAAAAAAACAGTTATGCAGCTTCCAGGCTTGACAAACTGCACAATGAGATGAATCTCCTCACTATTTTCAAAATACGTGCGACATGGTCAGGCAAGAAAATATCCCACTAAGCCAAAATAGCCTCCATCTGAGGAGTCAACATTCAGCGGGCAGTCACCATGTAAACTGAATCTGCGGTTCTGAAGAGTGAACAGCATCAGTCCCCGTATGACTGCACACTGACACATTGATTCCAGGCCACCCCGCAGGATGCGGGTTGAATGATCAAGAGATTAGCGAGATACGCACATATGATGGTTGCGAAAGAGAATAAAACCGCTGTGTATAGGTTTCCCCATCTTTATGTATAGGTAGGATCAATTCCAAACTTGAAACAGCAATTTCGGTCAAGGGCAATGCATCATCTCCGGGTAGTTGAAGACCAGTTAACAAACCGCTTAAAATGCCCGAAGAACGAATGAATAAAATCAGATACCGCAAATTAAGGACTTGAGCCTGAAATCACTCTAACCCACTCTAACCCACTCTATCTCACTCTGATAAACATTTTCACAATAGGATCTGTTGAGACCGTTTTAGGATGTACAATTTTCTACGAGTAGCAATTGTTTCCGTAGTTTAGCACAATCCCTATCCAGGAGTGGCTTGGGTATGGATTCCATTAATTGTACAACACAATACTCGTGATCTCTACGAGGAGAATCGAAGCTTAACGGAGGAGAGAGATTCACAACGGATCGGTCAGGTGCCACAAATTAGTGTGAAATGATGCGTAAAACGTTTCTACAGTAAGCAATACGTCAAGGCCAACGCGCTTAATTTTACCCCGTCAAACTCGTTTCTAACTGATACACCATGCGTTTTAACCTCCTTGGTAGATTTAGCTAGTTTAAATGGTCTTCCGTTCACCAGCTACATTCAAAATGGGAAAACCATCAAGCTACGAAACGGCGTGCACTTCTTTGGAACAGTCATTTCAGAACACTCATAAGCGATTTTTTTTCATATCCCCAATCCTTGTCGCCTCATACAAGGAAATATAGCAAAAATCCATAACAAGAAAGTAGGGATCATTTGACTGAGTCATTCTATAAGGGGAGGGGGTTGAATCCGTGTTCCTTCTGCATTGGGCTTGTCCTTTGTGGACAAATCCACACGAAAGGACGACTTTGCATTGTCAGTGAAACTCAATCTTGTTTAGAGAGAATTCCATTAAAATAGGCGTGCCTGAACATCATCACCATCGGAGACAGTGACATCAGTACTGACATTGATGTTTCACTGCCATACAAAGTTTAGTTAATTATATTTAAAGTTGAAAAAAAGATACAAGAGTGGACGAGGGAGGGATCAGGTGCTAGCCTATCACAAGCATTCTGAGGTGCTTATATCTTCAAGCACTCAATCAGACAATCTGGAGAGGAAGCAACAGCACGAACCTCTGAACGTGAGCGACAGTATGAAGGTACTGGGCGCTAGCATTTGGACCACCATTATTTTATTTTTGTGTTAAAAGCGATAAAAAGAGATGTCCCCCTACAAATTAAGGACCGAACACAGCGTCATTTAGTTTACATTTGGAAATAAAAACAGATATATCCTAATAGCGTGATTCTTGGCGCACACTTCATTAACAGTGATCATGTGACCGACCCGAACGGGTCATTTCAGGTTATCTACTGGGTGTCCTATTCATCCCCTGTATCGATCCAGCGGAGCGATTTGACAGCCGGAATACAACAACACTATTCAGAACTTTATTATCTCGCGACCTTCCGATGAAATTAGTCCGTCTCCATCACGTGACACGCAGCGTCGACCAATAATTTAACTAGTTAATTAAGTCGTTCAGAAATGAAGCAACAGGCTGATAATGGTGAGGGTGTATATGTGGACAGAAACAGACAAAAGATGATACGCTCACTATCTTTGACGTTTTCTGTTCAGAGTCACCTTAATAAACACTGGGTATCGTCACCATTATTAGCGTTTATTGATGCAGCAACAAAGGATTATGAGGTCAAGCGCCAGGCCCTCAACAACCTAAATAATTACAGACAACTGTCATGGATAACCAACGTCCAGGAGATGAAAAAAGCTTCCATAACGACTATATACGATTTCAGTTTATCCGATCAAGTGGTCCAGAAAGGGTGGACGCTAATGAAACGAACAATGAAAATAACGGATAAGAACTTCAACCAGAAGAACATCATGAACTATGGGCTGGAGATTTTGAAGAACCACATGAACCTGAGTGGAATACTGGCATTAGCTTCCAATCAACAGTACAAATTCAGCAGGGTTTCCACTGTTTCAATTTAACGAAGCACCTGGACCGAATAGTCATCAAGGACGGCGGTTGAGCCCTGATAACCAGCCTGACAACCCTACATTCAAACATCTGAAACGGGGATAATATATCAACGGAGAAGAACGCTTCAACGGTGCGCCAAAAACCATCACAGCATCACTCGGGCAACCGTATTCCCAAGGGTGATCTCATAATATCCTCAGCAGGTTTGCATATCGTCCAGGGAATTCAAGTCGGGGGGAATCAAGCTGGATTTTGTCCCGGCTGATGGTTCACCGAATGTTTTCACTGACAAAGGTATCTGAACGGCACTATTACTTCATTCGAACGACCGACAATGGTCATTTTTCTTCAGCCAAAATCTCCCTTTCATTTCTTCGGTCACAATTAAGTTGACGGGGCCAAACTGAAAGCACCATGTTTGCAGACAAACCAATCGAGGTGAAGAAACCGATCTCTTTAGGCAACTACACTAGTCCCAGCGGAACGGGGAGAGAATACATCAGCTCCTGAATCAGGAAGGTCAAGACGATGTTTGACAACCTCTAATATCTATGACACTACTACAGTGTGACTGACACTAGTTTGTGGCTCACAGACATGGTCACTGTGCCCGAGTCCGACAGAAGGATCGTACCGGTAAAGCTGACGTACCCCAGATGATTCTCGGGAGAAAAAATAAACTTTTCAGGATGGATCGGTTGTTCATAGACCATTTGTTTTGTTGTTTGATCATATAACTCCAGAGGATCGCCTACCACGCACAACCCTTTTTGCCTAACCAGCCTCAGGCCAGAAACGGCAAAAAGGAAGTCCGTCTATGACTTGGCAACGAAATGAGAAAGACTCCGCCAGTCAGCTTAGACGCGTTTACAACCGGCAACTCCAACGATAGACTTCAAAATGGAACACACCGACGGCTAGTGACCTTAACAGACATGGCCAATTTACAAGGCAAATGTGAGTCTAACATTGTGAGTCTTACATTACATTCGGAGAACTCCCATACAGAAAATAACTTGACTCTAACTCCATACTAGATGACCTGGGGATTCAGGTTATCAAGAAAGTTGTGAAGTTCATTGACCTTGTCTCGTTCAACTACGACAAGTACCACCTTCATAATGGCAAAATATTTCCGATGGATATGGACTCACTGTTCGAAATTCTCCAAAAAAAATTTGCCAAAACCGTGAATACTGGAGATGAGACTGCTTGGCTTCGTTCTTGAGCACAAAACACGGAGTCAAAAACGAAGTGAGTGACAACCTATTCACTTGGCCTGACGAAGCCTCTGTATCAAAAGCAAAATGCTGCTCAGCTATAAACCCATCGATTATTTATCAAAATCTTCTGAAACCAATCACTCACATTAGCCGCACTCTCATGTACTCTCCATGTACGTCAGCGAGTGGCATACCACTGCAGCTTCACCATGGATGTGCCGGGCTTGCTCAGCTATCTCACTGACGATCACCTTCACCGGCAGCGAGCGCTCACTCGTCAAAGCTGGTGTACGTACTTCCATTGTAGTGAGGAGACCCACGCATATACTAGCGCGCGTATCAGTCAGTTTTTAGCTACAAATCGTGTACGGAAGTACAATGGTTCCAGCTGCTAAGGCTTCGTTGACCGAGGGTAAGGAGAATAAGGGAATGAGAGCCACGCGTCGAAGGCGATCACCGGATCAGTTCATCGACATTAAATGGCTGTTTGTTCAACATGTCAAAGAGAGATGGAGCTATGCAGTGAAGGTTGTAGCATTGATACAGGATCACCATTGACGGCGTGATATAACGACATCTGCCGGGGTCAGCAAACACTGTTTTCCCATCCTGGATTCCCCCCCCCCCCCGAGAGACATTCGTTAGCGATACGAGCGAACTGACATGTAAGGACCTTCATGTTTCGTTGCCAAGCCATAGACTGACCGCCCCTGGTACGCTCATGCAGTTTGGTGGCATTCTTAAGAGGGAAACGTGATGCACCACATTGCGAATGAGTTTTCTAGAGATAAAAAATCCCGACACAATTGGTCGAGGCACACATTTTTCTCCAATCTAAGGAAAGTTACCCATCTTTGCAGGAGATTATGCGGTAATCGAGTAGAGGATTACTCAGTGAATCTGTTACTTCGAAGTCGGAGGTTCCATGTTGTTGCGTAAAAGAAGTATGCAACACATAGTTTAAACGCTTAACAAGAGATGTTGCTATGATACCATGCTATTTGATTGAACTGTAAAACAGTACCTTTACCGGGGCATCTATCCGTGCATGACAACGGCCTGAGAATACGACCAGCTACAACGCTAGAGCCAGACCCGAAGGCATTAGGGCAACATTCGCCATTGGATTCAAGGAGGCGGCCGAACAATCGCAGTTTCCCTCTGCATTTTTCGCCCATGTGTTGGGTCTGAAACTTGTGCGAAAATTCAGCTACCGCCTAGTCCGGGTGCATCTATGGTCAGAACTCTGGCATCATTGGATCCTCCACGTTCTCTTCTATTCACGATATGTCCTTACAAAAATCGTCTTGTTGAAAATAGTGCCACATTATTTTTCGGTCTAAGAGTTGTTATCCCGACTACTTTCAATCACGATTACCAGGTAGTCTTCAGAGTTAGTCAACTAGAACTATAATATTTCAAAGAAGTTTGAAATTTGCCGTTCAAAGATACTAACATCTACTCCATTCTACAGTGTATTGCAAACCAGGGAAGAAGTGGTCATAGTCAGCGGTATTGCAACTGCATTTTTGGTGCATTCCTGCAACCACAGACATCAACGGATAAGAAAGGCATTTCGTTTAGCTATTTTAAACATCTTAGAATGAAAAATAACGGAACATTTTTGACCCCAGTTATATAGTTTTCAAGATATTAGTAATGAAATATACTCTGCCCCAGTGTCCACTTACCAATGCAATCGGTTGAAGAATCAAGAAATGATACAGGATCTGAAGGCTGAGAGCTAGCACTGACCAGGATACATCATCCAATGGCTCCACAGAGTATACAGCTGACGGAAAAAAACGAAAGAATGGGGCGAAAGCAAGGGGAATGAAAAATTAAACGCCAATTGGTATGCCTTATAATTTGACAGACAGACAGACAGGTAGGTTTGCGAAATTGCTCCTGTACTAGAACAAACGACTGAAATGGTACTGCACCTACCTTAACCCTATAAAGGCAACCGAATAATAACACTAAGAGCTGAGAAGCACAAAGAACGTAAAACCTAGAAAAGCAATACTTGTGACATTCTCAGTCGTACAACGAGAGTCTCACAAGGCAATAGGTGCAGTGATACAGCCACCTGTCTAGGTCTGAAGGCCAGTACGTTGTGCTAGCTTATGGTGCTCAGCAGAGCATGAAGGTTCCCAACAATGAGGGCAGTGAAGCACAGCAAGTACCGCAGTGGCACACCACGGCATGTAGCCGGGCTCATGCTGTGGCTCTGAACTCAGCACTGCACGAGAGACAAAAGTTGAAATCATACAAAAGCAGAAAAACCTAGTGTGATGAAACGGATGGGGTCCCCATTTGAGTGAAGGAATCCTGTTTAGAGATGGGTCCTTAGGTTCTATCGAACACATGTAAGTTGACCAACAGTGTAATGCAGTTGCTTGATTAGAAATTCAAAATTCACAAGGATGAGGTGACGGTGTGCAAACGTATAACGCACGGTTATACTTTCGGGTATCAAGTCGAAAACCACAGTTACTAGTGTTGATTGACTGATTCTGTGCTGTGCTGTGTGCTACCTAATAAATGCAGAGGTGAACTCACTAGAGCGTGACACACAGAACACTTGAGTCCAACCGATTCAAACGCACGACTCAGGTCTGTGAACTTTAATGCGTGTTCAAATGTTTGACTCAGGTTTCCTGTTTGCCGCGGCCCAGTCACTTGCAATACTTTTTTTAGTCGGGAGTGAGGATAACATTAACCGATCAACCCCGGTGGCCCAGGTTCTTGACGTGACTCTTGGGTTCGGTCTGAAACGTAAATTCCTTCTCAAGCGTAAACAAGGCACAACTAAGTAGCTGGAAACGTGCAGCTTAGGCTGAATTCACTTTGCTTGTCTGTTGTTGTTGGTAATACAAGGTCACAAGGTGTTTGTAACGTTCGATGTCCACTGACAACCCACAAAATACATTCTTGCTGGTTTGATGAAGTGAATAAAAACAGGCGAATGTTTCCTGTATCTAACTTCTAAACCGCTCCAAACACACCGCCAACCTAACACAAAGCGGTAATATTTTTAGGGGACTGGCACTTTTAACCCAGTAAACATGAGCAACAGCGCGGTACCAAGTGCAGCGCATACACAGTAGCTTCTCAGTGCATTAACAAAACAGACAGACAACCGGGAAACGTGAAACATAAAATTGAACAGGAAACTCACTGGCTTGGTCCAACATTAGCACAGGGATTAAAAGTAGTAACAAATGCTGGATAAAATACACGGTCCATTCGAAAGGTAGCTGAAATGAAAACAAGGGGGGACACTTAGGATGCTATAAGAGTACAGACAAGCGGTTGTCCTCAATAGTTTGACACCACCGTTTTTTTGTAAACAACAATGATGTGCTGTGATTTATTAAGGTACGCCATATGCAATCACAAGAAATCGCCACTTACCTTTACAACGAGCATTCTACTGCACACAGCTGGGCAGTAGACAGTTTCTTCGAGGTGTGGTAAGGTACAATATCAGGTTTCGGTCCTCACTTATCCGCTTAGGAGATGGCAAAAACCAAGGCACTTCAAGCGGTTCAGTCATGCGTCTGACAGGTTCGCATGATCGCGCTGAGCGTGGCCCGAACGAAATGACAACTTAAGGTGGTATAATTTAGCCACGGCCAGTTTCAGCTCCCGCCCTCAAACAGTCGTCCCCCGGAATCAACTGAAATTCCATTTTCCAGTGATACGGATTTGCAAAATTAATCTTGCGAATGAGGTGGTGAAGCACTAGTGCAACTGTGTGATGATGGCGATGAATCGAACTTTATGCAATTACGGTGAAAGTATTGCAGTCATGTGTACTTCAAAAACATTTTGAGGTGGCTAGCGTTGTACCAATGACAAACGACTCTTTGGGCAATTGATTTAAGTATGTCCTGCAACATACCAATCCACAGCCTTCGACTGAAGAGCGGAAAGGTGACGTCCACCAACCTATGACGGTCATTTTATTTAAGAACTGATGTCAGCACGTACGTTAGTACCATGGTAAGTGATGGTGAATTACTGATGGAAAACTGCCGGCCAAACCACTTTAAATATTTTGAGTGAGCAGGGTCACCAGAGTAGTATACTCTACTGGGGAAACAGGGGTCAGTATATGAGATTATTCTGCTCTCTTACTTTGAGGGTTGCTTTCGACATCGGTCCTCGGCGGACATTATACTAAGCCACATCAAACCTCAACTATACTGTAAAGGTCACAGTCACCTCCTAAGGAAAAGCAGAGTTTCGTAGCAACATTTCGCCAAAATAACTCACATTCAACTCTATCTTGCTTTTCCATAGAGCCGGAACAATAAAAAAACCATCTTGTTGGAGGCTCGGCGGCTGAATTTGGTGACACGCGCAAACAGCATCCATAGATGGCGGAACCCACCGAATGTCATATGTTAGTCGACACAACAGCCCAAACCATTTAAAATAAAGACTGAAGACAGCTAGCGCTGTAATATTTCCTCCTCCCGCTCCAGAAACCAGACCTAAGAGTTTTTGGTACGATCTTTTGAAGCTTCTGTCGTATTTTAGGATACTGATGGGTCGTCGAAGGCTAGTTATCGGCAGGATTCCAAAATATAGGATTATACTCTACTCGTTCTCACTGTGTACCGAAAGCCACTGGCAATGAATCTTCCTCCCCCGACACACCACTTTGCTGTGACAAAAACACTCAATGACTAGATGAAGGTATTCTCGGAGACCAGCCTTCCCTCCGATGCGTTCGCCCCTAAAGGGATCACTTGGTTCTGGATCCAAAAATTTCTAGACTGCGGTGAAGAATATCCAACCCAAAAATAAACGGAATTTTTTCTGCAATTTGATCATACTATTCCACAACAAAGACGGACTTTTTAGTAATCAGTATTGATTGATATGCTGATTACTTTCTATCTGGCTATGACGAACCAGGATTTTCGAACTAAAAAATTAGCTCTATCGGTCACCTTGAGTGCGCATTCTCGGTGCTGACTGGTTGGCCTGAGAGCTGGGTCTACGGTACACGAGAACAATGCCATGACTTCTGTGCTGCAGCGAGTTATGGTCTCTTGGAGCCTTGGCTCAACGGTGGTTGGCTTACTGCTCGAGTCAACACCAACACTACAAAGCATTGACGAGCTGGGATGAGAAATGATAAATCATCTGTCAAATCAGGTGTACTGGCTCAGGTTCATTGGTGAGCACCGAGAAATGGGACGTTCCCGTACCTCAGAAGTGAGATGTAGACCAGTCAGTTTAGTTCAAGGTATACGACAGGAAGGTGATCAACTAAAAAGAAAGTGTTACAGACAACAAATGGAAGGGCTACAGATAAACACTTATTTACAAAGGAAGCTGGTTTTAACAGAAGACTTAAGACTGATTTCTCGTTTATCAAATTTTTCAGCCGAAGTTCGGTTGGGCGTCTCGTTCACATCATCTTAGTTTGTAAGTGGGGACTTATCTTCACATAAGTTCAACTCGGTGTCCAAATACACAGGTTTAATGAAAATTCGGAGAATACGGCCATCTTATGGATCACGAAGGCGGCGCAGTGGACTCTCCTAGACTATAAAAAAATGTCATATCAAGATTTACAGCGTTGTTGGCAGTGAAGCTGCTCCCCCAAGATGTACAAATGAACTGTGCGTCTCACATCACAGATCTCCGTTGCTGACTACCCCAGAGGTGGGGAAAACAACAACATCCAGTAAAGGTTAGCTACTCTTTTTCGTCGTAATCAATTAGCACAGAGCACTTAGAGTTCCAAATGCGATGAAACCACAGATCATCCACTTAAAATGAACACGCAGCCAAGTGGACGTTAGGAAGTGATAATCATCCCGTTAAACAGTTCAATGGAAGGTTATCCGCACCAATGATTTTACGCGCACTGCTTCAGTGTCATCTTCTTTCCAGGGATGTTTTCCGGATAACTTAGGTGATGTTTCTATTTGACTGCAATATGATATGACATTTTGAATAAGTACAGGCGCACCGACAAATTGTACAGCGGAACATCTTTCAAAGCCCTATGACACCATGCATGTGTGATCCACTCTGTAACGTTAGATTCCACAGCAATCCTGTGCGATCGTACTGCAGTCTGAGCTAATTATCCTACTTTCAAACCAGCTCACGTAAATGCTCCATTAACTCGATTATTCTGATTGTCTAAACGTAGGAAAACACAGAGCTGCCAGTGATTTCGGCATGCTCCATCCAGTTTTGAATCTCAAACATGCAGTTCTTCTGCACACGGGACCACAAGACTCAATTAAGTACGGTCCGGGAGTATGTCTAGTGTCAAAGTAACAACCTCGAAGTCACAGTATATTCATTTTTAACATTACAGCGGCGATGATACTCACTGGGTTACTGAGAGGTCTAGGGATGACTGAATAGAGGAATCTGAGTAGGATGAGACGAGTGGCGAAGACCAGTAAACTGAACCAAAAAACCTGAAAAACACAACATAGTAACTGCCCGAACTATTCAGATTCCGCTTAATAATAGTTTGCATTTCGGCCCCCAAGCATCACACCATGTTTCCTGTCTGTTGTCGCAGAATTTCCTTCCAAACGAGCGCAAACACAAGCGCAACGATTTTTTTCAAAACTTGACTACCTGACTCAAGAGCCATCCACGTCAGGAAACCAGGCGTGAATTCGATTTCCTTTGAGCAGAGAGCTCTCCTTCCCCACGAAAAATAAAAGGTGCCATATCTCATAGGTGGTCCCCATCTAGGGGTCCGTTGTACCCGAAACAGCTGAACGTACCTGACGAGTATTCAGCACGGGGAATGCCAGAGCCAGAAGAGGTCCGTTCAGCATATGCATTTGTAAGCGAAAGAGCACGTTAGCAAGAAGGCTGGGCTGGCAGGCCAACATTATAATCTGTATAGACGGAAAAAGGCGTGCATGTGGTAATTGGAGAAGGGGAAAATAAACGGCAGAAATAACTCTCGAATAAGGCTACGAACAGCGTTGCAAACCTCTAGCTAGGAAATGATATATACCGAGACAATAAGGATTTAGTATACGATCATTCCAAATGGAACCGACACTACCATACTCACGCAAGACATGTAAAGGGTCTGTAAACAGGAAGGCGAATCCGAAAGGGTAATTTTTAGAGAGCTATTGGATTTAGAGAGAACACAATCATAGTCTTCCCCCTTTCCTTGAGCCATACAACGCCTGCAAAGCTTTGTAGACGACGCCAAATCAAGCTTTGTGAAAGTCATTGAAAATCTAGGTCCTGATTCACCAGGAAGCCGAGTATATTGCCCGTACCTTTTGTCACCCTTTCTTTCTTTCCACTTTACCTGGCGCTATCTTAGTCAGATCCTCACTGACACACAGCTCCAACCAATCGAAAAGTTCACTCGCTGCGTGCCAACCCGAATTTTCTGTCCGAAGTTCAGCAAGCATTAGTCTTTTATCGCTTGCAAACCTCCCAATTCTGCTAAGAAGTGCGTGTAAATTTGCATCTATCATCTCCAAGCATTCTTCAGTATCCTTCTGTTACTTGTATATTCCGCTCTACGTGAAAAAGATCCTACATTCTTCTAGTTTTCAATGAAGGCGACCCACTCAATCTGAACAATTATCGCCTTACCTCTCACCAAACAGCTAGTGACAGACCTCGAAAGTTGTGAACACTTCAGTGATCCCCAGCATTGATTTTGTTAAAACAGCGATTAGCTGACTTAATTATGGAATATCTGACCCGCTACTTTTACATCGCTTGACAAAGCCAACGCTGTTATCCTTCTTTACTATACCAAATATGATTTTCCGGGAACGGGAGACGCAGCCAGGGGAGCCCGTTGTAAAGAATGATAAACACTGAACTGGTCATGAAACATAAAGCGTCCCAATAAATAAAATAGCGTGTAAGTAAAGCATGTCGGTGAACAAGCATGGAGTTTTGGACAAGTGAACAGTCTTGCGAATTTGAAGATAACGAGAGGTTGGAAGCACAGGTAGAAGGGGACAAAAAAGGCGAGTCGCTTTGGGGGAGAAATGAGGAAAAATAGCTCTATTCGGTAACGGGGAACGGAAGCTTGACACAAATGAGCAGACACAGGTGGCCAGTCGAATGAACGACTGCGGGAGTGGGATGGAATAACCGAGTTCCGCGGAGCATTTGCCTTGTAGGTAGCGGTAAAGTAGAGAGAAGGATGCTGTATCCCGACGGTGCGAGGGTTTGCAGATTAATGACCAACGAAGGGGAGTCAATAAGACTCTACTTTTCGTCAAACATATATAATCTGGGAGTGGAAAATGTGTAGAAGAAGCAACGTCCTAAACATGGCAGCAGTATTCCACTGTGAAGCGGACGTCAACCTATACAAGGGAGTTAAAAGGGCGATTATCTACGACAGCGAAAATGGAAGCTGAGTTTTTTGGAAACCCGAGTTCGGCATACGCTGAAAGAACCGGCTTCCTTTTCCGTTCTCGAAGGTACTTAATGTTTGATCTACTTTGTCTGCTTTTTAAGACCCAAATTTGCTCAAAGCTGTGGTAATAGCCGCATACCTAAGGTGGGACTTCCCCTCCCCCCTCAAGAAAAGCATGTCTTGGTCCGCTGGACGGAACACAGAAAGAAGCCATCAACTCCGCAGAAGACCGAGCGCTGACTGCCAAATTACATTTCCTTGTTCATGGCCAAGACGACACTACCAATTCTTTACAGCATGTCAGTGACGTCCCTATTTCCTGTCATTTTTACCGCTCCACATGTCCTTGCGAAAGCAGAAACTGCTTCAAGTAGGCAGCCTCCTCGTCAGAACATGGCCTTCATTCTAGTCCAAGACTGTCAAACTGTGAAATTCCCACCTTAATTCATTGCTCTTTCTTTAATCCCACTTTTCAAACCACAATTTAACAAACGCATGCCATTCTGAGTTCTCGGTGTTACTTTAGCGGTTTAAGCATTTGCCCTCCTTGAGATCAAAGTTCGCCCTAACGTGCAATTTTCACGTCCTAGTGCAGTAAGAAATATACTCGTTCTCTCGAAGCATAGCTGCCATGCGACTCGGAGGGACAAAGGTTGCCCAAGCCTATACAGGAGTAATCGGAAGTGCGTTTGAGCCAGCAGATCCACGCCTTAACATTTGAGCTATCTCAAGCTCGTGCAACAAGACGACACAGTGACTTGGGAATCGCCGTCGCCCTTTTGTGGCATCCGGGCTAGTAACGAGCTCCAAAGGCAGATCAGCGAACGTTGGAAGCACGAGGTGAAGTTACGCGAGAGTATACAGAAGTCGGAAAGCAAATTGCGGCCGCAGACAATCTGGATGGCTGTTCGCGCACTGAGCTTTCTTGGAAGGATAACCTCGTCCCATAGTACACAAAGAATGCGAAAATCACCGGAACACAAACTAGCCATCTAATTGTTATCAGGAACCCGTGCCGAAACAAAAAACCCTCAAACTTTTACGTACCGCACACTTTTCACCGTATGTCCAAAGATTAAGCTTCGTCGTCGTCATCCAGTTGTAGCACCCGTTCGGTGCCTAACTGCAATGTTACACCAAGGAAGCACGATGGCTGAGATACTGCCAGGTTGCCCAAGCCTAAACAGGTTGGGCTTATGAACTTCCCGGTCCATAAGCTGGCGCACTAACAACTGAGCTATATCGAGCTCTTAAATAGGCTACGACTATCTTGGGTATCAAAGTGTGTTTTGCTTCAGAGGTCAAACATAAGGAAAAACCATCTTGTGCAGACCTCTTGAACCTCATCCCAATGGTAGGTTCCATCCCAGAAGAAACTACTTTCAGCAAGTCCCCTCAGTTGATGTCTCCATAGAACAACTGTAATGTGGAAATCTGGTCATCAATAATTTAAGAAACCCTCACAACATAAGGGTTGATATTTGGTGGTATAAACAGTGGTGAGAGCATAGTAGTGTAATCTTACAGAAACGGCATGGAAAAGTCATCAGACGCTTCTCAATGAACCAAGCAAGGTAACTCCAGAGGTGATGGCATTACCACGTAAAATCAATATAACTACAATATTCTGATACTGGACATCAATTTCCCATAAAATCCCTGATGGTCAGCCAGGTAAAAACAATCCGTTCAGCATTCCATGAAAAAGCCACTAGGTGCTCCAATTCACGTCCAGCCCGTGAAAAATTCCAAGATACCAAGTCGAATTCCTTGTTCTAAAACCCAGCTTAATACAGAGCGCGCGAAGTGCAAGAAATGAGTGACTCACAATAAAAGGTACACAGGTCTTGCAATTTTGAACATATTCACAGAACCAAGTATATGAAATTGGGGTTTCGTGTCACGCCAAATGAAACTGAATAATCCGAGAGCAAAGGAAAGACTACCAAGGAGACAATGTTGGGATAAAAGCCAACAGAAAATGCGCATCCACAAGTGAAATTCTTTTATTGTGGTTACGAGCCGTATCAGTGCGTGTTAGGAGCCAAACGTGACTGTCATCCCTGAGACGTCAGTTAGGAGCCCGGACAAAGCGATCGATGCGAGCCGTGAAGTCGGCATTTTCACTTCTCAGTTCCATGACAAGTTGAAAGCGACTGACATCACGCTAAGCCTCCGATAATTGTCGCTCTTGATCTCCCTCTCACTCCGTTTTTTTATCAGCTTTTCGTTGTTCTGTTAGCCTACCTTAACAATTAGATTGCAGTGCAAGATCTCAAATTTGCTTTTGACTCAACTGATCGTCAGAAAATGTTTGTTTGGCAGTGAAGAGTACTCTTCTAAATTCGTGTCTCTTATGAAGGCTCTGTGTGCTTCCACCCGTGGATGTTTTCGTGTCTACGGCAAATCCTTCTCTGAGTTTAACACATCTGATGGTGTGAGGCACGTGTCCTCTGTCGCCCTTTCTCTTGAACTTCGCAATCGATGTGCTGCTTGAATCTTCTTCCCTGCTCCTAGCACCTAGGGAATCAAAATACTCCCGTGGCAATCGCCCACGGACAGTAAGTAAGCCGATAATATTGGTCCACTACATCAAATCCTTTATAAATGCAAACTACCTTCAATAACTTAAGTAATTCTGATGCACACTTTGATATGTACTTCGCATCTATAAAAGATAAAGTGCTACTGCAAGACTGGGTGAGATCAAACCCAGAACTCACGCCTGCAGATGAACTGATCGATGTAGTAGATAAGCTCATCTATCTGGGCAGCTGCATAAGTCCGGGCGAAGTGGAGAAAGATGAAATCAAGTCTCGAATCCGGAAGGTCAGTGCAGAGTTTGTAGCACTGAGATGACATCAGCTCGAATGTCAACATCAGAGTGTACAATGCCGCGGTCCGGTTTGTCCTACTTTATGAATCAGGGATGTGGTCGCTGCGTATGGAAGGCCTTCGAAGGTTTTCCACGATTGACCGTCGATGCCTCCAATGCGTCGCGTGGGTACGATGGAAACATTGGATCAGTAATACTGAGGTACGTCAGGTTTCCTGAAAAGTTCACTCATCCTCGATAAATCAGCTGGTTACACTCCAGAAGTTGCGCTGGGTAGGTCGTAAGCTACGTAGGCAAGAGGACTATTTGCCCCGTAGAGCCCTCTTGGTCCTGGGGACGACCCAGAGGACAGAGGCCTGGCAACGAAGCCCTTAAAGGTCAACACAGTCCCCCTGGTACATGCCGCTTCTCCGAATGGAGACCGCGCGACGAAACAACCCAATGGGAGAGCGTGGGAGATATACCCAAGCAATGGATGCGATGGCATAATCAATTAGTTCGGGAAATGGACAGTTATGCATTGAAGGCAACAGCTCTGATGCACGAGAATCACTGGTTATGAGATTGGGCCACGTCTGCCAGTGTCATTAACCATTGATCAGTTAAGTCTCGGCGTCCCTATCTTAGGAGGAGGGTTTCGCCCGCAAGACTAAGATTACTGGTTAGTGCCTTCTAACTTCCGTGCCAGGTCATACGCTGTTCACCTCTCGGTGGCTTCAACCCAACACAGAGCTGGGCGAAAAGAGCCCTGCGAGGCGGACGGTCCTCTGGCATGCGGACTACATGTCTTACACAGCGCACCATATGAAGCATGAGTAAACCGCTCGTCGTGAGAGAGATGTTTCCTCATAAAAAAACATCTGCCCTGTCTCCGCATTGCTGATCCAATGTTACCACCAGACCCGATGTTGGGGATATCAATATCCCCAAAAACTCTATATCTCTGTGTGTGCTAACAAACTTCAGGCATTTTTCAAGGTCAAACTATGGATATATATATATATATATATATATATATATATATTCAAACTCGGATCGTTAACGGAAGATCGGTTAAAGGTCGCTGATTTTCATATGCAGTCTACAATCACCGAAGGATGCAAAAATCCATAACCGACTCAGCCGCATCGAGCAGGACCCATCAATGACGTTGCAGGCCATCACCTCGGAATGTCAACGATTGCTTAAACTGAAGCATGACACCGCGATGGTCTAACTTGGGGGTCATGGCGGTTCCGAAGTTCATGCAATCCATCAGGCTACGCAACAGCCTGGCCCTGTCTATTCCGGCTCGACCAAATCGGCCTCGCAGTATTCTGGTCCGAAGCAAAACAAAGGCCCAAAGAAGACACCACCTTCACAATGTTGGCACTGTGGAGCCTGGCACTTCGTCAGGTTCTGTCCCTACAAGCAGCATTGGTGCCGCCAATGTAAGTCCGTGGGACACAAAGATGGGTATTGTCAGTCACGAATTCATACGGCCTCTGGAGTTTCAAAGCCGTCATCACGTTTCCGTCCCAAAACCGAAATCGAACCTTATTGGCTCCTCTCTCTGTTTGCTGGCTAATTTCCAGATCAACACCCCAGGTCACCGAAAGTATCTCACCGTCACCGTCAATGGTCATCCAGTCCGTCTGCAGTTGGACACTGCGTCGGACATTACCATCATTTCGGAGAAGCTTTGGCGCACGCTCGGGCAACCTCCGATCAGACAAGCCGCTCGAACTGCTACCAGTGCCTGCGGTGGAGAGCTAAAACTTTCCGGTGAGCTCCAATGCTGTGTATCTTTTCGGGGAACTACATTCGTGGGGTCGTGTTATGTAACGGCAGCTGAGCTGAACTTATTGGGTCTTGATTGGTTCGATCGCTTGGGGTTAGCCGACATTCCAATCAGTGTCATTTGCAATACAGTTCAGTCTCCCACGGCGCATCCAGATCATGCATCCGACTTTATCAAGCGATTTCCAGTTGTTTTCCAATCCGGTCTCGGTCAGTGCACTGCGACACAAGCAGTCCTCCACCTCCTGCCAGGTGCTACGCCAGTCTTCCGTCCAAAGAGACCAGTTCCGTACGCTTCCCTCCCACTGGTAGATGCCGAACTTCAACGGCTGGAACAACAAGGCGTTCTGTCCCCTGTATCCTACTCCGCCTAGACAGCGCCGATCGTCGTGATGAAGAAACCCAACGGTGACATCCGCAAATGTGCCGATTTCTCAACCGGCCTAAATGCAGCTCTCCAGCAGCACCACTATCCACTGCCAGTGCCCGATGATCTATTCACTGTTCTGAACGGTGGCAAGTTCTTCGCGAAAATCAACCTTGCTAACCCGTATGTTCAAGTTGAAGTCGCACCAGAATCACGCCCGCTGTTGATAGTCAACACACCGCGGGCTGTATCAATACAACCGTCTCCCGTTTGGCGTCAAAACCGCCCCAGCAATTTTCCAGCAGTTGATGGACACCATCTTTTCTGGCATTCCAGGTGTGGTCGCATAACTGGACGACGTGCTGATCGTTGCTGTTTCACCCGAAGAGCTTCTTGATCGGATCAATGCCGTCTTACTGCGCATTCAGGACAACGGCCTTCGCCTCCGTCCTGAAAAGTGTCAGTTCTTCTTGACCACAGTGAAGTGTCCTGTGTTCATCTTCGACGCCTCTGGTCATCGTCCTGACCCGGAGAACGTTCGAGCCATACAGCAGATGCCACCTCCTGAGGATGTCACATCATTACGTTCCTTTTTTGGGGTTAATCAGCTAGTACCCGGCATTCTTGCCTGCGCTACACGACATTCGACCCCCACTAAATCAATTGCTTGGAAAGGACGTCCCCTGACATTGGTCAGAAGAATGCGAGGAAGCATTCTGCAGGCTAAAGGCGATGCTTAGTTCCGATCTACTACTGACCCACTACGACCCAAAGCTACCGATCGTCGTGGCAGCTGATGCCTCTACTTTTGGAGTCGGTGCCGTTATTCTGCACGTCTTCCCAGACGGATCGGAGAAGGCCATCATGCAGGCGTCGAAATCACTAACGCCAGCAGAACAGCGATATGGACAGATAGAGGAAGAAGCGTTGGCCTTAGTGTTCGCCGTCCGGCGTTTCCACATGTTGTTGTACGGTCGCCGTTTCACCCTACTTACCGATCATGAACCCTTACTGTCTATTTTCGGTTCCAAGAAAGGTGTTCCCGCACATTCTACCAACCGTGTTCAAAGGTGGGCGCTTATTATGCTGCCCTTCCTCAACACTAGAATCACCGTTGAAATGCGCCACTCTACTGGTGTTCTGGTTTCGTTCTAAACCTTTTGTACTAGGCTTGCCCGATCGCTCACCAGGGCTTCACCAACTACTTCGGAAAATACAAGGTGCAGACCATTGCACCAGATGCTTTGTAACGTAAGAGGAACGATATGTCACTCCGGATTTCTGTTGCTGACAACCAGATGGTGTCATTTTCCCTTCAGGCTCGTTAGGTCCTTCTGTAGGCTGTGCTGAAGTAGGCCCGCTGTGTCTGAAAGATATTACGAGGTGTTTGGTTGTTGGTGTTGTCCTCCTTCCAGGATGGGGTTCTCGTGATCCACCTGAGCTTGAGTGAAGTTGTGAAGAAGATATGACGGCCAACCAATGTCATTGGCGTTCGTGCTGTCATTTTCTGTCAGGATTGTCCAACTGGGGAGTTGGAGATGTAGGCCCCCGAAAGTCATTGCGGTAAGTTGACGCAAGGTCCCTCCTATGTTCACTGATGTTCTTCGCTTCAGAGCGAAGCACCAGCGTCAACACTGATGTTCCTGTCTACGGTGATAATGAAGATGATGATTATATGCAATTCTTGTCAGCAAGGACCCATGGGAGTCTGGGAACCTGTTTCTGAAACAGCTGCAAAAAGTTGGCGCTACATTCAAACTGCCCCATGCTAGGATACTTCACGGCGTGTGGTATTATTATGTTCAACACGCCAAAATCCAAGCCCCCCGAAATACGTACTCCTCGTGGCCCAACTGAGCTTCTCAAGAAATTGACGAGGAGTCCACCTGGACAGGCTCTCAACCCGTTTTTTTCTGGTTTCACCAGCGACCGGAGTAATGTGTGACCCAACATAACAAAGGAACCATCTGATTATATGATTCGGCTGGAAGAAACCATACCACCTTTTTCAGCACAGTAGGACACGTCTCACCATCATTAGTGGTGGGCCGCGCACATGAAATGGTTATGACTGCCAGCTTTGTTCGCCGATGGTCTTGCAAAATAATGATGGATAGCTACGCATTACAAGCAGTAGCTAGTATCTTTGATGTGTGATTCCAGAGGGAAAGTGGACTTCACTAGGAAAAACGGGAAGGGAAGCGATGCACTGGAGGCAGTAACTAAGATGCATGCGCGCCACCGAGCGCGCTGCTACGTCATTTCTTGACCTCCTCTGGCTCCCTTCCATCTTCCGCGTGGTTGTACGAAAAGAGCCCTCCAAAGTTGATCGACCGGAATACGAAGCACGTGAAGATACTAGCGTAATCTACGTAGTGTGATCAGCTCATTTATCGTGTGCGTTATTTTCGATGCACTTCATTGCCCGCTAGACTCGAGCACTGTTCCAAAGACAGCGATGGTCAAATACTGTGAAGCTTCTAACGTCATCAGCTGGTAGTGGCCAGGTTTCTGACCCACCGCACCGCAGTATTGCGAACACAACCTTTGATAGAAGCCTAAATGTCACGCTCACGTCATAGATGAGGCAGGTTAGAAAGCCCGATCCGGATGAAATTACCGCCTCTAGCTAGACCGCTCGGACTGATTTAGATAAATAGATAGATAGATTTGTCTGATCGCCTCATGCACAAGCATGATGTTCGGATTCCGACCTAACAAGACTTGCAGAAACATTATGCTTTGCAACTGTGAGGTGAATACCAAAGTGTAACAGAACTATGGATTGTTTGAAATTGCATTTCGAAGGGATCAGATACAGGAAGAGTTATATAATCTGAGTTATTGACGTTTGTGAGCGAACACCCTCAGGAGCATCTGGACCCCAAAGGCGCTTGAAAGTGAATCTTGCATAATATCAATAACTAGGGTGAAAAAGGGAAAGAAGGCCTCTACTTGACGTCACTGGACGTAGTGAACTCAGGCTGGAGCTCACCGTAGATCTTCATGCATCCATGCGATTTATGGGGAGCCAAGAATTTATGGGGAAGTGTTCCAAGGACACTGTCAAGGTGCTCAATGATCAGCAGAGTCAAAGGCAGCTTTCAAGTCAAGAAAGACAACACTCTTGGCCGCTGGAAGCAGTGTCTTCGTCCCAGAATGCCGGAGAGTGGGTACGCCCAATGCATCTTCTTGCGGAGGTGACTCAACTCGGCCTGTCTGCTTTCAGTCGACCCTGATAGAATAAGGTCGGAAAAGACTTTCGAGGCCACAGCCACCAAGCTAATACCGCAACGGTTTTCACAATGTTTGTGTGCCCTTTCCAAGATAGGACAAAGCAGCAACTGCAATATTCACCGCAGTGATTGCTGAGCCACAATTTATGGGAAATTCCTCATCACACAGTATGGCCACCATTAGTTTTGGCAGGCAGAGACCTTTGGACAGGGAAGAAACGAACGAAACCGCGGATAAAACAGGAGCTGGCGAAACCACCCACAAGCTGTTCACTTGCTGAGACTTCACACTAAATAAGGATGTAGAGCTCCACCTCTTGGGGCTCGTCGAAAGATACCTGGGGAGAAGGACGAAGGGAATTCAGAGTACCCCAAGTGCAATATGCAATAGCCTTCATCTGTGAAGGAAAGTCCCGAATTCTATAAAGTGACAAACTGATACAACTCTGGCGCGCGTCAGTTTCACGGAGGAAAAATTGGACAGGGTACTGTTAACCTCGGACGACCAAGGAGTTCAAATTCCGGATAAACTTCACCCGCAGCTTTTTAAAGCACGTAGCAAGATGCTGTTTAAGAGGTTCCTTTGCGAAATCCGAATTGTATACTGCACCGGAAGTTGCGGTTGTGAATCCGACGTTCGGATGCTTGACAAAACCCGGGCATATGCAAGCCGGTTAACCTGTTTGTTACTGCAAATCTTGATAGCAGACGAAAATAAGTGCCACCTTCAAAAGAGTGAACTTCAGGCACTAGAACGTTGGTTTCTGAAAAAGTGCTGCTCTTAGCTACGAAAATATGGGCTGAGGCAGTCGTGCAGGTTCTTAGGTTGATTTCGGATTCATCAACTTCAGTACGGCTTTTAATCCTGTAGCTCATCACATTTCGTTAAAATAGTACTCCACACAGTAGGCAGAAAAGTTAAAGGTGGTTGGTAGTATTAAGAGTTCTGGATCCAAAACTTCATCCGCGGACGTATAGTGCGCGTCAGAGTAAGCCATGCCCGCTGAATTATGGTTGGTGTGACAGAGGTATTCTCCAAGGTTCGGTGCTCTGTTGAATCCGACGGGGTAGCCAAGAGGCAAACGGATATGCCTTTGGACGAGGACCACCAGTTGTCACATTACCTAAGGCACCTCTCGCCAAGCCGCATCTTAAGACAAAGGGTAACTACCAATCGATCTTCAGAAAGCGGAAAACTTGTGGAATTGGAAAGCTTTCCCTAATTACTGCTTGACTGACTGGGCGGATATAAACCTTGTTGCCGTGACGCGTCTTTAAACTACTGTGTACAAAACAACTTCATAGGTACGTTACCAACGATCTTGGCTGTCCCCACTTTCAAACGTCATGGAGGACCAAAAACAAAGAAAACCGCAAAATACTGACACCCTTATAAAACTCACTTGGAGAATGGTCAGGATATGGCAAGGATTTAAAACCCAAAGTAGCGACTCCGTGGCGCATTTGAACCCCAATTCAATACCGAAAACTATACAGTGGATGACCAAAAGCCCTTGTCTCACGGGATTCGGATTCCCAGGTAGAATGAACGCAGGGAAAGTCAACCTTGGCAACGCCCAAATTGATAGGTATGCAAAAACCCCAGTAATTGTCAATGTCTCCAATAAGCGCTGACTCGCAGGAAGGTAGTTCACGCAGTCATCTCCGCCAGCGCCGGGAAGGCTGGTATTGATACCAGCAAACGACCACTCGAACATCCCCAGCTCGTTCAGCCCCAAGGACACTAAAGGAGTGCAACAGTATGTGTGTAAGGGCCAGTGCGCTTGTAATGCCGCGATAGAACAGTTCCAAGAGGAGTGCACGTGCAGGCAGTTGGAAATGACAGCGCATCCAGCGCTTGAACCGAAGGTCCAGTGGGTGATGCAAATACTGAACGTTCATTGGTTGATGGCTCATGGGTTCAACGGGGCAGTATTACCAGGTTATCGAAGTTAAGTGGGTTCACTAGGCTTACTGAATTCAGCAAGGGTGGGTAGAGTTGTCAAGTTGACAAATAAACCCTTACATACTCCATCTTGTCATTCGCTTGGGTCGTTCGGGTGGGCATAAGCAGCTGAACGACAAGAACGAACCTAACCCGGGAAGCTTGGGCAAAAGACTCAATCCGATGTATAAATCTGTGAAGCCGTGAATTTACATTAGCAACAAGCTTAGTAGGTGCACAGATGAATGAGAAGCCGGAGGATCGTAGATCCGGATCGGAAGTTGCTCGATACTGCCCGCGGTTCCGCAATGAGAAACAAAAATAATCCACCATTAAGGATGGTGGGTATGTCGAGTGAAAGATTAAAATTTGGTCCCACTTTGTGCGGGGCATTACTCCTTCTCATCACGGGGCGGCGCGGGAAGCTCAATAGTTGTTTCTCAGTTTGTGGTGTTTTGTGCCTTTCTTTTAATTTCATTATAACGTCACGTACTTCATCAATTTCATAAACGTTTTTTGTTTGAATATGCAAAACCACAAAAACGCGCATTTGTACAAAATTACATACAATACAGGCGTGGTCACATGCTCCGACTTTCGCTTCTCATTTCGCTCGCGCTTACAGCGGTCATTCACGAGCTTCATGTGGTAACTCTGGTATCAGAACATTTCAGACTGTCTTCGGAGGTTATTGTATATGACGGCTTTCCGGAAAGAAGACTCCTGGACATCTACGATCGGATTATTATTTATTCACTGGCCTGGGCCAACGACGAACTATTTTAAAAAGAACAATTCTTAGTGAGTCTGTTCCATTCGACCCTTTTTATTATTGTGTACTCAATTCAGAGTAATTATATTTATTTCTTTG
>SJOL01006423.1:1562510-1624669 GCA_004794785.1 Opisthorchis felineus | reverse complement strand
CTGTCAAGAAAATCCCTCATCTAGCCGCTCAAAAAGTATCCGCGCAATCATGTTGACTGACAAACGCAAAGCTACATCTGGACAGTCCTCAAAGGACGGCCACCCTCGTGGCACTGTGGGTGTGAAATAAAAAGGAAATCGCACTCACACAAAAAATAAACTTTAAATATTGAGTAATTTTATTCGAAAATCGTCCAAAAAACCAAACACGATCAACCGAGCAGCACAGGAGGAGAAAAGTACTTGCGATTCCGCACATTGCAAACATCAGTGAAATGCTTGAAGGACAATCATCAAGACGTTCTTCAGAGGAGCCTGCTGGCCTGCGAGTATACTGCAGGAGTTCGACTGTAGCAAGTGGTGCATATTAAACCTGGCAAGAACAAAAAAATGACGTACAGTTTTAGAAGCGTCATACTACATAGAAGACCCCACAGTCACTAGTTTCGAAATTGACCCGGTCTACTGACTGCTGGAAACAAGTGGACTCCAGAACTAAAAAGCTCAATACTGCACACGAGACCAGAGAAGAAACGCATGGAGAAAAGATGAGAGTTCAAATCTTTTCATTTATTCTATTTGAGTGGAACATGCCTCCGATCATTAAATTAATGAGTATAAATTAACACAAAATCATATCAATGACCAGTTTATTGCTGGTATTAGTCACTGTATGGAGGAAAACAGAAAAGTTCAGCTTACAAACTGATCTCAAGGAAATCTACTCGCAATGCTGCAAATCCCCCGGAGGATCAACTTACTCCACATGGAGGATGCAGCTGAAAAAGACCGCATCAAAATTACGAATAAGATAAGAGGAAACGCGACACTGAACAAAGTGGCGAGGCATACTAATATTGTTTATTGACGAATGGTCGGTAGCACACTGTCAGGAATGATCATACTGGTACATTCAGAATAAAGGCAAGGCTGACGTTAGTTGTAGAGCGCCCAGCAATACATGAAATCGGGGCGGTCTTATAAAGTATGGGCATCATCCGACACAAATTAGGCCACGTCTAAACTAGCACGATCTAAATGCAATGAACATTAGAGACAAAGAACCACAGTTGTTAGGTTTTCTCAGGCCTGTATGAAACCTAATAAAGTGACGCAAGATAAAGCCATTACAAGTTAAGGATAGTAGGAAACAATACAACAAGAGTAAGGTAAAACCTAACCTTGTCTAGCGCTTGATACGTAACTGTAAGTTGCGGAAACCAAGGAAGTAGAACGATGAATATGGAGAAGTGGGAATATTTCAGTGATACGTCTGAACAGCTTGAACTAAAACCGAAAACAGTTGCTGAGCCCAAGCGGCCTTGCTCGGGTGGTTATTTGCTAGGAACTTGAAAAAATTAAGTCGGGATGATGAGGTGCAGAAATTAGCAGTAGGAATGAATGGGAGCTGGCCTCTCAGAATTAAATTGTCCAGTGAAAATAGAAAAGATCGCCGGTGGCGCTGTCGGAGCGCAGCCATGTGTGAAATTTCCTTAGGAGGGTAAGTTGTTGCTAACACATAGGACAGAAGGTGAACGGTGAAAAATATCACCGAATTGGTTTGCAGGACAAACCGAAATTTTGCCGAGACACTAAAATCCGGGGGAAAGTTCAGTTGTTTAGAACGAACCCGTCTCGGATTTGGTTTCAGCCAATTATAGTGCTTGGTCGTAGTTACAAGTCAACGTCGAAAAGAACATGTTGGATAGTTGAGAGTATGGAGATAATGGTTGCGGATGTTTCATCTGACCGGACGTGGAAGTGCCGTGCCATTATTGCACTGACATATTGCAGTTTCTGGACAGCCTCATAACATAGGTTATGGTTATGGCATTTGGACAAGGGATGTAAAGTTCTTTTGGCAGAAGGCTTTTCAGTTGATCAGGGGTATCTACACAGGTAGGACAAATCCCATGTAGGATCACAGATAATTTATGTTCAGTTGGTGATCCGTACGGATTTAAAGCGAAGATCAGGCTGGGGGCGACCAACAATAACCACGGTGAAATCTACGGGAAAGTTTTGAACGAGGTTAAAAATTACAAGGATGCCGGACCGCACCAGAGCAAAACTCTTTAACGGAGCTGAGTGAGCTAACTCCATCGAGAGGCGCGAGTTATCCTTTTAGAGACCATATACTCTCTGGCAGGTAAGCAGCGTGTACACACTCAGTCGAGCGCTGACCCTCTTTCCAAGATTGATGACGGGGTGCTAGCGAGCAAACTGCTAAATACGGCCAACAGGCATTCGACATACCCGAGTCACCAGCGGTTCGGATGCTCCACTTTGAGAGAGATTATAACATGAATTCACATTCTTTTTGCCAAAGTGGTAACAAGTTCCCACCGAGAGACGTTGCTGAGATCGCGCAGTCTTATGAAACTGCAATGGATAGCGCTGTCGCAGTCAGGTTGGTTTGGCCTTCATCCTGTGTGTCTTGTTTGGGGACTTATTCTGTCCGGCAAAAAAATGATCAATGGTAAGTAGTTTATTGACTTCATCCGCGTCACTGTGGCTTGCGCAGCGCAAGCCAAATTTCTCGTTGATGCTTCCCTGAAAAAATGCCGTTTTCGTACCATGAGTCCTTAGGACGGTAACGTTTGAAATTTACTGGTGGTTGACTACTTCGAATGCCTCCAAATTGACGGGAGAAGTTAGCATGAATGGAGAAATCCGCACCTCATCCACATACCCTTTCCCGGCATTCACTGTTTTGAGAGGCTTTAGGAAAATCCGTAGTAATTCTCTGTCGATTATGACAGTTTTCTATTTTGGTTGCTCATGGACTGTCCTTTATGCCTGAGGTTTGTAGACACAACATTTTGTCATTGCATAAGTTTCTGTGCAAACCTTGTTTGTATGATTACCTTGATCACATCGTTTAGCAACATTCCAATTTAGCATTGCAAAACCGCAAGCCTTTGTGTTTGTCTAACTAGTTCCCTGCCAAAAGTTTCTACCACAAAATTGTGGGCACCTCCGTTAGGAAAACCGGAGCAGTTTAGCGGAAACACACCGCATGTTATTATCGCCCTAATGTGCGTATTCATCAGTGCTTATTGAGGGTGGGTGCCAGGAATTGCGGTAGCATCCAATGCATCCCAACATAACAGTAATTAGAAACAAGCGAAGATAGGTACAAATGAAAAAACGCGCTACCAGCTGCTGTTACATTCGGCGTCCGAACTAGCTACACCACCCCTTCGCACCTTAGCTGACCTATACCGTCTCAACGGTGCGCCAAATTCCCATATCATCACGATGGTATAATGCCCCTTCGTTGCAAATGAGGGTTTGGTTACATTGTGAAGGAATGTTTTTCAAGACGCGTCCTAAAATCGACTGTTGCTAAAATGTGCACAACAATTGACGGTCAATTGTTACTTTGATAGATGCCAATTTGTTTAGGTCAGTTCTTGCGTTGGAATTTGTACGGGAGCGATTTTAATCCCCCCGAGTTTTTTTGGTTGGACTCAAATAGGGCGCATAAATTGAGTCTACTGCTCCATTGCTTCACTGAAAATTATTCGCTTTCGACAACTTGTAAACGCTTACGACCTAAAAGATAAAATTATTTATTTCACTGACGTTTATTCGGCGTAAGGCATGATTGATTTGCCATTTTTAACATTCCGTAATACGTAATTCACATTGGTCCTTACAGGCGCCTAAGTTTGATGGGTAGTTTTGTGACTTTTTGGCATAAGCAGTCTTCCAGCTTAACATTTCATGGTGTATTTCTGCGGTTTTTTAACGCTTAATTTTTCACAGAGATGGCGTTAAGCGGTTGGGCAAGGACAAATTGTTAGTTTCAGTGCATTGCCTGGACTTAATGTTGAGTGCGGTATAGATAACAGGGCGTGCAAATAGGACCACACAAAAATATTTACTGAGATGACATGGAAGTTCAAAAATATGTAAATCGAAATTCGAAAAACGCTGCTTTCTGTAGCTGGATAGACATCGGCCTGCGTAGAGTGAGCTTGGGATAGAACGCGTAAAGTTAGAGTAAGGAAGGCCGGATAAATAGAAAGATTTTGAGCAATTAGCCTCTAACTCTGAAAACAAAAAATGACATCTTAGACATAAATGAGGCAGAATCATTGTTGGTTTTTCAGGATGAAATTCAATCATGCGCAAAAATACTTATTATCATACTTGTTTTCAGCTGATGGATGGCATATTCTAGGGCACGCTAATGGAGCAACAGTGGACACAAACCTCTCAGCACTGCAAGGGTGAACGTCTTCCCCGTCGAGTGGCAGGCACTCGAAATATGCCTCCACATATATGAAACATAAGTGACCCCCCCACCCGATTACTTCTTGGCTTGAGATTCCCGACCCTGCGTTATCAGTGGAGAACGATCAAGGGCACAGGAAGGCACTGAAACCCAAAAGCAAATTTAAGGTTCTACAGAATGCACTGAATTTAGGATTTTTCCTAAGGCAAAGTTCTGGAGAGGAAGGCGATTCTGGAATCCCTGAAGGCAACCAGCTACTAGTTGCTGCTGGAATACTGTTGGCTATTTATTCCGCATTTTTTGCCCATT
Organism: Opisthorchis felineus; assembly: GCA_004794785.1. NCBI lineage: Eukaryota > Metazoa > Platyhelminthes > Trematoda > Opisthorchiida > Opisthorchiidae > Opisthorchis > Opisthorchis felineus. The sequence goes on along the minus strand of SJOL01006423.1, from coordinate 1,620,117 downwards.
CGGGTTAGCTCTGACTATAGAACAGAACGCAGACACATCTACTGACCACACACAAGCCAGATAGGCTTATCGGCAATTGCAGCGCCGAAATGCAGGTGGGTGAAAGCGTTGTACATATAGGTCTATATCACACAACCGGAGTCTCTGCACGGCCTGAAGCCTTGGCTTCACTTGAATGGTCTCACAGGCTTAGTTCACCCAGTATCGCGATTGTGCTGCACGCAGAGACATGGTCCCCAGCGGAGCAGATTCTGGAGACTTTACTGAAAAATCCATAACGTAGTTGTGTATTGAAAGCCCTAAAATCAAATTCCCTGGTCCCTAGGACGTGATTTACGTGTTTATCGCCTGGAATTTGTTTTGCAGCCCGCATCCACACACTTTGGCTCTGTGTTTCTAGGTCAGGGGACATGCTGACTTCATAATAGATATTGCAAACCGTGGATCCACGGGGCCGGCTAAGCATGAGCATCTCTATTGAATGGTCAACTAAAAATGAAAACCGTTGCTGACGGTGGCAAAATTTCCAGTCATTAGCCAGGACCATTTGTATAGTGGGGTCGTGGAGTTCGCAGTAGGAATAAATAGCAGTCCAATCCTAAAGTGTGGTGCACTTTGAACCTTGATAATCTAACTAGCTTCGCCTTTGGACGAGATAAAATGCAGAAGTTATTCGAGTGGGTGAGGTGATACGAATGCATAGGACACAGCGGGCGCCACAACGAAAACAGTTCACATTATAGTCGGCAGCAGAACGGCGAGGTTTTGCTAGGGATCCAGGAGATCACAGCCAATTCGTCCGGGTCGTGGTTGGTTCTTGGTCAGCATACTGTTTGTATTTGCAAGTTGCGAGACCGAATTCCCGAGAATATGAATTAAATAGTTTTGGGTGTGGCGCGGCGCCGGGTGCGACGGTACCATGCTATCTTGCATTGAGATGAATCGGTTTCTCGACAGTCCCCCATCTGAGGTCATGGTTGAGGTTTTCGAAAAAGGATGTGACGTTGTGTGAAAAGCAAAATTAGCGCTTGACTAAGCGGATTAAAAAAGGGAGGTTCATGATGAAGCACAGTCACAGATATTTTTGTTTCGTTTTAAGGTTGGATGCAGACGGACTGAGTAGCGATATGACGGGCATTTAAGCAGCTGCCGCTGAATACGGAAGCTCGGGAATAGTAAGATTTGGGATGAGATTGGCTGATGCCTGTGGGTGTCGGGAAGCATTTGATGGCGCTGGGTTCGTTGATAGAAAATCTCTAGTTTCGCACGGCCCGGGGAACGATAGCAGGCCGTGGAATGGGCTTAAATAAATGTGGTGTCGTTTTGGCTGACCAGTGGAAAAGGGGATATCTTACATTACCAGTATGATGCCTATATAATAAAACAGGTAGTGCAACAAACCGGTATAATCGGTATTGTGCTGAGCGCGGATTGACTCCACTCAGAATGTAATGCAATGGATCAACCGTGGCAGTGAAAGAATCACCTTGTAGATTCTAATCAGCTTCTGTCGACCAGTGGGTGTGAAGCCAAAAGATGAGGGCAGGTACGCTTATTGGGTGAGGGAAGGACAGTAGATGTGGTAACCAGCCAGGAAATCCAGCCTCAGAGCCAACCGGTGGGAATCATTGAAGATTGAACTAGCCAGATAGTGTCTGAAATTTCTAGCTGTGCGTTAGAGCCCAGTCGCAGTGGCCCCTGCGTGCAGAGGAGCGACTAATTTTTGAAGAGGAAGTGGACAGAAAAAGAATGATGGTGGCGGAACTTGGGAGATGTTGAATAACGGCGGTGTGATAACAGAAAGTCGGTACGGAAACCTAACTGGAGTAAAAGTAAAGTTAAGAATATGGATCATCAGGCGCGGACTCACCTCTATGGGTTCCAAGAGACCCTATATGGTGAAAGATTCCATTACCGCTAACCGCGGATAACGTTACTGAGACACTGGGTCGTTCAATATTTGACTTGTAAGAAGCCATTCCCGAGAACACGTGAAGGAGCTTTCATATGTCATGTTGGGCTGAGGAAGTATGGGACAGCCCCTACTAAGGCGAAGTTGGCCTCAGCGGTGCGGCCTGAAATGCGGTGATGTTGTCGCAATAGCCTCCCCACCATGTCCAATATATATTTATCCCAATAGGCCAGTTAGATATTTTTCGACTGCATTTCAGAGTATCACCAGGTGCATGACAACCAAAATATGCCCCGACCAGCACTTACAGGCAAAAGGCAGCTGAACCACAGACAATCGCGAAAAGACTGAAGTCTGGATTACAGACAGGGTGCTTCTGTCGCTTATGTGCCTTTACTCACCAGCAAAGGGCATCGGGTTGGCCAGTCACTGCCACCATGCGTTATCATGATCAGATAAACGATAGGTTATTACCCGCGATTCTTCGTCTTTTCGGCAAATCCCGGATCTTGGTAGTCTTGGACGGCCCTTCCGATCAGAGAGTGAGGAGAACCTTTCGGAGAATTTGCAGCGGAAAGCCACAGAATCAACATTCCAAACTTATCCTTCTCAACGGGGCCATCCGTGTTTACTTACGGCTGTCTGTTTATTTGTCTTGACTGCACTTAACGTCTCTTCCAAACACAAGCGCAAAGCAAATTCTTTAAGTTCTCTCCCGATTTGGAACTTCAGGGTCACTCGTGTGATCTTTATCTTTGGCAATTTACGCCGCGGCAATGCGAAACTTTTCTTTCTCGTCGTGGCAGGAATGTGGAACAGGCTTACTCAAGCAGCTGTGCCCGTCCCATCGCTCTACAGGTTTAAAGGAACGATCGTTATTTATTGTGCCCTACTGCGTTTTAATCTAAATTCAGCCCTTTAATGAAAATTTCTGGCTGGCTTCAATATTTTTGACACCCCTTTATTTAGCATTTATCTATGTAAAATTGCACACTATATTCAAATAGTAATTGCTTGTGCTTAATTCTTTGAATATGGGTGCCGTCTACCGTGACTACTCTATTCGCAGCACCACAGGTTGTAAGAACTTTCTGTAATTTATACCCTTATTTCAACACTCAACATATCTGAGTCCAGATGCGATACCTGACTACCTGAGCCCGTAGCTTTCAACTCGCAAAAATAGGCATTGTATCTATCGTACAAGTCAATGATTTCGTTGAATATCTTCAGGGATTACATTTTTGGCCTACTCTTCTTGATTTCAGGGACTTTCTACATCTTTTGATTTTGATTCTCGTAGACTTCCAACTACCCTTACATATCAGCAACGCAGCAATCAATCGGCCCCTCAATACTTTGCCATGTTAGTGCAACCAGTACCACTAAGTAGTGAAGCAGAGCTACACTCCTATTATTTTCAATTGCGTAATAGTCATCGGAACCAATAGTCTATCTATCTTAGTTAAAGATGTTCTGGATCCATATTCGTTCATATATACTAAAGGATTGAACTAAACAAGGGCACCACAGTATTGACAAGCGCCGCGTTATTTGAAATGAGCGACGACTCGAGACAATATTTACTCAACAAAAGTGGCTTTCCTATGGACAGGGACACCATGGAAGCGGTATTTTCTTACTGCATTGACCAAAATAAAACTAAAGAGGCTGTTATAAAGTCCCTGAAAGACATATACACAGAAGAAGCGGGAGCTTGTTTACCCGTAAGTTACGCCTTTAAAAAACTTACCCTGACATACCAGCGTGTTTACCCTCCACACTTGAATTTAAATACGTCACTTGAGCCCTGTTTGAAACTGGAACTTATTCAGAACTATATCAACAAATTTACGTATCCTTTTGAGGATTTTTATTTCTAAGTACAGCCTTAAAGATGTAGGAGATCTCCTACATGTTCAAAGTCAATCACCACCATGATAGTATATCCGCCTTGTCTCACCATGCAGTACGCCTGGAAGTTCCTAAACCTATGCACTTTCTGACTGATGAATAACTCTTCACTCTATCTCGTGAAACTGTAATGGTCCTGGCTCGCGCACTTAGTGTCGTATCACAATTGGGAACGATTTTTTAAAATAACATTTTCAAACAGACATGGCTATTCTAAGCTGAATATGGGCTGTTCCAAGCTTCTTGCTTGCCCACAACTATAAGGATTACCAATTCTTCTTTAGTTCCTCCCTTTTATAGGTTTGATAGGATAGTGACAGTATACTTAGAACTTTGCGATTAAAGTGGCACGAGTGGCAACAGATAATGTTGTATGGAATCAGCTGGAAAAGGCGCTTGTTAGTTGCGAATAGTGGCTCGCCACTTTTTGCTTCGAGCCGTTGCTTAAATGTAACAGAGGTGGCTTCCGTACTGAGGGACTTCAGATTCGGTCAATCCGGAGGACGAAAAGTTCTGACAGCAGTCAAAGCGGCTGCAATCAAGTTCTAGTCGGTCGTTATTACGCCAAATATATTTCCGTGCCAATGGTAGCAGTAAGCAAGAAGAGGGGTTAGGCATAGTAACCACTATTTTCAAGCACAGGATACGTGAGTATGATGTTCCATCTTAACTTCCTAGGGGACGTAAAATAGAAGTTCAAGGTAGCAAGCTGAAAGCCGTCAGTAAGGTTGTGTAGCCTTGGGTCTTTCAGTTCTCCAGAGTATCGTACTTTAGCTACGAAGCTCCCGCCTTTATGACTTTCTCCAAGTGAGGCCCGGTGTATGCAAATAATAGTGAGGGTGGTGGATATAGCGTCAAAGGACATTTATCCAGTTTCCCATGGAGGCTCCGCGAGCTTAAATCGTTGAAATCCAGGAGAGCCATCGGTTTTGTACTGGTCTTCCTTCAATTCAACCCGGAACCTTTCCTGTCCCGAATTATTGCGCCCCGATGTAGAGCTTTTTCTAACACTACCCATTACCTCACACTTCGTTGTTATGCATTTGCGGTTTTCATCTTAGTTTGATATTTTGGAAATACGTTCGCCCGACAGTTGGCATACATGTATACATAAATGTATATAAATGTGTTAACTCCGTTCAAGACCACGGGTTAGCGTTCTTTTTTTAAGTTAGTTCCAGCCACTATCCCGGACATAATCTGAGCTCAGGGGCAGTACTACGTCCATTAAGTTAGCGATCTTCTAGGACGGTTTTAACTTACTGAGCCTCTCGTTAATTATTAGAGCTTGGCCTGGCGATCAGCGATCCAACTTAGAGTACTACAGATCAAGCGTCCTAAAGTAGACGTGCATATACGTAGTACGTCGGGATGTAAAAACTGACGTGCGTGACAAGCTCTAAAATACCACGTACAGAAGAGGGAGTAACACATTTAAAGATAAATGGAAACTCCATAAAAGTCCTTCTGAAATAATACGCCATTGAGTTCCCCGAAAAGCTTAGCTGAACTCGTACAAGAGCTGAGTCATTGAGCCACGAAAAAGTAGAATAGAATCTTTTGGGTATGACACTGTCTTGATGCCCAGCTGCCAAGGCGCTCAAAGACCTCACGATGGTTGAGATACTGCCAGGTTGACTAAGTCTTTGCTTTCCACTATGCAGTATTTTACGCACCACAATCGACATCCCCTTGAAAAAATCTATGATTTCGAATTACACGGGGGAATATGGGGCATGTGATGCCACATGGGTAAACTATATGTGTACTTTGTTTTTATTTAGCCTGAGAACCCAGAATTTGACCAAAATTACATAGATAGGGTTGAAATTCCTGCTTTGTCTCTCTCTCTTCAGAGAAGTCTTGCTTTTCCTCCTCCGACTTCAGTAAAATAGAAGCACATATATGTGGACTATAATGCTACAGCATCTGTTTTGGAAGTGTTTATAAGGGATTTTCAGCATGACACAGGACTGAACATGGAGAAGAATTTTCGTACCACAATTTTTTGCCCAGTGCTTACAGGCTTGAGCCAGGAATGAACCACTTCTAGGATTGGGATTCCGGGCCAATAAATGTAACGAGGCGATGGCCCTTGAAAATCCTGGATAGTTTTTATCACCTTTATGTGATCATCTTCGCTATTTCTCCAATATATGAAGGAGTTCCTCAAAAAGTTTGGCACTGTCAGACGATATATAAGACACCTTTTGGCCAAGGTTTGTTACAAGTTTTGAATGCTTAGAGTACTTCGGATATTTGGTTACGCTGGTGTTCTAGTAATTACGGTCTGGATTATAGTACTCATCCAAAATTCTTCTGACAGATTGCATTAGTGAAACTCCTTTTAAACCTCTTAACAACAAAAAGATTGATTCTTGCACAGCATTTTCTTAAGTTTTGGTTTAATATGTAATTTAAGATGTGGTTAGTTTTTCTACCCACAACAACTGCACCTCACTAGTCCTGGAGATCAGAGGCTGGACTTATTGGCCTTGGTGTCGCCCACATCGTGAAAACATTCGTATTGACCAATGGTAAGTAATGAAAATCCCGCATACAACTCGTCGCGAAACCATGGACATTCCGGTGTGCGAGAGTAACATGCGACCAGTCGGTAGTCCCGCGTTGAAAAGTTTATTGAACTGGACCCGTTCTCGTAATTAAAGCTCCCTAGCCTCCCATTAGAAGTGTAGCCACTCTGTGTGCGCGTCTGATCTGAATAACTTCTGTCTGATTACAAGAACTGACCAAAGTTTTGTGTAGCCTATATGGAGCTGCACTTGTATACATTCGAGTGTTTTGGGGGCTAGTAAAGTTAAATTAGTGACCAAAGTCGTACCGGATGAACAGTAGTCACGTACGTGAAAGAGAAACAAGCGTATTTCTTTACATGCTAGACACAAATATTTCACGAACCGTGTCGCCTGCTTAACTTTGAATCGCGACCTCTGCACTTGAGCAACCGGTTCGTTTTTTGTCCTAACACTTACTGCATCTAACACTCCAGTTCTAGTGCCAACTTTTCTGGCTGCTTTTGCGCCACCAGTATTACTTGTCCGAATTGGTATTTTGTGTAATTACCGACAAGTTAAATGGGTATATTTGTTTCTGCCCTACTTTGCTGAGCTTAACCAGTGTCGGTAATTTTCTAACATGACTAGAGACCGAAGTGGATCAAATGTTTGCAAATATTATCAACATTTTAAATTCTCACATTTGCGCTCTACTTGAGTTCTCTGCTCACTGTCTTCTGAGTTTGTCCCCGAAATTACTCTTCAATAAAAACCATGATTTGTGGTATGGAGAACCTCGTATGATATGGAAAGGCTCTTTTTGCCAGATAAAATGGTGATGTTAGGAGCACGGTTTTAGCTATTGATTTTTTCTATCCCGCTAACCTTTCCTCCTATTGTAAGCATTCCAACGATTACTTCAATTACGCAGCCTTACTTATTGGAGATGTTATTTGGCCTGGAAAGAGACTTGTGCACCTTGCTGTTCCGAAACAGTAGGACGTTAGCTTGTTCCCAATCCTCGGTAAATTTTACAATGACCGACTCAGGAGCCATTAACTCCTGTCACTTTTCAGTATCCGTCTCCCCAGAACCACTGCAGAATCATCTCACTCAGTGCGTACAGCAGGGATGATAAGCGAGAACGTATGGCTGCTGAGGGTGAGTACGCAACGAGATGGCGCGTGGATGGATACTTGGAAACTTGAAACCCGAATAGTTAGAGCATCAGATTAGGCTTACCAGTTTGAGTATTTGGGGTATGTGATACGTATGTTCAACCGCCATTTACGTAAGGAAGCGATGCTTTCTGTTCTAAAGGACTGTTGGCGGAAGGTTAGTGGGTACATGCCATGACACGGCAACATGAAACGAAGATGGATGCTATCATACTGAGTTCTGTGGGATCTTCGCGCCTTCCTGGCTGAAGATCATGGGATCCGGCTTACGAATGGTTGGAAGCCCTTCGGGTTATCGCACGTAACCTATTCTAATCGCGCCCGTGCTGTCATTTACTAGCAGAACCAAAGTTAGCCTGTTATCCTACGTTGGGCTTATGTCGAGTGAGGTTCGCGAAGAAAGCTGAATCGATCCCGCTGATTGCACCTTAATTTGACAGGATGAGCAGATATGTTTATTTTACTGATACAGGGTCTCTTGACACCAAGCCCATACAGGCTGTTTTTTTCCCGCTACTTACTGATACGTCCCTCTAAGTTATATAGGAGTCAAGCATCACTGCATATTACTGGTGTATTGCTGAAGGTGATGATAGTGAGCCACAGTTGGTCAGACATTACAGGGATCATTGATCGGAGTTCAAACCCTAGAATTGTATGTCACGGAAACGTGGGTGCTTCCCACAAGGCTTGCAAAACATCCCACTGGACTTTTTTTGTTTCCACGTTATTTTCCCTGGATGGATCAGCAGATACAGAGCTAACTTCCTGAGCGAAAGATTTGTAATTCTTGAGCAACTCCGACTGCTCCCGTCTAGGCTTAAGCAGTCTGGCAGTACCCAAGCCCTCGATCCTTCTTCGGGTTCACTGGTAGCTCGGGTGTCACAGAGCATTACGGCCGAACAATTAATATCTATATTTTCCCGGAACAACTTGAAAAGTCTTACTGCCACACCGTTGGATCACCAAAACACTGCTGTGTGTGCAGTGGAATCTCAAGGAACACTTTCGTTGATTTTGTAGTGAGCGAACTTTCTGATCCCTGTTTCAAATTCTCAATTCAGTTAGAAGCCAAGTATGCCTCAGACACTCCGTCCACATAAGAACTTTTACACACCTGATCTCCCAGTTATTGTATTTCAGAGATACCTTACTTGGCCCATTTCCCACTTTACCCTCTTGCCCTGCGTACTAAGATCGCTTGTAGTATACTTTTTTAAAGCGTCCACTGAATGATGTTCCAGGTGAACTTCTTAACGTACGTCCAGATAATTAGACATAAATATAAGATGATAATGATATGAACAATGCTTCACCCAACCTGACTTCGCCTGGATTGACCTAAGCGTGTTTCGACCGTATTTAGGGGGCAACTGCCTTCGAAGACGGGATTTCAGGGTTATTTTCTGCACTAAGGCATTTTCAGAAGTGTCTTCCCTGGAAGAAATGCAATGTTTTTATTTTATGACCTCCGGCTATTCAACTGAATTCCTTCGATAGGTCCTACGACCCCATAAAAGAACATTATGAATCTCTGATATCTGTCAGAGAAAGCTTGGAATAGTGGCACAAAAAATCGGAAAATCCAAGGAAACGTGGTTGGGCGGGCATCACTTCTCACCCGGGGTTGCCGGTCTCCAATAGAAAGTTGGACTGTGAATCTAAAATCCCTCCAACCTCAAAAGTATTGGACCGTAAACTCTTTACTCAGCGCAACCGTGCCTCCAATTTTGACAAAGTTCAATCGGCACGGCGTGGGGACGATGGTGAATTCCCTTACATTTATACGTACAAACCAATTATGCCTATCTGGGAGAAGCGTATTGAGCCAGCAAACTAACTAGTCAACAGTGGTGACAAACTTCGAAAATGATACTTGCAGCGAACATAGTAGCCATAAAACTCCCAGCTTCACCGATTTTTTACCTTCTAACGACGTTATACGAAACCTTGACCAGTGAGGAGCTAGCAGGATTTCAAACGAGTAGGGGCTGCTTTGATCCCACCCTCAATCTTCGACAGATGTTGAAGCGGCGTCAAGGGCACAGACAACTCAGAATATCGATATTCCTTGACTTTGAGGGCGCGTTCGATCCCATTGCTCAGTACGTTATTCTAGCGGTACTCGATCAATAGTGGATACCTCAAAAGACCGTCAACATAATCTGTTCCTTATATTCACATACTTCTTGCCGTGTGAGGGTACACGGGAAGTTCTTCAGAACGCAGTAGAAAACACGGATATTGAGTCTCTTCATGTCTGTTCAATTTCGGCATCGATGCACTACTAAGGCGAAAGTTGGGAGTACTTCAAACTCCCAGTGTTTAAATCTTTACTGTGGAGAAATTCGTAGATCTCCAGTGTGAAAGTGACATTGCCCGAATCTCTGGGGGCGAATGGGAGGCAGAAATACCGCTACGTCAACTAACAGTTATCATACCATCTTTCAGCATGCGCCTTGCATCTACAAGGTATGGATCGATGCTTCCGGATGTGCAGTCTCTGAAACTGCCCCTTCCGATTCAAAATGGAGGACTGGAGCGTTCTGGATAGTTTCACCTCTCTTGATGGTTGTATTCGGTCTGACGGACGTGTTTGATGAGTCCAGTGCACAAATTCCAAAGGCACGAATCACCCCCTCCAGTTTTAACTACATGCGGTATCAGAAGAGCATATCACTGGCTCTCACGACTCATATGCACTGTAGCAACTGGAGCCGACGTACCCCTAGCCCATGGTTTATCGCCGGTAAACTGAACTGAACTGAGCGTATTAGGTTACAATACGAGCTGTGTTGTTTCACGGTTGCCAGACTGATGCGTTTTCAGGTTTTTGTCCACTGATGTCTCAGAGTCGCTGCTGATATCGGACGCTGTCGTCGAATTCGCAACCAGGTAATTAAAAGCGGACATTCGGCTTTGCAACAGGTAGTTCACCCGCGAAACATCCAGGACCATCCACTGCAGTAGCCCGACAACGTGCTACGTACGCCAAATCATCGTCTACGGAGACCAATTTTGCCCGTGCTTCAATTGGAATTGTGCAAACTGAGGGTTGGGCAACGTGTGACTTGGCAGTAGTGCCTTAGAGATATCTCGAGGCTTTTGGATGTCGTTGGTATGGCCCGCCTTCCAGGATGGGGGTTTCGTGATCCACCTGAGCATGAGTGAAGTTGTCGCAAGATGTAGTGACCAAACAATGTTAGTGGCGGTCGTGTTGTTATTTTCTGCCAGGAATGTCTAACTGAAGAGTCGGATGTGTAGGTCCCTGAGGATGATTGTGGTAAGTTAGCACCAGGTCCTTTCCTTCTAAGACTTAACGGGCTGGCCGCAAGGAAAGTGGACTCCACGCCTACATCTCTTGTTGATTTTGGAAATTCAAAGTATTCTATAGCTATTTGAGATGATTTTGTGTCAGTGTGTGAGGCAACCGCAGGATCTTCGAGATTTCAACAGAGCACGAAATTAAACCAGAACGGCATAGAGATTTGTAAAGAGGGAACAGCGCTTTTGGAATTTTGGGCTGTATGACCTCCAGTACACTTGCTACACGCTACACAAAAGGGTTATGCAAATAGCTATTTGACTGAACAATGGAGAAATTTCCAGTAATGATGAATGCGGAAAATGCTTTTTCTGACTGACTTAATCTGGAACTGGGACGACTACAGCAGTGGGATCATTGCGGTTAGTTTGGATTATCAGATATTTGTGGAATTTTCTACTGAAATCCGGTATGATTTTATATCGTATAAGCAAGCGACGCGATAAAACAATAGAAATTCGAGACCTTAAGGTTCCTTAGAAAGTGATAAGTAGGCAATGTGTAAAGCGATTAGATAAATCTTGTAGTGAGTGCTGGACAACCCAGTTTGATCAGGAACATTAAAATAAGTTCGCCCTGACAGGCTGGTCAGATGAATGATGTCAACGTATATTCTACAAATATATCAACAAGCAGGTTTCTAGAGTCCCTGGTGCTTCTTGACTCTGAAGTCTTAAGAGATTGGCAGTTGGCTGACTACACCGAAACGTTTACTTGATTCTCGTTCACAGTGTTTGGCGAACAGATCATATCTCTTCAGCGTGCACACGTTCGTCCGTTCAGATGCGACAATTCAGGAAGGTCTAACTTGGAGAAGGACTGATCGAACGAGAACAATGTGAATGCCTGCAGTGGGCTAGCGCCACGCCCCCCTCAAACACAGTGTTCTCTTTTTCACTTGGAGGCTTTAAACATGAATAGGTATGCAGTAGACGACAGTGAAAAAACACTGGTAAAAAAGATAATCGTTCAGCTGTAACACCCTTTCGGTGCCTAGCTGCCATATCACTTAAAGGAAGCACGAGGGATGGGATACTACCAGGTTGCCCAAGCCTACACAGGGTTGATGATGGTGAATGTGAATACCAAATCATTAAACAACGTTTCAAATTCATACTGATAAGATTCCAGAGGGAGTTACGACAAGCAAGTGGATTAAAACTAAATGTGTCATGCTCGACGGCTACGGCGGCATTTGGAGGGAAAAATCCCAGATCGATAAGGTAGGAAAGTGAGAAATCAAGACCATGCTACGCTGGAAGCGGCAGACTAGCACTGGGGTGGGTAGATAAGGGGAGCTATTCACCAGTTTAAAAGTTAGCTTGCGCGAAATCCATGCAATCACTTGACAATACTAAAGCAGCTATATCTGATGAAACAATGAGGAAGCACGTTGCTGCCACTGTCTTCAAACGCAAACCATATCTCTTGTTCACACCGTTCTGATGTGCAGAACGCTCATGCAACTTTTGGAGAAAAAACAGCAATGACCGATATAAGTCGTATTGACAAGTATGTCGTGACAACATAAGGAAAATTTGTAGTCAGATACCCATCTGCTATGTTTGTTTCTTCTTCACCGTGACATATAAAAATGCAATTGGTGCATACTTTCATTCTTATCTTATCCCTAATTTCAACTCAATATAGTTTTGATATTAGAATATCTTTCGCTTTCTTTAATAGTTTTGTACCGTTTCTGGGTTGCCCGGGAAACTCCCAAACAATCATTCGCCTCCTCACATCGCACCTCGTCTCCAGGGCCCAACAGTCTTGCGCGCAACTACAAAAAGCGAAACCCTTAAAGGGATTTCATGAAGGTTTACTACTATTGCTTAAATAGAAAATAAAAGCTGTCTTCAAATCTAAGGGTTATTGAAGCTGCCTAGATAAATAAGGCTTAACTTCTCGGATGGGCATTGGTTCCAGCAGTTAGCAGCCACTTCAGGGAAGAAAACTCAGACTCGCTAAAACATACATCGTTATTTTTGCAGTGGTTCAGGTTAGCAACCCACCTGGTGACCTCAGGAAGACCAAGTGCATCAGTGAGGTGTCCCCATAGGCGTTTGTTTCTACAAAATAGTCTGTTCGCTAATCTCTTCGCAAATTTTACCCATCATATACCGGAAATAATACAACGGATTTTATCAAGCACCATAGAAAAGCTGAATCGTGGGGAACATAGGAAGCATCCGCTGATAAACAGTAAAACAGGACATCTCATTTAGTATAAAACATCTGGCTCAACTAATTTTCAGAGAATAGGAGAGTTGGCTTATTCAGGGAGGAACTCCATTTAAGCAGTGAACAGACAGCTCCAGCCTTCTAGCAAATAACCTTAAGTGAGAGGTGGGTTTCCAAAGAATTCAGATGGCCACCATAGTTTGCATTTCGCTATCCTTTCATCAAACACAATAGATACAACTATACGGGCTTACAGTTCTTTCCAGTCAACCGAAAAGCTTCAATGAATCGGTGAGTAAGCCGTTTGTTAACTTTGGCATTTTGTCCACGTCAGATTGAAAGATATAGCAAAACTGATCATCGATGCAGCTTTACCGATCAAATGCTTGGAAGCAACAATTCTGGCTATGTGAGCTATTTTCACGTGTGGCGATGTTTCTAATATTTTAGTTTTCTAACTCAAGGTCAAAAGGAATTCAAGCGGTTCACCATCTCGTTTTGCTCTGAATTTCAAGGCCATCCCTTCCGACACGTTGTGCTCGGGGTTTACTCAAACGGTAAATATGGAGCACTCGGACTTAGCCGACGCCGCGACCTGATGTACAAGCCCCTGGAATACCCGGTAAATTGAAAATTGAACAGACAGTTAACCAAAGACAAGAGCATGATTTCTCTAATACAGAGTTACATAAAGGCGTATTCAAAACATCATCACAAATTGGTCAGGGTGAAAATAGGCCTGCCGATTCCACATGATCCCCATCGGTTCGAAACAATTCCTTGGAAAGTAAGTTCGCTTTTTTGCTGTTTTACCATAATGAAAAATAAAGGGTCTATTAATTACGTCCAATGCATTCAATCGAAACACGGACTGCAAACATATCCTTGAGCAATATTCACGCCTGGTAAGTTATTCTCCAAAAACTGTTATCGGACATTCCAGAACAGAGTGAAGACGTTTTATTAAGGTAACAATAACGGCTAAATGCAATGACAAAATAGGAGAAAATAGGAATTTGTGTGAACATGTGAGCAGTGACAAGTACAAAGGAGTACGGTAGGAAATAATTGCTGACATGAGTATCGAGGTGGACAGATGGATAAAGTTTGGGTGCTGTTCGCCTTTCAAGATGGGGTCAAAGTGATCATTTCTGGGCTCGGCTGGGGAAACTGACCTACTTAATTGCTAACCGATGTCAGTGGTATTCATGCTATCACAGTTTCTATCCAGATTGTCTGAGTGTTGCAGATTCATGCACCTCGGATAATTGTGATAGGATAGCCGTAGACCCCAATCCCTGCCCAATTTTTTCCTCCTTTCTATTACGAGGCTTTATTCAAATAAATTGACACGGTTGCACGGCAATGAAGCACCTGTGTTCTCGTCCGATGTTGCTGTCAATGATAACGGATAAAAAAGCTGGGCTATTTCAACTGTTATCCTCTGTAACAAGGCAAGACCGCTTTGGTAAGACTTTTCGGTTGAGGCTTGCTAAGATCGCATTGCCAACATGCCCCGGGAAATGGACCGAAGCGTCCCTGTTACGAGGTCATCCTGGTTGTTTAATCCGAACAACCACTGTTTTTCAGCGGATTTTTGCGGGACTAGTACTCCGAGTCACCTATACGTTCAGCAAACCGTGCTTTGATGGGAAAACCATTCGATTTGACTGTTAGTCCTGTAGTGATATGCTTACCGGAGGTTGACAGTGCTAATCACACACCAAACATCACAAAGAAACCTCAGTTAAAAATTTAGGAAGCTATTGAAGCGAGTGGACAGCTCCATAGAAGATGTTACTCAATCTGTGACAAGTGGTATAAAGCGGGTCATCAGTTGTTGGATCTACATGACATCCAACCATCACCTGTGGTTCCAAGCAGCTGTACAAGCAACAATGGCTGAAGTCCGGTACGGCGAACCGGTGCCTAAATACCGCTCTTACGGAACTCTATGAAATCGCACGAGGATACATTGCAAAAGAGCTCCGCGGACAAAAGTAAGTCGATTTTCGTGGAGACGGCTTATCCTGTCGGGGGTGATAGCCACACTAAATCGACCGAAACATGCAGCCCTCATGTGAGCAAATGCAGATTCCCCAGAGGCATATACTTTCCGACCCATCGCTACGCCTCCTAACAACACACTGATGATGTCACCTCGATTGGTAAAGAAACGTTTGCAATCAAATCGCTCAGCTCAGCAAACAAACTAACGGCCAACTATCTGAATAGCTAAACTGGGACTCATGTCACACCCCGAATACCCATAGACTTAAAACGACTGCTGACAACGAAACAAACAATATACGTGGGTCAGCAGATAACCCTGTTTGTCGTTTGAGGAACATTTCATTTGGTTTACTGGTAGCAATTCATCGATTTACATACAAACTGAGCGTAACCGCTATCCTTTAACGATCTGTTGGTTAGGTTCATATTAGAGATGAAATCCAGTAAACATGTTCCAAGTGGTCACACCAACAGACACACACTTACCATTTCCACCTGACAAAAACAATGGCAGCTTGGATGGTAAGCATGAAGCAGAAATTGCCATCAAAGTTCCATTTTTTGTTTTTTTTGTCTGAATGACCAAGTGCCATTGTTTTCCAACCACCAGATACGCAGACACACAGAAGCAATATGTGTGAATCCTGCTGCCATTCACCTGCCAACGCTTGGTTATGGTCTTCCACCCCCAACCTCGTACAAGCACCCATGGCGCCAAACACAGAAAGTCACTGTTGGTTCTGCAAGAACTATAACTCGGAAGAAGTCGCGGCTGGTACCTGCCAGTTACCAGAAAGGGTCTACGAAGTCACCCAGAGGGATTAAAGAACCAATACTGACTGCAAACAAGGAAATAATGAAGTGAGCAAGCAGCTGGGTTGGTATAAATTATGATGACTTCGTAGACAATATTGAGTTACATATAAGGAAGTTCGGCGATAGTCGGTAGCATGTCGGATAATTAAGGCTCTTCGTTAAATGTGGAGAACCAATAGTTGCAACCCATACCATATAGTTGGTGAGTGGAGCGGAAACATGACCATTCGCTCTGACTTCCAACCTCAAAGGTGAAGTAGATTAGGACAACTGGAAAGCGTACACCTATTGATAGCTGGCAACGATCTCTCCAGCAAACAACGTATTACGCTCGCTCATTTGATTTTCGTTGTCAGTCGATAGGGATTAGAATTTGGGGGACACGGGTTTAGTAGATGACAGGTCACCGCACAGCTGCATTCCGTATGATTGAAGGACGTCACGTAGTTTTGATGTGGCAAATCTTTCGTGAAAACCAAATGCGAAGTAAAATTGAAATAAACTTCTTCAGTCAAACAAATTGCCACTAAGTCTGCCAGTGATGTGGTTGAGTGACGAAATGGAACCATCCATGATACCACTATTTTACTTACGAATAGGTGTCTAACTTCGCGGAAGCATTCCTTTTATTATTGGCTAACATAGAAAGGTGACCAGAAAACACCAAGTTTTGTTGTTTAGTGTTAAAACCTATGTCCTCGAGTTGAAGTTAAAGGTGAGTTTGTCGAAACGTTTGTCCTAGTTTGGCGCTGGTCTCTTTTTATTTGTTTTGAAAAACCATTTTTCACAACGACAGACAAACAGTGATTGGCAGTGACGCAACCCTGCTGGACATCAATGACGCTGGGAGGGAAGTACGTATAGATGAGCACTTAAATCAAATGTTCCGTCTATCTTCTGACTTAAATGCCATACGAAATCATATGGGTACCGTTGAGTGCTGAAGAGAGAAGTGATTCCAGAGAACAAGCATGAAAAATTTGAAATAGATGCAACCGGTTTTCATTGGGCTGGTGTAAGAACAAAACATGAGAACTTTCGATGCAACCAGTCTATTGATGTTCAAAAACCGATCTGATGCAGTTGTGAATTATTACCGTAAGACTACAAAAAACGCAAATAAACTGCTTCATTACTGTCGAATGGTAAATTACATGGTATTTAGCGGGTTTATTTTCTTTGCGTGTAACCGGTGCACATTATCCCCTGCTTTTTTTCAAAACAGACCACAGGCACCCGCACAATATCAAGTGCGTGTATGACTAGCGGAACCATTCGTCCAGCCGAGTGGATGGATGTAGTGCAAACCGGCCGGAGTTGGCACAGAAACCTCTCTCCTACGTGCATAAGAGCAAATGTGCACAAATGCACATAGGCTTTCGGTGCATCAGCATATGTTCCGTGTGCAAAAACTATCAATCTAACCAGGCCTTATGATTTCTTACACGGAAGGGAAACGGTTGAAAGCAACACTAGCGGTGTCACGAGGTTGTTGTCACGGTGGACAACACGAGGTTGTCCACGGCGTACATGACCATATTCCAATTTTGGGTAGTAGTTGGACAGAATGGAAAACATAAGTGAAGACCTAATACACTACTCATAAGGTTGTTAAAAACTCTTCGACATCATAAACGAGAGAATCAGCTGGGTTCCAGGTGAGTCACCCATCAAAACCAAGGTGATGTGCAAATGAGTGTATCTGTCGAAAACATAAGTGAAATTGAAAACCATTGACCGGAATTTCGTTCACTAAGCACCCAATATACAATACGCTTAAGTTGATCGTTCTGCGTAGACTGTTGATAATGGAAGGTTTCACATCGCGCCACATGGACCGCAGTCGTAATGCACAGTCACCCGAAATAGTGGACAAAGCAACCTCGTAAGAGAATACAGAATCTGGTTGGTGGTCTACGGAAATGAGCTCATCGTGGTCATAGATGCAGCAAAATATGGCGCTAAACGAGCAACCCAAGTGACATTACCGGTATCAATCAACTTTCGCTGAAAAGCGTCGCTAAGTAGATAACGCAACCGGGAAGCGTTGACACCATCATGTATGGTGGGTGACAAAACTGCTCCAAGGCGCGCCCGTTTTTAGCTAACCGCCTACAGCTACAACGAACTTGACGGTTAGTGAGCTAGAACACACTTCAGACAGCAAGCTTTAGGAGAGTGTGGTATCGATACGAGAGGAAACTTAGTAAAACAACTCACAACTAAAAAGATAGACCTCAGTATACGTGACAGACGCAACTATCCGCACTCACTAAAAACATTCAAGTCCTAAGCAAGTCAAGCCAAACCAAGTAAAAGTGTGAAAATAATGCTAGTAGTTCTAGCAAGGCAAATAAAACATTTTGGGCACGTAATAAATTAACAACAAAACAAAAAAGGGCAACAGGTGACAAGTAATGCAAAAAGTCAAACAACGAGGGAAGTCAGCAAAAGGCATGAAATGCACAGATAAATGCATAGCTCAACACATAAACGCAAGGCGATCAATGAGAGCAAATGTCAAATAAAACAAAGACAAAAAGCATACTGGTCAATGAGAGGGGATTGACTGCGTGAACAAAAAAAGCAAGGCACTGAACTAGACATAATCCGTTCCTCAGGGTCCATGTTCTATAAATCATTCTTGTGAGCGTCGTACAAAGAATAAAGCAAGCGAAGAGTGACTTTGAGATCATGACGAAGTAGGTCGTCCGCTTGTTTCGGACCAAGGTTGATGCCATCCACCTCTTCGGCTAGTTTGAACGCGAGCTGCAAGTTTGCCTGCCGTTGGGCATTAGTCAGAGGAGTAAGATGGTAGGCGTGGAGAGGGACAAAGAATCCACCCAACAATCCGATCAACAGGATGAAGTAGACACCATCATTCATCTAATGAAGCGAAAAGGTGAAGAGCGAAAGACGCGGTCAAAAACAATGGTAGTTAACGGGGTGGGTTAGCGTAGTGTTAGGCATCGATTGCAGTTGGTAGTGTACTTCCGGTATAAAGTGCACATGGCGGATCCCATCTGTCCAAACAGGCCACATACGTCACAGGCCAGACGTACTTTACTCTGGGATCAAGTGCGTTCATTTTTCCACTACAGTTCTGATTGAAACCTAAAACCGCGTGAGAGATGGTGTCAAAATAACACATTTGTGCAGAAGGTCCGTGGTTCGAACCCAACCTCAGCATCTGAACTTTCCCTATCTGGGATTGGGCCACTTTGCGGTATCTCAGTTCTCGTGCTTCCTTCGGGCGGCATACCAGGTAGACACCGAAAATGTTACAAGTGAACGATTTTTTTTTTTAATTATTTTAAGGTGCGAACGACTGTCAACTTGTTAAAGTTAGTCGGGTGCAATGACATGGAGCTGATGTTTGTCGGCGAAAACGTTCTTGTGATTAGGAAGAGAGCTCAGCTTTTGTGTCTGCACACACCTTGAAAGAGCCCTGCACATTACTGGCGATTAACTCAAAAGTCCACATCAATTGAAATACGAAAGCACTAGCCCTGACTGTCAAAGTGCTCACACAAGGATGCAGTTCGTTTTTCGAAGGAACGCTTAGCAAAGAAGCGCAAATCAATGTTTCGGGAACCAGGGTTCATTTTGATCAAGGATTACACCACATAATCTACATAACTGTATTCGTCCACAGAAAGCGAATATACTGCAGAACCTTGTTATTACTTCTCTAACACATCCGATAGTCCTACGGATGATGATTTGTTGAGAAGAAGCGTGCGGAAGGAAGCAGGACGTTTGGCTATCAAGACAATAACCATTGCTTAAAGACCGACTAGGACGCTTGGGCGCCAAAAAACGTTATTGGAGCCTCTCCAGACACTTAGTAATGATTAGGGTATCTTTCCTTCAAGCACTGTCACCTGAGGTTCTACCCGTAGAACGTTCCTAGAGTGATTACTTTGAAGCGGACAAAGCAGGACCTGCCATTTTCTAATTGGTTTCAGGAGTCAAAACACGTAGCTAGTCCTCACTGCCGGAAGACACCCTGGTTAGAAGGAAGAACTTCTAACATTATGTGGAAACATGACGCTTAATTTTTTAACACCGTCAGAGCCGAATTCGGCCCTGAAATCCCAAAACTCCTAACATTGCCCAGAATCATACCGATACCACCTGAAATCCGTTACGAACGCACCCAGTCGACAGTCTAGTTAAGGTATGGTATACTACGGTCATTTCATCCTTCTGGACTTGCAAGCCGTCCTCATGTTTGAAGCATAGTATTTAACTCTTGACTAGTACATACCTGAATTAGATAGGCAAAATGACCACTGCTTGAGTCAGCAGTTGATGTTTCCACCACGTAATTTAATCGTGCGGTGGGTACGGGGTTGATTAGGTCTTACCCGAAGTTGTTTCCGTCCATCTTTATTTGGGGTTCCTCGCTTTATTGACTAAAGAACGAGAGGTATGTGTCCGGAACCTTCCAATACTGGTCATGATGATGGTGATTTCGTAAGCAAGAAACAAACTGAGCTAGCTTCATGCGAAACAGGAAAACTTTGTAGCAAATGAATATGGCATCCGAGCTAGTGTACTGGAAAAGACGAAACTAGCGGGTAAATGGTTAACAACTACTTGGTCACCCAATTGTTTTGCGAACGCTAAGCATCAACACTGTGCAATCAATTCTAGCGCTTCCACCAGAGAGGTCTCAATCTGGCTGACAAAGTGTTCAGCATACTACCCCCGCATCCGAGAAGTATCTGAAGGAGCCGAGAGTGAGTGTGTATGGATACCTAAAGTGGAAGTTTGTTCAGATCTTAGTGGTTCAACTGGTACACAGAAGCGTCAGTGTAAAAACTCAGTGTAAAGAATGATAGATTACCTCAGTTTCCAAGCTGGTTACGCTGAGGTTGATTTTTGCCAAGTGGTGGTTTACAAAATCCAGTAGTGTTTGTTGGAACGCGGCCAAACGCTCTGGTACCGCACAATCGACCAATGCACTGATTGCATCGTGATCGCCAGCAGTGTCTACAAGAGGATATAAAAAGTCCCGTAAAAATGGATGGTCGATACTTAGCCCGGTCATACTGAAGGAGAAAACTTGATTGTACGACGTGGAGCACTAATGTTCTTCCTCATTATTACGATCTCACTAATGCCAGCAGAAATCAGCCATATTGAGGCGAAGGGGTGTGTGCCGTGGAAAGATGAACGTTTGAGTGCTCTGCAAGACAGGTGGTCGTGGGACAGAGTCAATACAGGTAGGATCGTCATACAGAGCGAATATTGTACCCGAATACCACCTGTTTTCTGTGATTGATCCCCTAGGCTAATTCAGCATGGACATAGACAACATGTAAAAATCATGCGTAAGGTCAGACGAAGTCACAGATACGGGATAGGGTACAAGAGTCAAAAAGGCCAATGAACTGCGTTAATGTGAGACACGTTTGTGAAAGTGAGCCATTCAGAGGCCCAGTCAAGGTCAGAGGTCGCGTAAGTTCACTATGGACGCACACTTACGGGCTACATAGCCGAATTTTGATCACCATTGCAACCGATAACAATCAGTCAGTCCTAATCGACTCATGGGTCCTCAGTATGTGACTTCAGAGGCATGTTCATTGTCTGAGAAATATCAGTTTCAGCCGCATGTGAGAAAATGCACTTGAACCAGATTTCTATACGCCACCATACACAGACAACGGGTTGTGTTCGTCAATCTATTCCGTCAAACGTCTTGTCTGCATTCGACATGAGCATACGAGTGAGTACACACGCAGGCTGAAGGCAGAACTTGAGATCTGGTTTTTGAAACGGGACCTGAGTGGCAAGTGGAACTCAAAGACAGACAAACTGACATGTGCTGTATTAGTATATTTTTTGACACTGTGTCAGCTAGTTCATCAACCGAGTCTCCTTTGAATGATCCGTTAATATTGACGCGTTTTCTCAATGAAATGCTGTCTAGTTCTTAGCATTTTAGACTGCAGTATTTTGAGTACGGGTCGGTCTGGACAACTGGTACGCGAGAAGATGTCCTAAAAATTTCAGTTCTATACAGTCGTGAGGGCATGCCTTTATTGTCCAGATTACGTTTTTCTGCAACGGAACGCAACCATAAAAGTGAGTATTTCGGCGTGTCGGAGTTAGTTTTCTGTAGACACTACGTTGCACGGTCTCATAGACCTCTCAAGATTAAGAATAGCAAGTCGTTTTTTTGTGTACTCGAGTTTAGGGGAAATCCTCAACTTAGTATGAACTGAAATGAAACTGCTTAATGGTCAGTTGGGTGGACATCACCACTGACAAGTGCAAACATATCGTCTACGTAACGACCAAACGGTAAGAATTGCCAGGTGAGTGCATTAAACTGTTGAGTTCTCCGTTTGCTCATGAGTAATGGCTTATAAACGTTGCTTAGTCAAAACACTACTTTAATGGACAAGAAACACTTGTATACCAGATGAACTGAATAACAGAGAAGAGTACTCGATACGAACCTCAATGGAGAATAGTAAACCGGAATAGTTTTGTCCGAATACATAGTCTGAAAAAGCTACGGTGGATCCGGTGGCTACGCCCGACAGAGCAGAAGTCGTCCTGCGAATACTATGCAATGGGAATGATGTACCTGCAAGCAGTACACAGAAACTAATGGCGACGTCGGATCGAGCGGTTCCACGGCACAACTAAAAAGAACCCAAACGGCGAAATGCACTCATTGAAAGCTTTATAATTAGTGTTGTTTTAAGAGTAAACCAGTTCACCTTAGTTTTGGAAGCATAAGCTCACTAGCCTCAAGGGACCGATCTTTCTCTAACCACTGTCGCCCGCCAGTTGCAGTGACACATCGACAACAGAGACCACGGTCTCCCTCATTTACTCAAATACCTGACATATGTGATGAAATAACAGTCACCTAGTTCTCAGTCCACAGCCCGAGACTCAGTATCATCGAGCGCAAGACACCTGTGAAGCACAGGTCATCACTTTTGGACCAATCGAACACTCCGAAGATTGGTATATAATGAGGCAACGCTGACTAAAAAGAGACAACCAATTTTAAAAGCTCAAAAAAGTATGGACTCAATTATCTACCGTGGTACTAATATCTGACCGCTCCTCACCCTCTTGAGTGTTTTCAAGTGTTTCCCGTTTTCCTTACTAACTTTTAAGTAGACGGCTGATGAAAGTAAAAGACAAGTTAGCATCTCGCTAGTGATCTCTCCTCAACGATAAATGAAGCCCTTCTGATCATACCACAACAGCCCCACGGTGCGGACAACAACCGTCGAAGTGACTGGTTTGGCTATCCTAACATGGATTAGGTGACCTACAGAAATCAACCACTCCGTGTTTGTTCAACACTGTATCTGTTCTTCCTTGTGCATAATCTGCATGTTTGAATTCTTTGACTGAAGATACTAAAGGAAATGTTTACGTACCGCGGCACTTTCTTCCATGCGCTCTAATAAGATGGATAAGGAGAAAACAATGTTTCAGATACAGATTAGTTCTGACCCACAATTTAGAGGAAACAATATCGCAAAGGTGTAGGGCGGACATCGTGATATTGATCGGGGACTTGAACGCTGAAGTTGGCGGACTGGAAGATGAATGCAGCCTAAGAGGAACACGTACTGTCATTACACGAACACGGCAAACTACTACGACTTCATCTCTGCACTCTCACGTTTCTCTTGAATACGGACTTCCACCGTTGCACAAGTCGACCAGTTACTTGGTGCCCATCATCCTCCAGTCATACGTGAACAACAACCGATTAGCCATCGATAATGACTCAGCTTTGACCATGTCCTAGCATGTGCAAAGGAAACAACGCGAATTCTATCCAGTTGCAGGACCGACAGGCATACACAGCCGACCTGACTCCCCGCCTTTACATCTGTGGCTGGGTGGGGGGGGCCGTACAACTGGTCCCACATTTCAATGCAATCTACTCATCTGATCCCACCGTTTGCAATACAACCAGTGAAAAAATAATCCTGGGTTTCCGCTCGATCAAGTCTATCGGATACTAAGGAAAAGGCTACAAGCCATAAAATGGATAGGCGAACATGGTGGACTTAAGGTGCAGCTGAAGAGGAACTGGCATTCATACCAGGAAATTTTCGCAAACTTTCGCAGCTCCTTCGGAACTTGGGTGCAAGGAAATCTCCTGTCATAAAACAAGAAGGTGACCGCATCAGGAAATTAGACCGATGGTCAAAATGTTGGATGCAGCATTTCGATGAGCACCGTTACACTAGGTGTCCCATGAACCTCTTTTGCTACAATTAGTAATTTGGTGCTAGTACCTGCCTATCTAATCACGACTTCTCCCGATGGGATAGTCTCTTTTTTTCAGATTTCATCCAAACTAACCTGGTGGTTTGGTTGCTATGGTATATCGATCGTATTTACCCGCGAGCTGTCCCATGACAGTTCCAAAATGGGCGGTCGTTTTTGTCCAAATGTGGATCAGAAAACGCATCGCAACGAATCACACTACTACAAAAAAAACAAGTTGACGGACGATTTGGGCGCATCCAACACTGTCGCTGACCTTGACTACAGCATGATGGTCAAGAGCACGGTAAGAATACGGAGCTACCTGTTTGTCCGTTATCCGTAAGTGGATCAGTGTTTAAACGATTAAATCCATCAAAAACGGTGAGCGAACAGGGTTGATACACTACTGCACCATAGGAATATGGTGGCGGTGAATGCTCTGCGCCACAACTTTTGGATGAGATAAAAGCAACACTAAATGGCTTTACAATCCTCGTTGGGGTAAAGACAATGCGTACTCAACGGAATACGCCTGTTTCAAGTATTGTAAAGATCATGCAACCGGATGTGACGGAATGCACCAGATCTGTACTGCTGAACGCTCGTGCAATGCCAAAGTAATTTTCGGACAGAATCATTGTGTAGGACTTATGTGGAGTAGGAACTGTGCAAAAGAATCGTTGGCAAAATAAAGCCAGTTTGCATCAACTCTCGTCCCCCGTCCTCCCCAAGAAAGTCATGTGAAATGCCCAAGAACTGATCTGCTTACGTCGTATTTGGAGACATTACATTAAGCTTCCAAAAGGCTTATCGACCCAGCTGTGCCGTACAAAAAGCGATTTCGACTCATTAAAGTTGGTCCAGACAAATGGGATCGATACAGAATCAAGTTGTAGATAATTGCTTACAATACCACGAAACAACTGCGGATTAGGTTGCCCTACTCATACGATGGACTTGAACAAGGCTCCTGAGAATGGCATGCGTTCTTACATGTCACATCACGCTTCATCGTGTCACATCCGTCAAGTCTGCCTGCATTGTAAACATTCAGTTTCATTTCAAGCATTAGTACTCCAAAAAGACAAGCTACATTGAGCAGAGAGCCATCCTAATTTGCTGCGGTTGGATAGAACAGTAAAAAATCGACTTCCGTTTCCCTTTATTTCTTTATAAGATGCATTGCCAATTTTATCCTGAAACTTAGGTGAACAAGATAACTTGAATGCATAAATCGCGTTCAAGTTAGTAAATTTGTTGAAAAACGAACTTACCAGACAGGGATATGCAAGTTCGATCTCAACAACCATCAAAACAACTTAAACTGAGGGAAGGTGAGTATCAGTCGTCATGCTCAACCAAATGTAATTTACCCTCTTACGTTTGGCGTCTTTGATTCCATAAATTTCTAGCTGATTGAAAACGACAACTTTGATGTGAATAGGCTGTTAAGTTTTCTGGGGCTCTCGATGTTAACTGGTCTTCAGTTCCAAATGCTCCTATCGGACCAACACTTCATGATTCGTGCGCCGAGCATGAACTTTCGCTCGTTTGCTGACACCTCCAAAGTCCTGATTCTTGGAGGTCTATCCCGGTCTTGTTTAAAGAAGGAACCATATCTATCAACCAACTGACCACAGTACTTCAATAGATATGGGAGGAACTAATCTCAGCTGAGGATTTTGCCACCATGCTTCGCAGTTTCGCGAACGGTGCACCGTCTGGCGGTAACGACCACTAATCGGTTTCATGCAAACTGTTTCGAAGTTGCTGGCAGTCATCATACTTCACCAGCTAGCTCCAGCCCACGAGACGAGGTTGCAAGGACCAAATATTTAGCCGAGAGCAGCGTCCACCAAACTCCAGCCTACTATTTTGACCTTCACGAGTGCCTTAGGCTCTGCTGACTGGACAACTTTGTGGTAACGTTCAAGCGGTCACGGAATACCTGAGAAGTATGGTAATACCACTTAGCAGAGCATTTTGAAGAACGATCTGGCCAGCTCTCTGCATCAGACAAACACTTAACACCGGGACGTAAATAGCCCCTTTCTAACCGAAGACAAAGTTAACAACGAAGTCGAACTCTTGAAGGGGGGGAAAACACCTACCCAGGAGCAATCTCCTCTTGGCCTGTTTAAGCATGGAAAAGACTTGCTCACTACGCGAGACGACAAGGTACTGCACTTGGAAGGTGACAAAAGTGCCTGAGGAGTGGAAGACTTCTCAATTCCTGATGTTTAAACAAGACACTGGAGATGAATGTGCGAACCATCGGCATAGCAGTTTGGTGGTCATCCTTTCCAACATGTTAAGGGGTATCATTTTGCTTAGCCTCACTATTTCTCATGAGAAGTAACGTTGTGAAAGTTACACAGGATAACGTCCGGCTTGAAGTGCTATCAGTCATATCTTTACTGTCTCGGAACAAAACCACAAATGCGGTAGATCGTCATTCTCTTAGCCGTAAAGCCAGCACTCGACTAGGTCGACCATGGTGCTTTGTGGCGATGTCTTCTATATCTCCAGAACAGAAGCTATCGTCTTGAAGGCCTTGAGTGCTTCAGTGATTCCACGGTCTAAGCTGGCTGAAACTTCGTTTCATAAGGTGTTGCCATACCATAAAAACCTAAACGGAGCAATCAAGCTAAGATGAGCGAATCTTCGTACTAAACTTAATCGTATAAGGAGCTCTGATGGTTAAGTCATACTGTCCTCTGAAGAGTGAAAACGGAAAGACGCCTTCTCCAGAGGAATAACACATTCAGAGTTATGGAAGTAGCGATACTGTCTTTCCGACAGTTGACCGTGACCACCGGCGAATTACCCAGTACCGTCGAAATACAACCAAAATCAACCTAGAGCCTAATGTAGCCTCCAGCGCATTTGCTGTGCTAGGTAGCGTAAGGAGCGAGAAGTTTTTGGGTTATTCCCTGTGCCCTCCAGCTAGCCCAAGCCTTTTCGGCCAAGCGGACCGCACAACTGAGTGCTTACTTCCCCAAGAGGACCCTACCGCCCGTTGCCTTGTGTGTGAAAGGCTCAAATTGGGGTACCCCAAGTAAACCAGGTTATTGGACCCTGGAAGTACCATTTGTGCTTATGGCCCTGTCACCGATATCCCTTCCGAATTACTTCCCAGCAGAAGGATCACTCGACCGGCAGCTATCTGGCCGATGTGTCTTAGCTAATTCGCTACACATCAACATTACCCAAAACGACGCCCTAATAAACTCACGAAATCCTTTGGGCATATAATTTTCCAAAGCTCATATCCTACGTCAGACTCAATATCATCATCCTTAGCTTTGAAAACCGCAAACTTGTACAGTGGTTGTAGTTGTCAGACTGGAAACCCGCAGTGCGCACTGGGATCTAATACTCGATCAAAGATGACATATGGTGGGTCCCCGTGACAGGCATACAGGTCTCAAGTTTGACCAATGCGTCTTAAAATGTTCAGAGTGAACTCAGCTTTTTCACATTACTCTTCGCGTGCCTGCTGCTCTTGAAACGACGGCTTGTGGCCTAAATGGCGCTTAGCCTCACGGCTGAACGTGATTTGCTGGACGCTAGTCCAACAATTGGTAGCCTTCACATAATTTGGTCATCGAGCTCCAAGGCGATACAGGAATGAAGCAGGGTAGCTTTTCGGCTCGCAATTAACAGCAAGCTGAGCAGAGACGATCAGCATTGCACAGGTGGTGGTCTGCCAGTTATCTGATCAACTCGAAGCGTTTCCTGGCCAAAGCACTGATGCACCGTATGCTGTCGTTCATCGGCGGCTGCACTCTATATTCACATTCTGAGCCAGAATTTTAATGGCTGATATGACGTTCGGTTCAGCGGCGTCTCATTTTGGCTAATATATTTCCAAACAGTTTGTCTTTTATCAGTCTGGTTCAGAAGTTCAAAAGACCAAGTAATCAGCTAAATGTTTATGAGGTATCGTGCTGCACGGATTTTTGTTATCGTGCCGCACATCATTCACAGGCCCGACACTTAATAATGAAATAAACGCGCGAACTGCGAAAGCCATTACAGTGTTTTGTCGCCTTGAGGAATTCGTCTGGGGTATTCATGCGCATAGACACCATGAATGCAGTGCACTGGGCTGTTATACTGTCTACGACGACATCCAGACACCGTAAAACGTAATGTTCGGGTTTTTGACCGATTTCACTTGGAGTGTGCGCAAAACCCCCCAGATCAAACGGAGGAACCGAACCCTTTGAAGAGTCCGAGCTGAACGCAGTTAGGCCAATTGAAACAAGTGGCCGAAATGCACATCCCAAAAACCCAGTCAACTGCAGAAAGGAGTTCCAAATCGGGTATGCCGGAAACTATGCTACTGGAACAGCCTTCAGGCAAATTTGGAGGGCTGTAACTTCCGTGTTACATTATTCGAGGACCGGGTGCACGATAGGACGGTTTGGAGAACTCCTACCTAATCAGACGCGAGAAACCTTGAGAAGCGATGCGACGCGTCGCGTTGCAAAACAAACGAAGCACTGGCAATCGGCTCAATCTCCCCAATGCAGCCTCGACCATGTGGGATTGTGTAATGTACAGACGCGCGTGTCTTAGTAGGATCGATCTTGAGGGTTACTAACGTACTCACCGGTCAACCTGCTAACTGCGACCAGTTCCCAATGAGCACCTGTTTTCCTCCTAAAGATGACAACATTAACTATGAGGTTAACGGAATACTGACAGATTATCTGTTACCACTTTGATGATGTGTTAAGGGGCGGTTCCCGGTAAAAACTGCGTGGAAAGATACTGGGATAGAGGCGGTATTATGCTGAAACTTACAGGAATTCACGGACAACACTGGTAACTCCATGACAAACAATCAACTGGTGTCGATGCACACTGCTATGGCATTATGTTTGGACTGGTTTGTGGCTTGCAGCAGGAATCTGAACCTGCACGCGCCGACTGTATTCTATCGGTTCTACACATATGTGGTACGTACAGCACCACATTCAACTCAGCGGAAGCCTTATGTGGCTTTCGTACTAAGAACAGGTGTCCAGTGATTAGATTACCGTTTACTGACGAATCCGGTTCGGATGCCAACCATTCGTGCGTGTGTATATGGTGTCGAAGAGGTAGACATCTCATACGTTTATGGTGGACTGACAGTAGGCTCCCTGCTTATCTAACTTTGATGCTGTTTACACATCCGGGCTCTTTCTGAATATACTGCCGTGGTTGTACGGCACTGAGACACCGTATTCTAACATTGCTGTTGCTGCTACCGGTGATGAAGACTGTACACAAACATTGGAAATTCCGAACAATTAGGTTCAGAAATTAAGGTGAGAGGCGGAAAAACTGTTCCCTTAACCTGAATGAACTGGTGATGAGTAAGTGAAGACCTAGTCACCTACCTCGTGAAAAGACAATCGTGGTGCAACGGTTTACGCGCCTATGTGACCCCCTGAGTCGTACTCAAGGGCACCCATAGAATATCACATGTAATAATGGACGGTAGATAGAACTGTCAGGAGTACAGTCACCTAACTGCAACGAAACTGTTCCTCAAATACCCATGGTAATGTGACAAGGTGTCTGCACCTATGCGTTGCCTTTGGGTCGGGTCTTTGATCCAAAGGTTTTGTTTGGAGACCTGAGTAGTCTTCATGGTGGTATCACTGCCCACAGAACTGCAGTCCATTGTCACCGGCCGTCCATATCGATGATGACGACCAAATTAACTTCCGAGTAGGTTGGACAGGTGGGTAATGTGGCCGCGCATCAGCCTACTGTGCAGCGGAACAATCATGTGGTGAAACACTGCCGTACGAGTACACCCACGCGTCTGTATCACGTCCGACTCCATTATGTGCCGGAGCAAGGTCAAAAAAGTACGCATGCATTTCACCCCCACCTGATGGCCAAGGTAACATGTGCACTCCGTGCTCAAGCGCACAGACGGCCATCAATGACTAGCCGTGACAACGAAAACAACCGCTCGAGAACCAGTGTGGGCGTGCAGGAGACACACTGGTTGGTTGAGAACAGATCGACCACCAAATATGGTCACAAGTGAATGATATAAATAGGACGCTGTATTTACACTTAATAGTCTTTTTACTTGCCGCCTTCTCGCCTTCTGACTGTAACCCGGTAGCATCACGGAAGGTGAAGAGACACAACAATTGGTATAGCTGATACCTGTTCGAACGTAATTTGGAACGATAAGCTAAATTGGTGTGGTCAAATTCTCGCAGAGACGCCGCGGCAAACCGATCAAAGATGGTACTTGTTATGTCAACGAGTATGGCGATACGACTTGTGGATAAGACGATATATGCAGTTACTCGTATATGCACATCCCTTGCCTCAATATGGGAGTGAACCAGGGAAAATTTCCAGGGAAACCTAAGGTGAGATTACCACCAGGCGCGCGCGGAAGGCAACGGGGTGCCAAAAGCAGTCCTAGTGAACCGACCGATCGCGAAATGTTACGCATTTCCAAGCGATCTTCTAAGCCAGAAAGTCCAAGTGTGTTGGTTCCACAGGAACGCTTTCCCAAGGCAGCGGACAGAATCGGTTAGCTGTTCCGTACGTTCGGGCAGTCAAATGTTGGAATATGACAATCGTTATAGTTGGGCGAGAAAATCCAAGCATACAAGAAAAGTGGATGAACATGCACCAGTCGCCAGAAGGGTTTGTAAAAACAAAACTACTAACCCTGTTCATCTTCACTTTCTGTGATAACCTCTACCTGGCGGCGGTGTTGAAGTATCCCATTGATTTTTCGCACAATCAAGACAGTGAGATGGACATCTCGTGGAAGCCGCACCGCTGGGGCAAAACGACGAACCAGAGCGACCAAGACTCGAAGGATTGCAACCATATCCTGGTCGTAGATAGCGGAAACTGGCCAATATTTTGCAGCCCACATCGGAGAGACGTTCAGTGCTGAGTTGATTTCGTCCAGAACAAGCTGTGCGTAAGAAAGCAAACGATAAGCAGTTAATTTCCGAATTATATCTATCCCGTTTTCACTCAATAAGCCATCGACTCAGTAGGCATGCGGGTAAGATAGTGAAAGGTAAAGCCATACGTTATAGGAACTATCCGTTTCCAGTCCCGCTACCTAGCAGCTGTTTCAAATAACCAACGCCGAATGTGGCCACATCAGTTCATCAACTTGGCGGCGGAAAAACCGACTCCTTCGAGTATCAATGCAGAAGGATATTACTCATTTGCATTAGCCTACAGACCATAGTTTGTTTTCAAAAACAAAAACAAATATCGTCGTTTTTATACCACGGAGGATACCAAGATAATTCTGTAGACGAAGTCATTGATCTTCACTGCCCTTGTTGTACGATAAGAAAGGATACTCCGAGTGGTAATGTCTACTTGTTGCCGTCGGAATAGTCTTTTTGTAGCATACAGAAAAGGCAGTGAAGGTCAATGACTTCGCCTGCAGAGTTATTTTGGTATCCTCTACGGTATCAAAACGGCTATAGGTTTAGACGTAATACACTACTCACAAGGTTGCTGAAAACTCTTCGACAGCCCACGACCGGTTTCGCCCTTCTTGGGGCTCATCAGGTAGGTGCAGTTCACGAGTTTCCATCAACATTGTGTTCTACTTGAACCCAGATTGCACGAAATTAGCGAAATACACTCATATCTCGAATACGGTACCACCTGAAACATCAGGTGGCGTGGTGCAGCACATCCAGTTCCTTAAAAGCACCATAGACGAGAGATTCAGCTGGGTTCCAGGTGAGTCTCCCGTCAAAACCAGATTGGGATACAAAGGAGTGTATTTCGACTATAAGTTTACTTATTTTTTAAAAAAAAATTGAGCCCAAATTAGTTTAGTGGTTATGCCGCGAACTCAGTGATCGGAAGGTCCGTGATTCGAACCCAACCCTAACATCTCGACTACTCCTATCTGGGCTTGACAGCCTGGTAGTATTTCAGCCCTCGTGTATCCTTAGGTCGGCATGGCAAATAGGTACCGAAAGGATGGTAAAGCTGAACGATTTTTTTTAATAAGCAGACGATGTTGCCACCCCGGGGAGGCAACACCACCCAACATGTTGGTGCTATGGTTAAGTCATCATTCCAAACTCCAAAAGTTCGCTGATATCTCTTGTGTTCGTCGCTTGCCATGGCGCATCTGTTCAAAGCCAAACTGTGCAACTGTCCCATACTCAAAGCATACCATCGAGCTAGGCATTGTCGGCGATTTCAGCACACAAAACACTGACTGGCCTGACGATTCCACGCACGTTGACCCATCAAGCCGTGATGTCGTTCTTTACCATCACCTTCCAACTCGAATTCGGAAGCATGACAGTAGCTATCAGTAGGATTGATCTGTTTTTGACTATCCATTGCAAGGGGCGAGGTGGCTCAGTGGTTAGACCGCGAATTTACTGACTGCTGCATCTCGACTTATCCTGTCCAAGCTTTGGAAACCTGGCAGTGTCCCAGCCCTCGTGCTTCTTCCGGGTGGCATCGAAAGAGTGTTACAGCTGAACGATTATTATTATTTTTATTATTCATTGCAACTCATACGGAACAGCTCCCACACCCTACTGGGTCCTTCCAAAGATAGTCTGTTTGCTTGTTTTAATTCAGTTCCGCCCATTTTATTCATCCTTCTGACTCGTCGAATCCTAGGGTGTTACGCTTCCGCCAACCGGATTAGTATGCGCCAACTCTGTCCCTTATCCCTAAGCTGTTTGCCTTTCGAAGGCTGCTTCAAATTTCACTAAGTGTTACCAACGTTTTTATGACGGCATGTAGCAATTTATCCCCCCTATTTTGTAAATCTAACCAATTGGTTTAACCAAGTCGCTCTCTGCATGTTGAGCAAAAAGATTGTACAAGCTCTGATGAATGCATTTCACCCAAAAAAGCGTTATGGATTCTTGATTGAACGGAACTGTTGTATTGCCGCTGTCAATGAGATCAAGGGTACATGTGTTAGGCAGAAGGCTAGTCATCCGGAGTTTTGGGGTCCATTCTAGTAAAACACCTGGTGACCTGGAAAGCAACGCCCTCCTGAGTGATTTAGACGTCACCGCTTTAGAGTTGGCCTGTTGGCGTATGTTTCTAACGTCCTGTCATCTGTCCTGTGCCAATTTGGTGAGAATGAACTGTTTTCTTGACGCAACGAAGGCTTCCGATCGAGCACAGCAACAGGCCACATGCTTGACTGTATTATCTTCTGTTCAAGTGGATTGTAAACCTCTAAACGAACCAGTCTCTACAAGTTCAACCGATGAAGCCGTCCCACAAACCTACAGTTTCGAGGCTGGAGTTCGGTAGGGTTCCTTAACATCTTACAAACTTTGCTCTACTGTTCACTTCTTACTGTACTCATGCACTGTCGGACGATTCAACTCTCCGAAAACCCACGTCTTACCCATCCAAGCAATCCTCTTCATCGTGCCTTAGTGGCAGTACCAATCGTATAAACATATACAACTTGAGTTCATTAAGTACGATTGCATTCAATCCATCAAAATTCAGAAATGCCTCACTCACCCGCTGCCATTTCACCCCTAACCAAATAATAATAATCTTCGGTTTGTTCGCCATCAACATTCCTCTCAAAAGCAATAATAATAAACATTCAATTGTAACACCCTTTTCAGTGCCCAGCTTCCACTCTACCCGAAGGAAGCACGAGGGCTGAAATACTGCCAGGTTACTCAAGGCAATACAAGAGCAGTCAAGATATCGGGGTTGGGTTCGAACCACGGATTCTTTCGCCAGTAAGTTCGCGCCTTAACCAGTGAATTGTTTCGACTTCGACTCCCACTTATTTATCAGAAATGTAAACTTCATTTTCCCTTCTGAGCCATCCACTAACGCAAACTGTCTCCTCCCCTAGCAGTTAGGAATCCCTTTTTGCAAAAAAGCACGCTATAAATCTCCTATGAACACTGTCCCCCACTGTTTTTACAGTTTTTGACGGTTCGGGACCCTGATTCTACACTACAGGTGTGATGAATCATCTTCCACAAATTCTGGATGTTGTTATATGGTTTCTCTACGATTTCTGCCGCATATTCATCAACCTCACATGATTCCCAACCAAGAGTTCTCCCATCACCTGTAATCAATTACGTGAGTAATGAAAAATAAGGATGTAAAAGGAGAGGGGTCGGCTGAGGAGAATGTCACCAACACCACTGACGCGAACGAAAGATGAACATCAAGTGGTTTCTCTCCAAAAACCAGCCGTCGATAGGATGAGCGGAGGAGCAAATTATTGATATCTGTTTTGGGGTTTGCCGGATATGTATTGTTCATATTTACATCACTCTCGTTGAACAAACGTCCTCCTGTCCGACATCTCGACTGCCCCTGTCTAAGTTTGGGCAACCTAGCAGTATCCCCGCCTTCGTGTCTTCTTCCGGTAGCACGGCAGCTAAGCACCAAAAGGGTGTTACAGCTGAACAATCATTTATTACAATTATTATTGTTATTACTACGGTTATAATTATTTTACATCGACAATCTCCGTTTTTTCAGACTGGACGGTGCTGTGAGTATCGACTGTGGAGGTCATCCCCACCGTCCGCATCCACAAACTGCACATACTCATTTCTCTTACTTTGTTTATATGTGCATGCCCCGGTCCGATAGATCGAAAAAATCTATGAAAACTTATAGAGATTCGCGACAGAGTTCAGGTAATTATAGGCTATTTGGCTCTATAAATACTTGTTCAGAAATATTGTAATCGGAAGTGAAATCGTATCTCCAGAAG
Organism: Opisthorchis felineus; assembly: GCA_004794785.1. NCBI lineage: Eukaryota > Metazoa > Platyhelminthes > Trematoda > Opisthorchiida > Opisthorchiidae > Opisthorchis > Opisthorchis felineus. The sequence goes on along the minus strand of SJOL01006423.1, from coordinate 1,585,238 downwards.
CCTATTTTCAAATAACACTGCGGAAAAACACTGAAGATTGTAAAGTATCAGGAGGTATCATAATCGGTAGCAAGAAATAAGGATTAAAGCCAGTCACCTTTAAACGTTGACGTTGTCCGATTTCTGTTTGTGAAACTTCCGGATGGTTGATCTTGACGCTTAAAAACTTCTCAATAAGCTTTTGTAGGACCTGCCCGTCGTACAGGTCTGCTTCGAGATTCCGAACCAGGATTCGCTCATCTACCAACTCCGCATTGATCCAGCTCACCAGAGTCTGAACGGCTTCTTGAACCAACGGATGCTCCTGTGGATGAGAGTAAGAGAGACGAACGACTTTGATGAGCAAACCAATCTCCGAGTTAGCGAAGGCAAACTGTATACGCCTGAATCACAGAAAGCCAGAGTAAAGATTTCGAGGAGAAAGCTTTCCAGACATCCTTAATAGGCGGACAGGAACTACAATATGTTCACTTGTTAATCTTCAGATCGAGAACTGTTGGTAGCGACAAAATCCAACAGAAAAACAAGTTCATTCACTAGAGAAACTAATACGGTAGTAAAATATAAAGCGAAGATAAAGTCTGTCCATTACTAATTCATTCCTTAGGTCTCGGACCGATAGAGGGTAGGAACTCAACAGGGCACAGTGTACTTTCGTCACTAGTGTTCTCAGGCCATCAGGTAGTTTTTTTTCAATTGGGGGTTTGCCGTGTGCTTCTCGACACATCGGCAAAGATTGGCTTCACTTACAGGATAAATCGCAAATGTCCTCGCACTACCATCGAATAGTTTTTCTCCGAAAAAATTCCCCATGAATCCGTTGGTTGTTCACCCGACGGAGATTGCTTCCTGAAACGTAGTAGAAAGGCACCGAATGTCCGTCGATCGAGCCTTCTGAAGTGCTGACGAGGTGTCTATTTCTTCAGCAGCCAACGCTTGGCAGGAACCGTGGAGCAACTTCAAATTCGGTTTCAATTGTTTGGGGGTTCACGAATGATTTGTTTGCCCGAGGTTCAAGCGCGAGCATACTTACCTGTTCAGACTGTTGACTCAGGTAAGTATAGCATGCGCTGTCGGAGTAGTGGTAACACAATCGCCTCAAATGTCAGATGTCTGGAGTTGAGAAACCGCCATGGCCAATAATATACAAGTGTCATGAATATCTGGAACGCCCACCCCAAAGTGAAACAGTGCACCACACAAAAAGCTGTTTAAGAAGACCAAATAAAACCAAAAAACTGATTAATTTGGGGCAATAGCAATCCGCGGAGATATTTTAGTACCTCACCAAGGTGCCTCATCAAGGTAAGGGGGGGAGAATGGCAATTGCTGAAAGTCTACATCAAATACTACAGACTACAAACGCTCGAGGTGACATGCGAAAGGTATAACTGACAAAACAACCAAACAGTTTTAGCATTGTGGGCAATGTGTTGGGATATATGCAGATCGGATGCATTCACTGGTAGCTGACTGGGTGGCTGTTGACCTGTTCGCCGAGCTCGTCAATTGACTTGCAAACGTTTCGTCACCATTCGAGGAGACATTATCAGTGAGCGGTTGGGTGATCAACTAGGAATAGTATCGGCCTTATTATCGTTGATTGACAAAGTGCGTTAGTTGGCAACGGTTACGCCATACGGTACAATTGTAGGAGGGTGTAACGGTGGATAATACTGATGAAGCATGCAAGTAGTCTGGTTGGTGGTTGGCGGAGCCGGGACACCCACCACAGACTACTCGCATGCTTCATCAGTAGTATCCACCATTACAAGGGTAGTGGCTACGAGAATAACTGCCAAAATGTTTTCGTTGTTCACGTTATCTATTTCAAGGGGCGTCAAATCCGAGGATCCGGACTGCCAGTCATTTACATGACTGGTTCGGTCAGTCGACATCAAACTAAGGAAGCACTATATTTTGCGACCGATTGACGGCACAGAAGGGTTCTATATTGGTATTGGGGGTTATTACAAAATATGACAGGCATCTGAGTGCAAAGACATACCAGGCGTATCACGCGTTCAGGAGAAGTGCATCTACTCAACCATTTTACATCAGTTAGTTAGTCACTTATAATTTATGGACCAAGGGTGCATCGGTCCCAGCTGACACAGTTTCGGCAAACCAGAAACGGGGAAGTAAGGGAGAAACTGCCAGGGACTGAAAGTGATGGTTTAATTGGCTAAACGATACTGAATCATCCTAGTTATTTGAGGAAGTCGGATATTGAGCAATTATGCATCGACGGCGATGGCTTTGATGCAAGAGCACTTCTGACCACGTGCCCGGATCATGTCTGTCAATATCAATAACTATTGACAAGTCGAGGCGGAGGTCCTCATCCAGGTAGAAGGCATTTGTCAATCCGACTGAGTTTACTGGCAACGACTTTTATAATTCGTTGCCATATCAAGGACTACTCGCTCTGATCGTTTCCATTCATCACAAGGCTGAACAACACCAGCAGTCCGAGGTAGATGATCGGTCAAGATGCGAACTACATGTTCAGATCGGCGTAACCTAAGGGGTGTGACCAGCTAGCACATCGCGGGGGAGCCTCTCAATCCTAAAACATGCTGACTACTTCAGCATTGTTCATCCGATGTTCCCATCAGGCCTCAGCAACGCTTGTGACGTGCACGATCAAATATCCAAAGCCTTCCTGTATCTTCTGTGCGTAGAAGCCACGTTTCTGAACCGCATAGCAGTATGGCGAGGTAATAGTCAAAACATAGTTTAGATACTCATGGGAAAATTAACAAGGCGATTAATGGAAGTCTCAGGTCAGAAGGACTCTTCAGTGAGATAGTACCTTCGGATAGACCTCTAATTTCATTGTGCTCTATTTCCATTGCATTGCACTATTTCATTCACCGCAGATTCTCATGCGGACACACCCATACTTTTGAGCAGACGTGCATCAGAGATTGACGAATCGGGGAAGCGCCAAATACGTTGCCAGATAGAATTACAAACATCGATGGACCACCTGGAAAAATGTCGACTGCAGTATGGCTACTGCCTCTGATTTTGACCACACAGCCCGACAGGAACTCTAATGCGGAACTACCGTGCTTTATGTAATATTCGATTAATCAATTTGAATCCTCTACACTGAAAGAAACTGGGGAAAATATAGGTGGCACCTGCTCAAAACTGAAAGTTACACAGCGGATCGCAACAACGGAAAGCTGATACGCACCTAGAGATGCCTGAAAACATGCGATCACTTCCTGAATTCAGTTGATTTTTTTACACCTACTTACACAGATACTCCAGGGATTTAGAAGACACTACGGTAGGTTACGTTGGAACATTCTTCACATGGAGGAAACCATTACCGGTTTGATATGCTCCACAAATTAAGCGTCAACGACGCTCACTTCTCGTGGGAGTTCTACTGTAACAGCCTCTGGGCATGCAAACCATCGAAACCCAACCAGACACTCAAAACGGCAAAAACCGAATAGGTAAGCATGCTGCCACATATTCAACACTACTCATAAGGTCGGTGAAAACTCTGAGAGGGGGCAACTGACGGTTTTGCCCTTAATTTACAAAAGAGTGTTTATCACAACATAAGTACAATTTTGTGTTCAAGTAAGAAATAAGCTGGATTGTGATTCGGTACCAGACCTACTTGGTAGCCTCATGAAGGGCGAAAATAGCAGCGAGTTATAGAGTCCCCATCGACATTTTGAGCAATATTCAAGAAAACTTTGATGGTTTTAATACCCTTATAACTAAACACGAAGCAGTCTTTGAGTAGCACATTTAGTCGAAGAATACTACAAACGAGAAATTCAGGACAGTTTCCGCTGAGTCTTCTGGCAAGACCGGCTTAATTTGCAAAATGGGTGTTTATCGCGATTATCATAGTTTTCGGGACGTCTACGAAATCTACGTTACACTTGTGTTTTCCAACAGATGGCTTCGTTTTACCTTCAGCCTACAGGAGGCAACAGAAGATATGCAATCTAAGTTGACTTTCTTCTGTTGGTTGCAATCCAGTAAAGGCTTATTCTTCCCAGTACGGCAGAAGCTATGGCGCGGGCTTGGAGGGTTCGAAAACGCATCTCACGGTAACTAGATCACACCGTACTGACCAACGATATGAGAACGACGCGACACACTCCTACAGCAATGTGGGATACGGATTTACAGCTGGACTAGCCACTGAACCAGGATTTACCAACCTAGGAAAACAGAACACGATGGGCTATAACTAATCGATAGTGACCAACAATCCCAGACCTAAACGCGCAATCGCTGCAGAACGATAATCAAGAATCCGCTAGTAATGTGTCGTCAGGAAGTTTTTCCTACGGCTTGCGAAAATAGCATACCAACCCAGGTAAAGTCCGGCCACACTGGTTGGCTCACACACGAACTTCGCCGTGTGAAGGAACGCTGTTTGCAATCGTCCATATAGTGCAAGCCTCAGTTGGTCGTAGTGGCGCACACCTTCGGAAGACCAAAGCCAGGACCAAACGGCTGGACATACATATGTAAAATCAAAACAAACCAGCAGGGGAAATCAGGAAATTTTCTGCGGATGCATGCACTGATTTTAGAGGTGATTTTGTTCAGGGGTTGACCTCAGTCAACCTGACTGTTGTATCTCACAGGCGAATTATTCTATCCTAGGTCTGACTATGCATTAAATTCTCAAACCTGGATATGATTGCTTTAAGTCTGAACATGTAATAGAATACTCCCTCTCCACGGAAACATTCATAGTTTCAGCGGCACGAGATTGAAATTCTACCACAAGGAAACAATCCTCCAGATGGTTGACTGATCTCAGGTCAAAGCTAACATAGCGTAAGAGCTGTGTTGACAACACAGTGGTCGTTGCCAAGGTAGCATATTGGCCACGGACTTTGTTCAGCATCCCAGTAATATTCACCCAAATGTCGTCATAACCTACGAACAGAAGGCCGATAACATCCTTCCTTATTTGGATGCGCTTGTTACACCGAGGCTCGATGGATCCGCTTACAGTAAACTTAAATGGTCGAGTCGACAAACATATTTAGGCTGTATGAAACAGAAACACTTATATACACACCAGATCGTATATCAAATGAGCTGGGAGAAACGGATGTCCTTCACAATTCGTTAACCGGCACGACGAACAGAAGGCAGAAACTCCTAACAGTGACAGCACCGAAAAGTATTTAAAGAACCTGACGGCTAAGACAAGTCGACAGTCTCAGCGCTGAAGACAGCATACAAGGCTATAGAGGTTTGGGTTCGCAGGGTTACCGTTATCTCCATTCACCTGTTATTAATCCGCACTAAAAAAACAAGAATATCTTACCAAAATTCGGTACTGATTAAGTTGGCTAGTTGAAAGAGACCTCACTGATTGGCTCTCCATCTGCATTGATACTCGGTCGACCTGGTAGCTTACTCACTTGGCCTGACGAAGACTCCGTGTCAAAAGCGAAATTTTTCCGGGCAATAAATCCACCGATTGCTTAAGGGAGATGATGAGACGAACGTTAGGTCTTCAAAAAACTGGTGCTCAGATTGGTGCTCACGGAAATCCTGTGGGTCTGGAAAATTTAGACGACATCGTTCTGGTGTCCGAAGAGAAGGTGCAGGTGTTTTTGGGGGAACTGATCAGTCATCTCGTCCTTTGGTATGCACTTTGTAACCACAAAGCGTAAGGTCATGCCTCTGGACACTACCACTAACCATGCCACTCGAAGGAAGCACGAGGGTTGAGATACTACCAGGATGTCCGATCCTATACAGCAGTGGTCGAGATGCTGGGGCTGGGTTCGAACCACGGAACTTGCGGTCAGTAAGTTCGCGTATTTACCACTGAGCTACCTCGAGCTTGTTTGTTAGTTTGAAACATCTATGGCAGCAAATGGCATACTTATGAATCTCAAGGGACGTGTATATCAGGCTCTTTTGTCATATGGTTGAGGCATGGTTTCTGCGATCAATTGAGACGTCTTCAGGTCCTCGATCAAAATTTTTTAAGAACTATAGCTCGAGTAGATACCAACGAAAGCGAAAAATCAGAAGACGTGTGTTCGATTTTGTAGTCGAAGAATGCATCCAATACGAAAAGCTGAGGTGGTTTGGTCATGTACTGGGTACGGCGAATCATTATTTGTCAAGAAGAGTGCAGCTTTCCGTGCTCAAATCAGTGGCACAAGTAGAGAGATGGTCTACCTTCAACCTGGCGGAGGAGTGTGAAGGCGATTACGAAAAGTCTGGGCAGTGTCGATGTGATTCGCACTCTAGGATGGGGTTCACGTGATCCTCTCTGTGTACGGTTGGAGACGTTTCAACGTATAGCTGCTAGTCGACACCAATGACGTTTTTGTTGTCAGTTCCTATCCAAAGTATCTGATCGAGTGTCTGGAGGCGTAAATACTTTGGAATGATTGTGGTAGGCTAGACTGGGTCCCTTCCCAATCCATTTTTATTCTTAGAAATAGGGCTTTCGAATAAATTGCGGTTGCATGAAAGTGAAGCTGAGTGTTGAACCCTGACGTTGTGCTGTCGATGATGACGCCCATTGTTTACGAAACCTCTACGAAACCAGGGCTATGGAAGTTCTATTTTCTCACTATTTGGGTCATGCTGTGAGTAGGGTAACAGGCAGACCGATTGAAGGATTTCATCAGCAGTATTCAGCATAAAATGTTTGGCTATACAAGAGTGCTACTGGTTTTCTTCACTTTGGGTAAATTTCTGGTAGGCGGTTCCCTCTAGTTCAAAGAGACGCTTCCCTACATAAGCCACCTTTCTGTGTGCACTTGATCATTCACTCATTTAGCTGGTTCTTCATTCCTTTTTCCTTTAGGAAGTATCCGTCACTATTGACTGTTATATCTGCTGCTCACCCCGCTCCAGTGCCTAGTGCCGGAAAAAGACTCACAGAAGGGAACACAACAGCTTTATTCCGAACAAGCGAGTGCGAGAGCGTGAGTGCGTGCGAGTGCAAAAATACAACGACCTCAAGCTATTTATTGGAAGGACCCTGTCTGAACTTGGTCCAACGCTGACGCACGCTGTCTGGCTTTGGTACGAGGCCGTGACGCGCTGCATATTGAGGGGGCGTTGTCTGACGTCAGCATCTAGTGGAGCTGAGGGTTTCAGTGCATTTCGGGTATTCAGTGGTTGCTTTCAGGAGTCTGACCTTCCTGATACTGACAATGACGCATGCGTCCCAAACAGTTCACCTGCTCTGTCCTGCTCCGCTGAGGCCATAAATTTGATATTTTCGGTAAAAGATAAGCAGTTTCAAGGGGGAGTCAGTAGAAACATGCTAATGTTGTAGTACAGTTACAGTAAATGATGTAGGCTACGTTCAGAAGCAAACCTATCATGTTCTGGTTTGTTTGGAACGAGTATAACTCAATGTATTCCGTTTTATTTACGGAATAGAGTGAGGTCGGAATCACGCATGAAACCAACAAATACTCTGACGAAGTTTAATTTGTTTCCGCCTACGTGTCGTTCTATGGCGGTTCAATGTTCTGCTGCTCGACCACTATGAGTGTTTTCTGGCCAGGTAGATTCAGGTTGTCATGTCTTACATATAATCTGCACGTTTCAGGCCTTGCAGTTGAAAGTAAGAAAAATGTTAACAAAACACGATATGGGTCTGCAGTCCGTGCACTTTCTTGCAAGCTCTGTCAGTAGTAATCAAATACAATTGACAGATCTGTGACTAATGCCAGTATGCGGGCGCACAACACTCACCTTTGAATGCGGCTCAATCATTGATCGCTCTTCGCCCTCGGCGAGTTGAAATCCGTCTAAATTCGGTTCAAAATAATCCTGCCGAAAACGATCCTCTATTGCTTGTCGCGCCTCCTCTGCAAGCTCATCCGCTTCCTGCTTCCGACGACGTGCTCGTGACAATGTGCTCAACTTGGACAAGAAACCAAACTCACGCGACTCGCCGCAAACTGTCGCGCAACCGGACCCATAAGTACTTGGACCGGTGCCAAGGGAACCGCCAGTTGCCGTGGTCATTATGCTACTCCAATAGGACTGCGCGAAGTACTCTGCAAATAGAAAGAGATGAGAGCGTTAACAGTCCAGTTAGGTGGTCAGTCTGCAACAAACCGTGTAACAGGAACAGTTTGGTTCCAGCTGTCAGAGATTCGTCCACACACATCAGGGATGAGAAGGAAGAAACTGTCGGACAGTCACTGCTGTGCGATCAAGGAGAAATAAGAAAGACCACGCACCGACGGCGAAAGCTTTGATGTATGAACGTGAGTGGCTGCGCACTCTGGATATGTCGGCCGCTGTGATTAAACATCGCTGCGTATAGACACGGGATTGCATGTGAAAAACTGACAGTTAGAAATGTGACTGAGTTTAATTGTCAAAATGGTCACAATTCACTGGTTGATCATCTTATGGTCGGCCAGTTTGGCACAGTCGGACAAGGACTCAGTGAGGCAGATCGTAGCATCAGGTAAGCCGCCTAACAAACGTAGCCAATGGATTGTCAGTGGCATACCTAAGAACTCCTGACCGATGTTCCCACCAAACCCAAGCAATGCTGCGGAGAAACCGATGGCCATATACTAGAATCCTGTGCCAAGTGATCTGGGCGCAAATGGCACATCACCGATCAAAAAGAGGATGTACAGTCTTGTCCACATCCCACAGCTAGCCATTTCTGTGTGGTAGCATGTTCCTCATAAGGTGCAGAAGCCTTGTTAGTTGAATTTTGATTCTGAGATTGATTACCCGCCTTAGTGATCATTGGTCAGTCCAAACGGCGGCAAATGAGGAAACTGCATTGTATTGAGAATAAACGAATGATACCACAAGAATTATTGAGGCTTTCTGTCGCCCACTGAAACCCACAGAGACAAATGTAGCACTCCAGGTCAAACGTCTTCATCGGGTTGGAACTTTCGATTCAATGCACGCTAGTGAAATGCAGAAAGTAGGCTAGCCAAGAAGCAGCACCCCAAGACTTTTTCATTGGGAAGTGCCGTTAGCTGTTGGATGTCCGTCCACGCAAATTGTGATTCTTGTGACCTCCCTTAGGACGTAACTTAAAAACTAAGCACGGAATTCGGTGACAGCCAACAACAGTGAATCTCATGAAGATTGCGCAAAGTCGCTTAATTCCTGGGGTCATGCTTCTGGCTACGGGATTATGTTTTCTACGCAATACCAAGGAACGGAACAGGAATACCTTCCTGGAACGATTCGCTCTTGGAAGTTGCATATTGTTTGCGCGGTTCTAGCGCGTAAAGACTAGGAACAAAGGTGAACTAGTTAAGATGATAAATCTTATAGAAAACGTAGAAACACTCATCTGGTTTTACATTCTGCGTGGAACTTCCACAACTGCGATTGCTAAAACCCACAAAGTGAACACATACACACATAACAACCAAAAAGCGCACACGCATCGCCCAAACCTTGACACACAGTTGAACGAGACTGGCCACGTCAGGTCAGTTCACTGGAGACCGAGGTCAACATCACCTCGGCAGTAAATGAGTTTTTAAACTGGGTCCAGGTGAGACACCGGAGCGGGCCGCAGTCAATCTCCCTACTCGGGAACTGCATGTGCATTATGTGGTCCCGATTTAGTGACACTGACGGAAGGATCACCTGTTCAGCTGGGTTTGATTGACCCACAAGTTCGTATGCCAGCCACATTATCTTTCAAACACAATGTGGCATAAAAGCTTGCGCCTGGCATATCTGTCTGGTAAATCTCGTCACCGCACGCGACCGCACTGCATCGCCAAGTGCGGTTACACGCTCTAAAGATATTTGTTTCAGCGTATTGGCGACCAGTTTTCGAAACTAATCGGCGTTGCAGGAACTTACAGGACGGTGATAAGCCGATGTGGTAAGCCAATGGGTGCGCAAGCTTCGGTGAACAAGTGGTCACGAAGGATAAACATGGGAGCTGAAGACCAAGAAAATGCAACTCTAGAGATGACAAAACAAACAAACACACAACAAACAGACAGACCATTCAGCTGCAACACCCTTTCGGTGCCTGGCTGCTTGAAAGAAGCACGAGGGCTCAGGTACTGTTAGGTTGTCCAAGCCTAGACTGAAGCAGTCGAGATGCTGAGGTTGGGTTCGAACCACGGACCTTCCGGTCAGTAAGTTCGCGCCTTAACCGCTGAGCTATCTCAATATCAGAGATGACAGCGCGTCAATTATAGCACTTGAATCTGCTTAAGCAGCCGAGGATACCTGAGCCTCATGTGTACAATACTTAGTAAAACCACTGAAAGCTACTTTTAGGATTGATAGCACAAGTGGCGCATCGTGCTCTGCACCGTTATAGTCTGCTGTATGGACCCACAACGGAAGACGCAGTTAGTTGCCATGTACAGACATTACAGAGTAATCCGGACTGAAATGACCGGTGGAGGCGAATTTCGGACCCACTTTGGTGTGCCCCATAGGCCACAATTTAAATGTACCGTCCAGTTGGGCTATAAACTATGTATCAAGATTGGACTGATTCCAGAGGCTACAGGTTCAATCACCAAGAGATGGGAGACCGGGAAAGGAATGATTAGACATCGGAGGCACTCAGTTAATTGACACTGAATCGTTCTGTTTTTATGCTGAAAGGGAAAATTCGAGAACTACGCATTGCAGACAACAGTTTCGGTGCAGAAGCGTCATTGACTACGTAGTTGGGCGACGTCCGTCAGCGTTGTTGATAAGTCGAGCCCAGGAATCTGAAGGAGGCAACGGGTATCAACTCGACTGAGTTAACTGGTTAGGGATAGGCAAAAATAGCTATGTGGGGTAGACAGTCGCCTGACATTGTGATGGACATGATATAACCAGCGTGACCTATGGAGTGAGATCAGCTCACTCCAAAGCAATCTAGCGTACCTCAGCGTTACTAATCCAATGTTAATGTACATGTTTGTGAGCTGACAAGATTACAGCAGGTCTTCAGAGGTCTTCTTCAAGTGCCTGATCATTTACCGGCTCGAACCTTTACACGAACGTATCAGCTACGCTCAGATGCACACTAGTAGTTCAATGCCCTTTGGATATTGTTAGGTCAGCATACATCACATGAAAAATCTGTGTGAAGAAACCAAATGAACGGGTGCACCACAGTATATGACTGAAAGAATAAGCGGACGAAATCAACTGTATATTTTGAACACGAAGCGAAGTACAAGGGTGTTGGTGGTTTTGATGAAAACTCCACCAGTGGGAGCAATCCGAGAAACTTCCATGCGGTCGTCATTGGTCAGCTATCACAGGATCATGCGGTAGACGATGCATCATGAATGTTTGACAGCCTGAGTGTCCTCATGTTTGTCTGATCTAACTGGAGCCTCCTTGAGCACCCTGTCAACGATCCCTGCGGTTGCTGCTTCCTCTGCAGTCATAAAGAAGTCACGGTCCATCCATTTCTCGATTACCTGAAGTTTTAAACAGCGTATGATAGAGAATATGATGGATACAACCCGACAACCCGAACAGTGAGGAACGATTTCGGGTTGCTAGGAGCTTCGGCTTTTGAACATTAAAAAAAACAGTGATTCGAAATTGTGGTATAGGCTTTACGTACACAACTGTTTTCTGGTAGACTAGAGTATTTCCCTAAGCCATCGTGCAGTTGCATCATACGGAGCGCAAGTGGAACCTCGGTTTGTTAACCCTGGGCAGCTTTTCGGTCAGACAGTCCGCTATTTGAGTCTTCATTTTCTGTGTGCAGCTTTTTCTTGAGTCTGAGAATTTGAGACATAGTTTCTATGTAGCCAGTCTTATTGAGGACGATCTTGTAACCTTTAAGTGGTCGGGTTAAGAGGACGCTACTGGTAGCTCACAAGTTCTTCAATGCTTTTTGGTGTTGGGCGTGACAACACTTACATGGTATATTGGGATTTGACAGTATTGGTAACAAGTGTTCAAAAGCTCTGCCCTAAATCCATCTAGTGTAATATGCCTTGAGTGGTAACTGAATGGTTTGAGACTGGTTCCTTCAAGGAACTATTTTCCGAAGGACTGAATACTGTTCATACAGCGATTAGGTCCACCTCAGACGACGCCACTACCTGGTCTCTCCATAAAGACAAACCTTTCGATGGTTGATCCTTTGACAAATTATAACAACAGCTGAAGGAACGGAAGATTGAGTTATCCTGAATAATTCAAACCATCTGCAACTCTGTTTTCAAAGCGGAGCTGATTTTCATACATCTGAAAACAAAATCATATATGCAGCCTAAAGAGTTCAGCGTAAGCCAGTTACGAGGACCTGAATACAGTACGTTGTCGATGTCCTATCGCGGAAGGCTTAGCACAATCAACACCGACAAAACGACGTCAGTCAGCAGAAAGTCACTTCGAAAACATAGTTATTTCCGGAGCACTGAACATTCGGAAGAGTGCAACGAGGATATCAAGCACTGCTAGCACCGTTGGTCAACGCCTTCTCGAAACCCAAATCATGTAACAAGTTGAGCTTATTCATTCATGTCGCACCTCCTTGAGCTTAAACATCCGTTTGTTGTAATGTTTTGTTGGTATGGTCGGTAGGTGGTGCTACAGAGAGATCACCCCCTGACTAGGACTACTTGGATTGTTCCCAGTGAGTGCCCTTCACTAAAGCGGTGCGCCGCGAGCTGTGCACGCGCTTAGCTGAAGGTCGAAGGGCTGGAAAATTCCATAACCCTTGTTACTATGACATACACCAAGCTGCTGACCTTGAATGTGGCTTTTGAGGAAACGTAATTAAAGGAAGTTGGAGGGTTAGGTTTCGTAACCACGAGGGATCAATTTGCTGAGCACCAAGCAGGTGAAAGAACTGAGAATCAACTAACCAGCAATGGCCTCAAAAGTGGCGACCAGGGTTAAGAACTAGGTACGCATGGGAACTGAAGTGACTCTGAAGTATAAGAGCAAAATGTGCCTAAGACCAAAAATCATATGGACTGCGGATATATACAACAATTCTGCTTCCCGCTCTCCTTTCCGTCCAAAATCGCGACTTGTATCCACGGGTGATTCTCATCTCCATTTAAACTGCAGTGACAAGTCTTGATCCAAGTTAGATTATAAAGTTCACACCGGTTTTGCCCACTTTTCGCCAGGGTACACTTGGGGGTAGAAGTGAAAATTCCCGAGAACATGGGGTCGTCTAAACGCCACCTTGTAGTGTAGCGACTCAACGCCCAGAACAATCGCTTTTACAACTGTTGATGCTGTACTCGAAGCAAACTTCAGGGAGCTGTTGGGTGTGAGTCAGGTAACAACGAGTAGTGATTCTAGTTACTTTGGCTAACCGGGAACTGTCGACTTCTATGTGTGATTACAGGTCTGAGATATAGTGGAGCCGACGGTGACTAGCTCTCCAACTTCCAGTACTTACCGCGCTATTCTACTCAAACTAGCAGTACGATGGTTGGTTGCAAGCACATGGTGCGTTGGCATTCGTTTCCGGATTGGCCTGTCGCATCGCAGCACGTCTATGGACACCCACACACAGTGGGTAATGCTATATAAAGCTTGCGCTGAGCCGCACAAGGATCTACCTGAACGCCATGTACCCGGTGCAAACTCTAGAGAATACGACCGAAGGGTGAAGATGGGGGGGGGCATTTTTAAATATATACGCATACCCAGATAATAGTCCATAAATGTTGATTCAACTGAATACAACCAAACAGCTGAGCTCTATAGTGCGTGCAAAAAACATGTGGTGGTCCACACCACTAAGGAGGCGCATTCTAGTTTAGTTCAGTTTATCAGTTATAAACCATGTACCAAGAACACGTTGGTTTTAGCTGCTACAGTTTCGGCCACTGGAAAACGGGAAGGCGGAGGTAATATAACCAAGCATCGGAAGCGACGGCACAACCAAGTAGTTGTTGAATCGAAGCACTTGTTTGAAAGAGAAGGAAGCTGATTAGCTACGCATTGAAGATGATAGGTTTGATACAGGAGCGCTACTGGCTGCGTAACTGAGCCAAATCCGCCAATGCATTTGATCGCTGATGGGTTGAGCCCCGGGGTTACCATCAAGAGAGGCGGCACTTTTCAACCCGAATTTACTGCTTACTACCCCCATACTTCGTTACCAGATCATACAGTGATAATGAAGTCGGTCAGTTCATCTCGGCACAGGACTGAGTGGAATGTGTTCTGCGGGACGGATGGTCCTCTGGCATGCAACTTAGATGTGCAGACCAGCATGGCCTATGAAGCGTGAGCAGCTCATACATCGCAGATGAGTTCCTTTTTCCTAAAACCATCCGGCGTTCCCACCAGACCGGCCAATGCTTCGGAGACACTGTGTATCAAACAGTGACAGTTTTCGTGTGTTCTCTCAACGCGGAAGCCAGGTTACTGACCCATGATGCAGTATGGGTCTCGCCGTCGAAGTGAATACTCTGCCTTTGGTGTCACACCAGCGTCTAGGGTGTCAGAGGTTGGCAAAAGCTACCATGGCCTTCCCAATTAGAGAAGTAGTCTCGTCTCCAGCTAGTCCACCGGAACTAACACAGCTGCCCAGGTAAATAAATTTATCCACCACGTCAATTGGGTCGTCTGCAAACATGAGGTTTGGGTTTGATTCCATCCAGTTTTGTAGCAGCACTTTGCAATTTGCAGGTGTGAAGTGCACACCAAAACGCGGGGTAGAATAGTTTGTCACAGAATGGTTTGCACTTTTGCGGGATCTGAAACACGGACAGCAATATCATCCACACACTCAGTATCTGTGAGCAAACGCCCTGAGAGCATTTCGACCCCTGAGGTTTCAGAGACATGCACAGAAATTTCAAGCAGCAAGCCAATAACAAAGTTGAAAGGAAATAGCGGAAGAGGCCAGTCTTGTTATACACTAATAAACGTGGTGAACTCAGACGAAAGCTTACTGTAGTCGCACACGCATACAATAGCCTCATAATGGATATAAATTTGCAATTGACACCCTTGATTGCCAGACACCGCCGAAGTTTCTGACGGTCAACAGGGTCCAAAGCAGCTTTCAGCCCCCCCCCCCCCCCCAAAAAAAAAAACTATCAACATGGGACGTTTGAAAGAGCGACGCTGTGCAAGAACTTCTCTCAAAGGGAAGATGTGGTCGATACGAGCGAGACTCAGCTCGACTCTCACGAACCTGTCTGCCCGAGAGTCGATCAACCTGCGCAAAATAATACCAGGGACACCTTGAATGCCGCGGCTACCAGAGTGATTCCACCATGGTTTCGCATGACATCCTTGCGTCTTTTTTGAAACTGGGATCACGGTCGATGCGCCACATTCCACTGGTGTTCTGTTTTGGTCCCAAATCTTCCGCAGTAGGTTTGCCAGACCACTCATCAGGGTTTCACCACCTATTTTGAAAAGTGCAGAGTGCAGACTACCATGTCGGGTGCTTTGTCGCGTTGGAGAAACGATACATCGCGCTAGCTTTCTGTTGTTGACAGGCTGGCGTTCCATTCAAGTTTGTTAGATCTTTCCATAGGTTGTCTTAAAGGAGGCCACCTGAACTGCACTTTAAAATGTTCGGCCCACCGCTCGATTTTGCGAACCAATTGCCATCCCAGCTTTTCCGCAAAATGTTTCGCTGTCACCTGGCTTCTTTGCCGCTTGATCGAATCAGCTGAAACAGGATTTTGGCTGCAGTGAGAGCCTTCTACATCTCTTGGCTCTCGCACTCCACCAGCATTCTGTCATTCTTCAGGCTCCTGAGTATCCGGTGTTTGAGAGATCTGCGTGCGTCATTGTATTCAGTAGTTGCTGGTACGGCTTTTCTGGCAGTAATAGGATCTACTGACCTCGACGATATGCAGTGTTCACCTGGTAGGACGGCTTGGCCGGAAAGTTCTAAAAGCTGAGAAACACAGCATACATAGACCAAAAGGGGAAGCGAGGTTTCAGAAAGAGATGCCTATTGCCTAATTTGACGGAGTTCGGACATTGATCACATCATTTTTAGGATACTGGGGGATCATTTTGGTTCAGTTTGCTGGACGATAGTTCAGACACGGAACGATGGCTAGCCGACTGGCACACGGATCCACCGAAGCGTATCATTTGATGAGCTATAGGATGAGGACCGGTGAACAAAGAGCTACAAGGCTGAGTGACACTTCCCGTTGCCCAGGCCGGGAGTTTGGTTGAGGTACCCAGACTTGAGCCTTTGACTTATTATTATGCCAACGGCATAATGTAGGGTTTTGTCCGCGGACCCCTCTCCTAGGTTCCAAAAGTCAGAACTGCGAGGCAGCCGTTGTTAAGGTTTTCTTGAGGGGCCCTTCCCAGAGCCAATGGCTCAGCAGTCTGACGCACTTGGCTGGCCTGGCACGGTATAACAATCTGAATCCTAATGCGGCCGCGCACAGCAGGCACCTTCTGAGCTGCACCAGACTCTTTGGTTTTAAAAGTGTTTCGACCGTATTGAATAATGCGTTAGCGGTCACGGTAAACCATGAGGCGACCGAAGTGTGCAGTTTTTAGTACCGGACTTTTCTAGCTCGTCCTTCCTCGGGGAAGGGCACTGGTGACTCCATTAATATGGGCATTATGGTCGCCCCAACACCTTATTACCCTTGCATTCCTATTGCAAGTGACAGTAGGGCCTTAGCTCCATGTGGCGTTGAAGTCCCATTTCTCGCAGAATGTGAACTGACTGTTCTTCGTCGGGCTGCCCCCTGTTGGCAGTGCCTCGACCTTAAGGAACTGAAGTTCGGTCCGTATGAACATTGCAACAATGAAACCCAACCACCACGAAAAGGTCGGAGACGCGTCCTAGGTACAAATGGCTATCCAGTGCTGGCCATCATTCACCTAGGTCTATACAGGAGTGGTTACAAAGAGTCACCTCGAGCACCGTTGCTTAGTGCTCCGGAACATCCGGAGTGTCAGTGCAGATACACACTCGAAATACTCATGAGGATAAAAGTGAAATATATTACATCACAACTCAAAACAACAGTACAATATAATACAGCACACATAAAGCAGATTTAGAAGCATCCTCAACTGCAAATAAACCGCGTACTTGTTGTACAGTGGTTACAGCCGCCGCAGTTCCGCTAACCGATGATTTTGGGGAGGTATGCGTAGATAGCTACGCATTGGAGGCGGTGGCTGATATACCTGATGCGTAAGTAAAGAGGCAGCGAAGCATCAATGTTGAACAGTGAGGGTATGCTGTCGGTGATGATGATGTCAGTGAGGTTTTCACTGGGGAGATAGGGAGAGGAAGCTGTGCACTGAAAGCAAGAGCTTGGATGCGTGCGCACCATTGAGCGCGCGACTGGGCCATGTCTGTTGTTGATGTGTCCCATCTCGGGGTCCCCATCCAGGGAGACGGCGATGGCCAGCGAAGCTGATTTTGCTGGTAATGGCAATGAACGACAGCGTCCACCATGACAACCGAACTAGTCTTGGTGTGGGTTATCTCTTACAGCTCCCGAAGGTTGGGGCGATGGACCCAACTAGACAATTGATACTGACCGCGTATGGAAAAGGTTGTCCGGTGGTCCGGACTACATATGAGACGCGCCCTAGACACATACATATGGTCAGCTAGCCATTGTCCGGTAACCAAGGAGGATCTGGTAAGCTTATTTTGCCTGCGAACGGATCACTGTATGAAATGGTGGTCGACCAATCCAATACGACCAACACAAACACGACCACAGTTGCCGCAGATCCATCTTGTTTGCCCTCTAGGTTTAACAGCTCTGATGATACTATTGCGTCTTGGATCGAAATTGGCGATCATTATCGTTTTCGACAGCACGTGTTCAATAATTCGTGCTTCGCTGTCATTCACCCATGACACTATCATGGTCATTTGCGGTCTGGGATACTGCCAGGGCGCCCAGATGTAGACAGGGGAGCGATCGGCTCAAAAGTCTGACCGCAAAGCAGCGGTTTGGCGGGAAATGCACGTGCATTACCTTTTAAAGAACGAGTAGCTACACGCGTTCCTAACCTGGAGGACCAGGAGGTTGTGTTGGTCACACCGCTGACCACTGACTAACCAAGTATGAAAGTGAGCCAGTGTCGCACGAACGCCCCCCAGTATATCCCAACGGGTCACGGAGGCACACAAGCCACCACACCATGGTGAAGCTCAGTCTATTTGTGACGGAATTTAGCGGTCCTTGGACTGATGAACTCCATTTCGTATTGTTTCTCTCCATGCCGTTCGGTTTTGTGCTTCCGCTTCCCACTCCACGAGACCCACGTCAGCAGCCTTTAGACCAAAGTATCTTGATATTGAAGCCTGTGTACCAGAATTCTGTTTCTTCGCACTTAGCTGACCATACGGAAGCTGCTTTGAAATCCTAGTCCCTTTCAATGTCCCAATCACCGTGGACGACTGAATGTGAACGTACGGAAATCATGGATAACGCAACGGCTTTAAAATAATAGTACTAATATTAATCACTTAGCTGTAATGTCCTTTCGGCGCATATCCGAAATGCCACACGAAGGAAGCACGAGGGCGGAGATATTGCAAGTTTACCCAAGTCTAGATAGGACGAGCCATGATACTGCGGTTGGGCTCGGACCACGAATCTTCCGGGCAGTAAGCTCGCGCCTTAACGAATGAGTTCTCTCGAACTCAACTTAATGATGTTGAGAAGTTGTAACAATAAAATCCGATTCAAGTCATCGTATACATAATGAAATAATTAGAAAGAGGTACCCACTTCTGAGGGCTGTTTCGTATGCGTTTCGTAAATGGCATTGAGTACTTTACGCATCTTTAAAATCTCCTCCGCTTGAATTTTTATATCGGATGCTTGCCCTAGGAGAACGAGGCGGGGAAATCGGTAAAAAACAGGTCCATTCATACCTTGGGCGGAGCCAGATGGTTGGTGTACCATTATACGGGCGTGAGGGAGTGCAAATCGAAGCCCTGGGGCTCCAGCCGTCAGAAGTAGAGAACCCATGCTGCTGGCTTGACCGACGCACCAGGTGGCCACGGGAGGTCGGATATACTGCATTGTGTCGTATATTGCCAAGCCAGCAGTAACAATACCACCTAGTTTTAAGAGTGATATAGCGAGAGACGCACAAACCTGGACTATTGATATAAATATGAATGGGTAATTTCTTATCCTCGGATTGCAGATAGAGGAGCTGAGCAATCACAACACTCGCCACTTCATCATTTATGGGTCCCATTAGACAAATGATTCGATCTTTCAACAGTCTGGAATAAATATCATAGGCTCGCTCTCCGTGATTTGTTTTATCGAGGACGATTGGAATGAGAGAACTGGAGTAGGGAGGACTTGTGTGGAGACAAACGGTGGTTCGACCCAAAACGGTCGGCTTCAGAAACTGTTTCACAAGACCCAGAGTGGAAGATCGGGATAGTCCAAACATGGTAGCACTTCTTTCAGATAGTCCTAAAGGTAACAGTGTTGCAGATGGCAATGCAACAGGCGGCCAAATAGCCTATACCAACAGGAAAAAACTGAAAATGGAGAGTAAAAAGGTGAGGAAGAGTAGGCTAAACTGCATACGGCTCAGATGAAATTCGACCCGATTTCTGTCAAGATGTTCCTAGTCATTAATACTACCTTCAGGCCAAGAACGAAACATCAGAACTGGACAGAGACAGTCATCGCTCTGAATCTCAAAAAACTCAGCACGGAGTGTAGTTCAGCGAATGAACAGTAGTCACGCGACGTCGAAAATCACTGTCACTAGTCCATGGATGGGGAACCGCTGCAGCATTTCCAGTCAGCGGAGTATCCTGAACAATGTCTTATGATAGATGACCTGGTGCTTATCAACTCACCAAAACCGAGTGGAGCTAAAACGGCAGGTCTGTGGGAAAGACCGAGCAGAGGGTAGTTTTGACCACGACCCCGTACCAACTACCGCGTGTACCGATGTATACCGAAAGCGAACTAGATCCTGATCAGGTGTCTGAGGTGGTTAGTAAGTGGGCCATGAAACTTCCGTCCTGAAGAGACTGAACCTCATCCTGCTCACCACAGAAACTGACTGCACTACACTGGAGAAGATCAATGCAGCATCCACACATCCTTCCTTACCAACCTGGTCAGTGGACAGAGGTCCGACGAACACAGCACCCCTCCCCCCGGCCACTCCAACAAACACATGGTACCTAAAAGCCAGAGTATTCCGACAGACTTACGCTAACCACCGATTCCTTGTAGTAGGGCTATTGTGTCAAAGGTTTTGGCTGAGATTCTTAATCATCCTTGGCTAGGTTTACGCACCCGGGCAGTAACCCATCCCAAGTACAATCATGAAATGCACCATAGTATCCCCGTGCCATATCGGCCGTCGTGTGATGCTCTCAGTCGGGCCACCTTATTCGCAAAATACAGCAAGGTGCGTGGGCAGGAACATTCGACTGCTGACACTTCTCATCATCTGCATCTCAGTGATCTCATAACTCACCCCGTTCCGCCCACTACTCACGCTTCCGCAGATCTCAGCTGAATGCACAACCGTCAGGCATCCAGGAAGATGGTCGACTGCGCGCCAAAGTCCGCACGCAGCAACTTGCACTCGCCCCCTCTTTATCACAGCCCTTATAGTACGAAATCTAGAGCAAAAAGGCGGGCAATCTCGTTTTGTGCAGTGATGCTGTTTTATTTCTGAAACCCACATACAAAATCTCAGTAAAACGACTGACCTACGGTGTCCTTACTTTTTAGACACTGTCGACTATGAACTTCAGGTGGTCCCGCAACTGCTGAAGTTGGCTGCGCCTGTTGGTATGACCCTCAGTTTGCGAACTGAGGATTCCTTACTGGCGAAGATGTCTATAAAATCCTGATTCTGAGCTCTCCGCCTGCTTACCACCATACGAACTCACGCTGCTCGAAATATCAATCATTCTCTAGCTATCATGTTTATCCTGTACGCGCCAACCAATTGTAGTTCCGATTAAGCGACGCTTTTACCGAGAACTAATAACCAGTTTATCAACCACGAGTTTGTTCCTGGTCTCATTAGCTGGAAACCGGAAAGCACAGGTAGGGTGACTCATCTGGCACCCGGGTGTTGCATTTAGTTTAGATGCAAAATGCAATTGCAACGGCGAGCGACTCTGGCGACTTCGGGAAGTTTTCACCATTGTGCTACTAAGTGCCAAGCAGGATTTCATCCACGCATCAGATGAATACATGCTTACACATGCTTAAGCAGCGCCAGGTATACTATCGACAAATAATCGATATTTTCATTAACCCAAGCATAGATGGGCAGGGAAGAATGTCCATGAAGCACATCAACATACTTTGCGCTGCATTCTAATACCCCCAGCGCCAGTTTACCATGAGCCATCCAAGTTTCTGTTCTCATATACAGATACATGTACATCATAACGATGGTTCTGCTTGCCGCAGTCCATGGTCACCGACGCCGACCAAATATGAAGGAGTGATAAACTGTTGAAGACGAAACAAGGGAAGCAGAATTTTTGGGTGACTGGATGAGCACAAGAGCACCATTCGTTTCCCGATTTACCATATCAGCGAAGGTCTTGAGTCACTGGTTGGGTGCTCCTTGATTTACCACCCTGGAGGACGGCATGAACCAACGTGACTGAAATCATGAGTTAGACTCTTATTGCTTCTTTGCCATATCGTGACCAGTCAAACTATAGTTTGATATACATTGCTCTTCCACCCAAAATCCCGATGGGGCAGCTACGATATGCGTAATACACGAGCAGATCAGCGCAAATGATATGACTATCAAACTTTCAATCGAACGAACACCAGATGAATAAATATGACAAATTTCGGCGTCGGTAATACATTCAAAATGTTGCGTAGACATCGTTGGACTAAAATAGTATTGATGTTTGAAAAAAAAACATTTGCAAACTAAGTTGGTGCTAAGATGGGACTAAATTGCGTATAATTCGCCGAACGCATAGCTGTCCGAAACTAGGCGCCTGCGTATATCGGGAGAGCTCTAAGTAGGGCGAAGCCGGTTGTAAGTTGTCAAAGCGACTGTACCAACTATGGGAGTGGCGTCTTCCGTCGGGGAAAACAGAAGTAGATATGTTGGGCAGAAAAACTGTTCTAACGAACCCCTAGCGTTCTACGACAGCAAAGCATTAGGGTGTCAGGGAATACCTGATTTCGGATGTCATGCAAAAAACTGTCCCAGGTGCAAGTATGCAAACATGCGGCAACGTGTTTGCGCGATTGCGGATAGTCATCTTGAAGTGAATGCTCAGTTGGGCGAGACTACATCAGATAATCAACAACTATGTTATTCGGACCCCAAGCCAAAAACGCCCTATTGCTTGCAAATAGGTGTTGCAACCACCAACTGGCCCAACCCACACGTGATTGGTTAAAGGCCAACCATCTCATTGGTCGTCAGGATCGGTCGGGACTGTAGATCAATTAGCTAATCGCCTTCGAGTATCCACTGAATGCCAGGTGCCACTGGGACGTCCAGAAAGTGTCAATGTTTCATACTGTCGATGTCATAGCAGCTTTAACACACTTCGTCCAAGTTTTTGAGTATTTTTTGGCGTTTCCTTCACATTTTGTGCCCCGGTTGGTTTTTATGCAGTTTGGGAGACAGCCTTTCCACCTAACTCGATTACTAAAGCACGAATTGTTCACTTATCCTAGCCGACGGTGCGCTCGTTTAAGGTTTTTCGGCTGAATACAAAACCCCATGACTGTGGTGAATTGAAGTTGAGGGTAATGTTTTACCCCCAAATGGTGTATTCGCTATTGGGACTAC
>SJOL01006423.1:1485399-1549882 GCA_004794785.1 Opisthorchis felineus | reverse complement strand
AGCCGGGCTTTCTGAAAGCAATATAAATGATACACAAAAGTAACGATACGGGCGGTATAGTGATATAACCGCACAGAAAACAATCGGTATGTTCGGGAGATGAGGAACTCTTTGGCTGACGGCGCGATGCAGCCACTTGTGTCACGTGCCAAATCGGATTACGCGCTTAGGTCCGTTGAAAACAAATCCCAACAAAAATTACCTAGCAGATGTGGTATAAAGATAATGCAAAAATAGGGTCCCTTGGTGCGACAGGTCACTGTGGTGGACAACACGCGTTTTAAGGGGGCTCTAAGGGCGATCCTCGAGCGGTCTGTTTTCCGTCAAAGCGGACACCCGAAAATGGATACAGCTGACAAGAACTTGCAAGCGGAAACGAACGGGCAACAAATCTTGGCACCAGCTAGTAGAGTATGAGCATTCCTTGAGCAGAGAAAACGAGCAGCAAGGAAAAGAAACGGCGTTATATTGAACGGGTGTAAATCACGCCACTAATGAATAGTCCGAACAGAAAAGAAAAATAAGCTCTGATCACCGCCGATTCACGTAGAGAATCAACTTCTTTGTCGCTGATTCGTTGGTGAGAATCTTATATTCAGCCAAATCAAACTGAACCCTCACCGCTATACCCATCTGAGGCGCCCTAATATAATATCAAGCCTCCTGTACACTTTACGGAAGTCAGACAATTTAGCCTTTTTCCACCCATGTCCAACTCAATATTACTCAGGGACAGGTCTTGCTTTGTAGTGTCGCAGTTCGTCTCATGGACGAGATCCCGGTTTTCAAGCAGGATGCGTGACCAGCCATGTCTTTTTTGCATTCTTCGTCATTTACGCTTAAAGGTGTGGGCAGCTCTTAGAAATATCCGGGGCAGGTTTTCTATAATTGTGGGTCACACCGCTCAATCTTGACCTCAAATTTCTACACTGTCTGTTTCACCAAAATATATTTGTGGTAGAGATAAGGCCTTACTTAACTTCATTCATTCGTTATAAATTCCAGAAGCAAAACCAATTCAGCGTTCCCTATTGCACTCGCCAGCCTGCACTACCATCAGTTTTGGCTTTATATGCTCTCGCCTGAAAAGGCCCTCCGAACCAGCATTGTAACAGCCTGCAACGTCGCAGCTTCGCTTGGTTCGTGGATGACCCTCGAAGCTTGTTTACCGCTGCCGCATCGCCTGGCACTCAAGTAACCTCTAAAAAAATTTGAGTGCTCACTGTTCTCCTTTCTTCTTCATCCTATTGTCCTGTCCATTTGCTCCAGTCAAGATCGCTGCATACCGCCACTCAGTGTCGTGCCCCTCCGGGATCGTTGTTCTGGAGAACACCACATCGAACTCTCCCACTTCACATTGCAAGCACTTGATTAGGAACTGTCGTATTCCCCGGACATCCGACATATTCGTAAGAAATAAACCAATTAAATCAACAAACGAATCGAATTGTCGTTTTGCTCGCAAATGAATGCGCATTACCCGTCTGATCACAGCAGCCATGGAACCGTCCAGAAACTGGACTTCGTCAGTGCTTTCATCGCTCTTCACTGCAATGCTTAGCCTGATAGCGCACCCGCAATTCTTATATTCATACTCTCGACCGCCTTGTCTTATACTCATGGACATTTAATGGCAACTACAGACAAATTTTTCACCTGGCTTCAAAAGCATCTGAAAATAGTTTGTTCTGATCAGCCGAACACTCTTCTCAGATTAAGCCATCTCAGTGTTTGGCTGCAGTTTTGTCCCGACCACTTATTCAACGATTTTAATTAAAGTGCCCATCCGGCCCTATGCACTGGCACTGCCTATGCTCCTTCCGAATTGCTTTCAATAATAATAATTTTTGCTCGCACTTGGTTGGTGGCACATCGTCAGGCATGATTATAATGGTGTACTTAGAATGTGGGTTCGACCGATTACAGGAACAGTCACGCAAATAATGGGTATTATCCGACGCAAACGCGGTGTTATCTCAGATGCACGATCTTGATGCGGCGGACACGAAGAACAGGGGCTGTTCAGAAACTGAAGTATTTCAGTGCAGTGACGCTGCACGCACTGCCATACACAGTGTGATAGCATACCCGCAACTGCTCACTTCCTACTTTGACCGCGCCCTCTCACCCACTCTTTCCCTTACCTATAACCACAATAAAAATCTTCATCTGGTCCCAGCCGCCTCCGGGTGGCGTTCATTCCAATCTACTGAACCCTCCATTAGATCTAAACGTCTCGGTGTCCTTTACTTTGTACTCCTCACCAAGTCAGTCATTTTCGGTGCAGTTCCCGTTCCTCCTTGTGTGTCTGCGTGAACTCCTTCTCCTAAGGAACCTTTTACACCCGACCCCGCTCTATCAGCAACACTAGCGAGTCTCCCCAGTTTCAGTGCACACTGTGATTATGAGTTTTCTACTACCCTTTATCCGTACCGCATATTCCCCCACTTACGCTTTTCGTGACTCTGGCCATACGCCCAACAGCCCAAGACTGCTAAGCCTCAGTGACGGTTTTAGGCTGCAGTTCAAATCGGCCGGTCAGATCGTGCCAGTTCTGCTGCCCCTCCTGATCCGTTATTCTGGTTCCACTTTTTCTGCAGATTGAAGATTTTTAATTATTTTTGTCACGTACCAGGCAGGAAGCCTCTTGCTATGCCCTCCCTCGTATTGTTTTTGCCAGCCACTTTCCAATCTTAACGATAGTATCTTGTCTCATCTGATATGTTTCCCATAAGAAAGAATTAGCTCTTGTAATTTCGGTTCCCTACCCATGCCGCCTCAGGCGTGACCAAGTCTACTTCGGGTAATGCCTACTGTCTATGTCGCCGTTCCTTTTCCACGAAATTCCCGGTACCCACAAACCTTACCAGTCGTGCACTTATTCTGACTGTAACTTTATGATCATGCCTGACGGTATGATACTCACTAGTTGGGAATAAAGATTATTGTAGTTATTGGGGCTTTTCGCCATCGGAGAACATATCAGGATCAGACCGTTACAGTTCGAAGAGGGAAGCCAAGACAGGGAATCCTGCCTGGCGAAGATCAAGAGACTGTAAGTCGTGGAAAATGAGGAACCTGGGTCAATAAAAGCCTAAATGGGTATGGTCAAGTGGAGAAATTCACAATGTGGACAAATGGTGGCCTGTATATTAGAATCCGGTGTACAGTGACGCTGTGTGGACACAATATTTTTTCTGTTGGAGCAGCATAGGACCTGAAACTTCCTCAGGATAGTAAGATAGTGCTAACGCACAGGACGGAATGCGAGCCGTGAAGATTATCATCGTGTTTATGGGCAGGACAATCTGAAAGTGCACCGACACAAGTAAATACCAGGAGACGGTTGAGTGAACCCGTCTCAGATGCTGTTGGGTCCAGGTAAACATTATGTTACTCTCTGCAGTTACGGTTCAGATGGAGTAAGAGGGTGCAGTCCTAGGTATGGAGAGGATAGCTGCGGATGTACCATCTGACCGGGTTTTGCAGTGTCTCGCCAGAACTGTGCTGATATGCGTCCGATTCTAATCGGCTCCATGAAGGACGCCATGTTTGTGGTGAGCGAACCGCGGATGTGCAATCCTGTGGGCAGCGGTATCTTGGGTGCACCAGGAGGGATTCATACGGGTCGAGCAAAGCCGACGTAAGATCACAGGTAACTTCGGTTTGGTGAAAGGTCCATGTGTATGTAAATTAGGTTACAGTCGAGGTGCAAAGCAGTCATACAGGACGTTCAATGCAGCCGCTGCCGAAGGCCGAAGCTTGAGAGGAGGATGGAATGGATGAGATCAACATACCTGGTGAGTGAGAGGAGGTATCAGACGGTATGGAGTCCATTATTAGAAAAAAGCTAATTACTGTTGAGTTGGCAACAGCAAGTGGTTAAATTGGCCGAGAAAAGGGTAGATTGGCGTGTAAGTTTCTACACCTAGGCATTTCCAGTTACGCATTTCGTGTCCATGTGCTTTAACTCAACTGTCCAATGCCACCCACCCTCAACAACGGTTTCCACATTTAGCTAGTATTGAATAAATACCCACATCTTCCGTCCCTCTGTGCAATCTTTTTGCATGGCGTAATTAGCAATCACCTATCGCCCTTGGTTTCACCCTCCTGTCCCAGTTTATCACCTCTTTCTAAGTGTAATGACCTGAAGACGCCTGAATAGGTAAGTTTCCCACAACTACTGAAATGAACCAATTATTATAACCCGTATTGGACGTCATGTTTCCAGTTTCTCAAATGCATTCGATTCGCTACCACACGTCCTAATGCCCCGCACGGGTGATCTCTGCCCTGGATTGACGTGTTTCGTTCATCTGGCATGTCCAGAAGGCAGATCAAAACTGCACACCCTTCCGCACTGGTCCCTATCGGCGCATCCATTGGCTTGTCATTCTGATCTGTATCGGCAAACTTTAAGTCACACTTTCATAACAGATTCTACTCTCGCTGACGACCTATGATCTTGGGGTTAGGATGCCAGGGCAAAGAAACAGACGTCGGTAAGGTAGTGGTTACTGCACTTGTATCTCCTATTGAGCGACAAATGTGTATTTGGATGTCATTCGGAGGAAACTTGGCAGATTTGTTGTCCTGCCTGCTCTGAACGTACCACAGTATATCACGAAGCTAGACTCAGGTATCTGAATTACATCGACCATGTCCTTTTCATCCTTACCCGGTAGGCTGACCCAAAAGGCATTCGTCTTTCACTGGATATTTGGGTTATGAGCAGAGTTAGGAAGTTCGCACAGAAAACTATTAATAAATGGATGGGGGTGGATAGGTGAAGCTGCGTGGAATAACCTTCCTCCGACGGTTGTCCACGCCCCTTCTGGAACCCAGTTCAAAGCACTGTTAGACACTTTCCTATGCGGGTCCTCGTGCTGGCAAGCATACTGCCCCGCGCTGAGAACTTAAAGAGCAGTGCTACCTCCTTTTTTCGTCTGTGCCTTTCATCTGTACCACAGCAGCTGAACGACAAGAACAAAGCCGATCCGGCAAACTTGGGCAAAAGCCTCGATCCTGTGTATTGATGCGTGACTCCGTGAAACTGCAAGCGAGCCATCAGTTTGTGCTTGGCCGTGAGGGTACCGCCATTGCGATGTAATAGTCTGATGCATATTTCTCGAATTATGAAGTATTACTGACGATAGTGTGATACGTTGTTTTTTCAATGCTCGTAAGGTTTGCTTTAACGGGGCCAATACGTTTCCTAGCAGTAAATGAGTCGGCCTCCGTTGAGTAAAAGCGCAGCCTAATGTCCCACTTTGTCCACTCGGTGCGTCTTTAAGAGCACAACTATCCAAGACGACTGTGGGATTGACAAAAAGTCCAGGATTAGTTATTTTTCTCCAAAAATACACTGGTCGAAATGTCGGCGCCGACGGGGCATAAGTAAAATATGTTATTGTAAAAAAGCTGCGAATAGGGGAAAATTGAACTCTAGAAGAACGGAAGTCACATAAGCAGATCATGCTAAAATAAAAACCTCAAAGTTTTGAGCTAAAGGTGAGGGCCTCACAAAGCCAAATAATCTAGTCTTCCCGTCTACAGCGGAAGATCCTTGGACATATTTTAGATCTCCTGGACGGACTTCTGAAAAAGGAGAGACCGCTCCAGGATTTTGCATATGAGAAGGATATAGCAAGGATCTCGAAAGTTCGGTTGCCGGCCTTAACCATCTGCGTGAAGATATTCGAGTCCAGCCTTCGTGATAATAGTACCAACGAGCAAATTCGAAGGGTGTGTTATCTAGTAATAGTAATAGGTTTATTTCCCAACTTGTAAGGAATATGCCGGTTGGGGCATGATCGGGTCGTTACAACCTGAACGCGGCAGGCAACAACACAACGGAGAGGAAGTTACAACCAACGAGGCATGCCAAAATACGTTAAAAGTCACAGCAGTTGAGGGAACCGAAATAAACTAGGACAATAGGCATGAGGTACGACTAGTTCAAACATGAAGCTGGCTGACATGAACTAGAACTGGAGATTCTGAAGAAATTGGTTGCGGGAGTGCTATCAGACTGAGTATTGCAGTACCATGCCATCATTGTATTGACCTACTTCGGTTAATGGACAGCCCCGTAAAAGTCGTCAGGGTTACCGCAATCGGAGAGGGGATACGCATTTTCGAAGCAGCTTGAGCTGGGTTAGACAAGAACACTGACACAGATAGAAACAGGGCCGATGCAGATTCAGTGATGTTTTTGATTCAGTTGGAGGACCATGTGAGTGTAGACCGAGGACCATCTAGGTTGACTGAATAACGGCTGTATGGGGCGTTTGGGCAGCTGCAGCCGATGTTTGCAGCTTGGCAGAGAAGGATGAGGAAGGAATAGGATGAGAGCAGTAGCGTCGGGTGAGTGCCAGGAGGCATCAGATAAAACGGTGTCCAAAAGAAAAAATCCAAAACAGGATGACAGCGAGCTAAATGAACCCAGGGGGTGAATTTTTTTGGCTGACCTAGAAACCGAGTACGAGCTGGGGCAGAGTGGGTGGCTAATTTTGGGAAGATAAGGACTTAGCCGCCGAAGCAGGGAGGCTAGCCGTTGGACTAGTTGGAACAGGCGATTACATGGTGAGATCACATGGCGGTAGCTTTAGGTTCAGGAAAAAATCCAATCGTAAGGTCTGCATCGTGGAAAGGAGAGGGGTCATTGTGAACAGGGACGGCAGACAAATAGATGCGGTTGGGCAGCAGCTTCCCAGATAACAGATAAGAACCGTAGTTTAACTAGAATCTACTACGTCAACTTCACGGGAAGGTAAGAGTTACCGAGTCACTGCTGTCAGCTCCAAGAAACGAAAGGTGCATGGTAAAAACAGCCATTGGGCGCTAGCTGTGACTGTCGGTAATCAAGAATTAACAAGGAATTTATATGTATATGATTACTTCAGAGAACAAGGGTGAAAAACGTGTGTGTTGTGTCTGGATGGTGAAGTGGACTTGGGGTGGTGCAACCCAACTATGACGAAGGTGGCAACTCTTTGCATGTCGATGTTAGCCGTGAGCCTCGCAGAGTACCTCCAGGCTACCCCATTCATATTTTTGAATAGAAAGAAAGGACAGCTGTCATTCGATTGGTGCTGCCAGACAAGTGACAACCGGGAGAAATCCAATGCAGCTGCGGACAAGCAACAACGGTGGTCTTTTATGGTTTTCCTGACTTAAAGTCCAGGCTCAGAACCACCGGCGATGGGCGATGCATCCGTGCTACGGGAGGGGTGGCGAGTACACGAACGCACCATGGTGCAACGTAACAGGGCGACCCTCCTTGTAAGGCGTACCCGTCAACCACACGAGGTTTTCATCTCTCGTGCATACTACCAGATCTGCACAGTGAAGGGGAGAGGGATCCGATTGGTGGCTTTGAGTGGTCAATTTTAGGGAGTTGGGTGGTGAACTTTAAGTAAGCTGTCATTGCAGTCGAGTGCGAGCAGATTTGACATTTGCTGTTTGGAGTTTTGGGGTAGAGGACAGGAGAGCCTTGGGTGCCAGTAGGCGTAGGTTCTCGTTTTCGTCCTTGAATCACATTATTATTTGGCAGCGCAAGGACTGTTTCGACTTCTGGAGGCGTTGAACTGTCCAGACGGTGTCAGGCATGTTACATGCCGTCAGGAGGACAGCTTTCGTGAGTTAGAGCGGTGTGATCAGGGGTATTGTATATCAAGACCTGGTAGTGGCACTCCAAACGCTGACAAATATCAGAGGCAAGTGTGTCAAAGCGAATCGATGCTTCTTCAAGATATGATGGATCACATGCTGCGTCAGGAGTCAGAAAGCAAGCAATTGGTCGTATGCTTCAGAGGGAAGCCAGTTCGCTTTTCCTGCTATGCACACAGGTTCTGAGATTAGCCAGGTCTGTGAATCAGAGATTCTTCTAGTAAGGGTGGGGGAGGGGGGCTGTGGCGGTGCGTACCGCTGGTAGTGTAAACGTTCTAAAGTTCCGGAAACTGTCACAAGGAGGCAGAATGCCGGGGCCTGGGACAGTTTTTTTGTCTAGGTTGACTACCAGCCTGTCTGAACGACTACCTGAACTCCGCCTGGCAACCAATTAGCATCAGATTCCACGTCATCTATATCAGTCGCATGCTCAAAAGAAGCTGGACAAATAAGAACCTTCTGACACACAAATCGAACCGTCTTTGGCAGTAGCCCAGGGTAGTACGAAGCATTATTTCCGTTTCGAATGAACGCGCTCGGTACGTTTGCATTGAATAGCGCCTCGCCCTGCGGTTACTTGCCTATTTACTGATAAGTGATTATACATTAACTGTTCGCACGTGAACCCGTTAGATAAGTGGAGAGAATTCATTGCTGAAATAGAACATCGTTCTTTGTAATGCAAAACGCCATTTACATTCATTGGTACCATATCCTCCCCTGAAAGTGCACCTTCTAGGGGGCAAACGTTCTTCAGAATTCAGCAACTAAATATGATACAATTGAACCGCTACTTGCGAATGACGTGGTGGAAGCACGACGCTAAAATAATGTTGCCTTTAAAAGGATCGCCCTATTAAATAAGCAGCGGAATCAGTTTATTGCCGACATCTCAGTTATATTATGATAAACAAATCTCTCCTATTTACTTCTGAACGCCAGTGGCTCTGTGGACACGACGCTCAAAAGAGGACGCGAATTATCCTACAGGAACAGCATAATCATCAAATGACTTTGTAGAATTAAACTGGGCATAGTGGACGCCGAGCCACATATTAGTTGAGCCTGTGGGCTGGGTTCGTTTGGCTCCATATAATGAGCGGTGACAGCCTCATCCATCCAACTAAACCAAAGACTTGTGATGTTTCCCTGGGTTATTTTGGGGTTTACTGGCTAGCGTTATGTCTAGCAGTCAAGGTTGTACACCCGTAACGTGAAACTACGTGACAGATTCCGGGTATCATCTGCGGAATTCCTATTCTATGACGTCGAGTATCGCCGCCTCCGAGGGGACCTAATTCTTAATCATGCCCTGTTTGAACAAGGTTTGGCCAACAGGTTTTTCACCGTTCAGCCAGCAAACACACGGCGGGGACATGGTAAGGAGCTCAGAGAGCACACTTTTATTAGGCGAAATGTTTTCTCATTTCGTGTAGTAGCTGCGTGGAATAACCATCCTCCGACGGTTGTCCACGCTCCTTCTAGAACCCATTTCAAGGCACTACTAGACACTTGTCTATGCGAGTCTTCGTGCTGGCAAACATACTGCCCCGCGCTGAGAACTTAAAGAGCAGTACTACACCCTTTTTCGCTTGTGCCTTTCAGATGAACGACAACCGCAGAACGACAAGAACACAACCGACCCGGGAAACTTGGGCAAAAGCCTCGATCCTGTGTATCAATCCATGAATCCGTGAATCCGTGACGTCACACTTAATCGAAGGATTTGTTGTCGATAGTTGTGACCTAAATTTTTTCGTGAGGAAATCAAGCAGTTAGCAGACAAACTTCTGCCTACATGCTTGGGCCATATGCAGTATATTACAATATTTTTGTGTTCTACCCATTTGATGCAATGCTGTGAGTACAATTCATATTCTGAAGGCATGACCTTCTTCCAGTCTTGTACGGAATAGCAGAGATTAGTTAGTGTTTCTGTCATGACGAGCACTCTGAATAACGCTGTTGGGTGTACGAGGACACAGGCTTCCGCATCCGCCTATTTGAGCAGAAGACAAAAGATGGATATTTACAAGTAGTGATGATCGTCCAGTATATTATGCGTTGATGAGTGCGCTTTAGGCTATAGCAAGTTCTATGAACTATTACAGACACAGAAATACCTGGAATATTCATCCATTTGAAGGGAAGCATACTGTCCTGCAGGTTGAGTTATTGTTTTTCCCTAAGCGCTGATCTCTAATTCGAGGTTTTTTGTTCTTGAAAACTTACTCGCCTAGAGGAACAACCCATTCCAAGAAGAAACTGCAAAGCGAATTAAGCGTGGACACTCATGAGTACGAATTGTTAGCATCGGAAACCTTATACTTTCTGAGAAATCTTTTTCATGCCCCAGATACCGACCGTCAATCAGTCAGGAAAGATAGCGCATCAAAACAGAGTTTCCAAAGCGACTGAGTTAGAGAGTTTTCGATGGCCACCTGTAGCCACCAGAAAACGTAGTGTTTCGTACCATACACTGTGATAACGAGAAGGCACTCAGAAGTTTCATCCCGTGGGTCAATAGCAGTCTTGCCTGAGAAATCCTATGGTAAAATTCCTCAAATTCGATTGGCCTATACTCTGAACAATGAAGTGTACCCCTTTTGGTCCGTAGCCGGTTAGCGGTGCATCCGTGCTGTAAGCATGATGATGGGTTGTTTCGGGGGCATCACCGTCGGACACCTTCGAATCTTCTAAGGATGATGGAGCACTTACCTAATGGGTGTGGTGTGCTTTGTTTTTGCACAATTAGTGCCAAAAAGGATAACTCCACACTTGGTGCGATCAAAGGTGCTAGATAGTTAGCGTCACACCGAACGTAGGAAACAACCTAACTGCGACCAAGTACTGATTCCAAGTGCTGATGAAGCGTTAGGCACGTTCTACAGCATTTCGTGGATACATGGAGTAAAGACGCTGCGGAAATAAAATGAGTAATTGCAGTGCCAAGACGGCCTTGAATGTCAACTCGACCCATCCAAGACTGAAGGTTACACAGACGCCCGCAGGGGACGACTAAACCGGAATTGTGCTGTCCATACGCGAATCCCAAGTTCAACTCCAACTCGAAGGTTGTGGTTTGTGGAAGTACCATCCAACTATGTGAATTCAAACAGTACAGCAACTGGCTTGTGGATTCCTGTGGTTTATTTGTTTCTATCTCTGTATGTCCTGTAGTGATTGTGACCTGATCTGGTATACATAACAGTTAAGCCACAAGCAACCTGATGTCGATATCATTGATATTGGTGATCCAGTGTATCCACTGGAACTGTTTCGCTTTTCGACACACCGACGGTCAAACACAGTCTTGGAAGATTTACAGACAGTCACTGATCCATAAAGTTGGGCCGAACCGCATGGGTGTACAATCTGCCCTCGACAGCCAACCGATGTCACGTCGGCGCTACGGTCATTGGAAATAGGCGATTAATGTCCTCCCCAATTTGAGAAATGATATCATCTTTCGGCAGTCCTCCGAGTCTTGTGCAGTTACGCTGATAGACGAATAAGGTTTAGGGTTTTAATCCAACTTCTGCTTTGTAGGTGTGATCGTCACGCAGAGATGAGCTTATCGCGGTGTGACGGTTTATGCTCCACGCAATCCATTGCACTATACTGGGTAGTTCACGTGTGACACTCACAGAACCTCATACTTGGTTCATCAATAGGTAGAGGTCTGATTAACACAGTCCTCTGGTCCTTCAGGTTGGGAATCAAGGCATGCCCGGAAACTTACTCCTTAGAACTGTAGGCTACTCTGACATCTTCGGCCAACCACCGCTGACTTGTGGTTAGGGGATCCGGAACAGCAACAGGATTCCGACCAGAAAGGGGCTGTGTTGAGATGGCGAGATGACTCAGTATTTAGAGGGAGAATTCACTGACCTGAAGGTTCGTGGTTCGAACTCGACCTCTGCATATCGACCTCTCCTGTCTAGGCTCGGGCAACCTGGCAATATCTCAGCCCTCGCACTTCCTTCGGGTGGCATGGCAGTTGTGCAGCGAAGTGGAGTTACAGCTGAACAATTTATTTCCTTATGTGTTGACGACCTCTTCACACCCTGTCAGGTGTTAGAGCAACAGCATACTTATGGGCGTTCCTAACTTCAAGAATACGTTCGATCCTGCCGACCGGTTATTTCTCAGCACGCTTGCACAACAGGATACGTCCCAAAAGTTCGTGCTTGTCATGCGCTGTTTATATTCACATACTTGTGGGCGCGTGAATGTGTATGGGGGGCTCTCCAAATGCTCTCCTACGTGCAGTGGTGTCCTACAGGGATACTCACTCTCCCCATACATGTTTTATTTCGTTATTTATGAGATAATTAGGCGAACACTGGAAGGCCTCGAAAGCCTCGTTGTTCACACCTCCCCGAGCAAGAAACTTGTCGACCTGAAATATGCAGACGAAATTGTTCTCATTTTCGGAAAAGAGCAGGGAGCGCAGGCCTTATTTGAAAAGCTGATCAAGGTCATTCAGTCGTTCGGTATGCGCTTCATACCGAACTTTCAGAATCATGCTGCAGGACGTACGGTCTTGAACATGCCTGTGTGCATTTGAGGAATGATACTAAAGGTTGTGGAACACTACATATCTCGAAAGTTGTATCAGCTCTGACGGTAGTGTGTCAGCCGAACTGAACGCATGGATCTCGAAGGCCAGGATTGCGTTTGCCAGTTTGTGCCACTTGTTGCGTCAAAAGGCATCTCATTGGTTCTCAAAGCATGCATATATCAGACTGCTTTGGGGCTATATTGCTGTACATCCGCGAGACTTGGCCACTTCGGGCGGAGGATCTGAGACATCTTCAGGTCTTTGATCACCTATGTCTCATATCTACGGCTAGAACCAGCAAATTCGCAAGCAGGTGATCAGCAAACGAGTCTTTGGTGAAGCAGAGTGTACTCGAAGAATGCATCCACAACTGCGAACTAAGGTGGCTGGGCCATGTGTTACGCATGTAGAGTTGTCGCCTACCGAAACAAGCAGTTTTCCGTCGGTGATTCGGAGCGGCGAAAACCTGGATGTGGACAGAATTTGATATGACAGAAGGGAATAAAGGATGTTACGAAAAGTTTGGGCGCTGTTCTCCTTCCAGGATGCGGTCCACTTGACCCTGTGCTTGACTAGAGACACTGAACGATATGGTTGCTAACCGATTTCAGTGGCATTCATACTGTGAGTTTCTATCCAGATTGTCTGACTGCCTGTCAGATGATGAGGCACCTCGGATGTTTGCGGTAGGCCAGCCCTAGTTTTCCTCCCCCTCCCGTTTTTCTTTTCATTCTAAGGCCTTATTCAAATAAATGGACACAGCTGTACGGCAGCGAAACACCAGTGTTCTCATCTGGTGTTGCTGTCATCGATGATGATGATGATAATGATTGCAGGTGATGCCTAACAGTACAGCAGAATTCTCTAGTTCATGCATTTCTGAAGTGTCCGACCCCACAGGAGCGATATTGTTTACATACTAAACCTCTGAGCTAACGCCCTGGAAATACTTTGACCTCCGAAGTATCAGAAACAGATAATGAAGATTCAAGCAGGACTTTGATTACAAATTTGAAGAGGAAGGATGTTAAGGGTTAACCTTGCATAGCACCATTGGTGGTGGTGACCTCAGGATCAAGCTCCCCATAGCTTCGTGCGCGTCCATAAGGGTAAGCGTATAAGACAAAAATTCAGATGGGACGTCTTTTGCCGACAGTTTGTAGCGGACGACAGAATCAAAAGCAGTTTTTAACTTAATAAATACGACCTCTTTTGGTCGCCGGAGCGAGTGGCACAGTCCAGGCATTTGTCGCAGGTGAAAATGCGCTTGATGCAACCTCGATCAGACTCTACCATTGTTAACTCTTGTGGATCTGAGTCCCAGGGATGGACCACCCTTCTCATGTTAATACCGGAGAGCATCTTGGAAGCTGTTGATACTAAACTGGTGCCCTGGTGTTCTTTACACGCCTTTTGAGTATTGGAACCACTGTTGAAACGCCCCATTTTTTCGACATTCCAAATATTTTGGAGAAAGTTAGACTGGTTAGCTGCAAGGGACTCACCGCCTTTGAAGAGCGAAGTATGCAAACTACTCGAACCGGGTGCTTTGTTATGTTGAAGCAATTAATTTTCGTCTTGGGTTTCTGCTGTCTATGTTCCATTCAAGTTGAGTGGTGGGCTCCAGGTGGACTGTTTTTGAAGGTGTTCAGCCCATCGTTCTGGACGACCTTTCTATGAACAAAGGGATTTTTGATCCCTTTTGGAGATAGTTTCGCTGGCGTGCTCCGTCGGACCAGTCCGTCTGGCTAGTTGAGAGAGGGTGCGGCTAGTTCCCACACAAAAGCTTCCTCCACCACCTGGGCCTTCGCTACCCACCAGCGCTCTATATCGATCCTGGGGCGTTAGAGCGGTCTACGTGCTACATCAGAGTCGTTTGTTGCCTGCCATCAGTGGGAGTTTTTATCTTGACGATATCAGGAGTGCAGGTGATCCAGGACAGATGGTTTCAGTTGCCGTGAGGATGACTTCCATCTTTTTGCAACCGTCCTCCAACTCACTCTGTTATCACCGTGTCGGTCTTTTTATGGAAGTTCTTAGGCAACTTAACACAATGTCGTTGGGATATGGAGACGCTGTGGTGGTGGCGAACTGAATGACCTTTCGTCGGGCGTAGTCCCGAGGAAAACGGATTGACTGTCCGCCAAATGTCATGGTCAGAGGGAAATTGTGTACTCCAGAAGGAACGATCATCCTGAATTGGAGTATCTCACCAGTAGCTGGTTGCCACATAGTCTACTGATTCCGCGGCTTATTTGCTGTTGGTGGCTTCTAGGTAACAGGTTGCGGGCATGTGTTGTGAAATTTTGTGCTGACTAGCCACAAGTGATATGCAGCCTATGACTGAAGAAGCCGTTCTGCATTATTAGTCCGCTGAGCGTCAACCCCGAATCGACCCCAAAGATGGGATTCTTCCGACTTATTCGGCTGACCTGGACATCCATATCACCTGCCACAATGAGTGTGTATTTCACTATGACTGAAGAAACCGTGACAAATCCTGGCGGAAGCCTTTCAGCCTCGGAGTACCACCTGCCGGGACGCAAGCTGATACCACAAACATTGTGCACCTTGATCTTAATTGAGCCAATCACTGTTTACTAGAACTCATTCGACTGAAGCGCATTCTACTCGGACTGAGCTCAATTATATGAGGCGGAGTTCCACACCGATGCCGCCTTGCCGCTTGCAGTTAGGCGCTACTACGACCAAGAGGCATATCTCCCACGCGATTCACGAGAAGCTCGGGCCGCTTTTCGGTCCAGCTTCAAAGCGAGTTCTGACTGGTTAAAAGTGTGAACAAAGTCAATCATGATATAATATCCACCGAATGCCGGTTGCCAATGGCGAATCTAGAAGGCGCCGGAAGTTCCAGAATGTTGTCGCCGCATACACTTTATATACGACGCGCTGTACACGTGTTTTTGACCTGTTTTTTGGCATTAATACACGCTGTTCACCTTTGGGAGTTGTTTTGACGGGAACGCTAGCTTAGAAGGTTCAGACTGAGAAATAAACTGAGCAAATACCGTCATTTCAAATTTCCACTCCGTGTTAGGACGACATCAACCAAGTGACCATCTCTCCAGCTGCAGCTGAGCGCGTCGAAAACCACTCAGCGAATTCTTCCTCGGGTGATGACAGCGTCGGGGAAACAGCGTTCTTCCTGGTGGGTGATCTTGCAGGACCGTTGTCCCATGCTGCACACACTCACTTATCACATTTCATGATCCGACCCAAGGGGAAAATGGCATAACTAACCGTGTTAAAAGGCAACTGAGAATACGATCCACCAAACTACAGGTTTATCGTTCGTCTCCCTGTCCTCTTTAGTCACGAAGTCTGTTATCGTTGGTCTTTTATGCACGCACTTTGAGAACCGAAGCCGACTCTTAGTAGTGCAGCGTGGATTCCAGTGGCCTAGATCGTGCCCGCAAAAACTGTTGTCAACATGAGACATGCGAATAAGGGATCCTTTTCAAGTGATAGAGATTGACATCATTCACCTTGACTTATCGGATTCCATGTACAGTATCCCATGTTGGTGAGAAAGCTGGATTCATTCGTAACCAATAATTCTTGTCACAGCGGTACCACGGTCCCATTACTTTTCGGGTATTTCACATTTGGCTGTTAGATACCCAATTCAGAAAACATTCCCAATTGCTCGGTGCTTAGACCACCCGACCTCGTCATCTTCATTGAAGATGTGTTGATCTCAATCTGTTCCTTTTGCTAATTGTTCTTGGGGTAGCCGCTCGTCCTCGTTCCCAATTTCTACAAAAAGACCCGGGCACCGCCTGCAGCTGGCTAAGGGCCACTCGCATACCATCTAACAGCGATGCTGTGTATTCCCTCGATAGGCCAACTCCTTCAAGTCCGCGAGACCATATGTAGTTCTGTCCAAAATCCATGGGAGAGATTGAGGTCTTTGTGTGATAAGACATAAGAAACAACTCAGCGCCAGGAGGCATCCTCTGTCGCCGAAAAACCCCGGTTAATGAAGCTCCGTCTGTACACTGGATGGATGTCCACAAACTCAACTCAGCCAAAATCAGACCTTACTATCATCGTTCTAAATGACAGCACGCCCGTGTCAATACCTGCTTTGTTTCCCATTCATCCATAATTTATTTGAGTCTTGTGAAGAAAAGAATAAGAATGGATGGTTAAGGAACCTAGTCATCATCGTCTTCATCGACAGCATGACATCGGTGTTCAACACTGATGCTTGGCTGCCGTAAAACCGTGATTTATTTGCAAGCCTTATTTTACAGAAAGGAATAAAAAAAGGACGGGAAATGGACTTAGTGCTAGCTTACCACAATCGTTCCGAGGTGCCTACACTTCCAGATACTCATTCAAGCAATCTGGATAGAAGCTGACAACAAGAACGCCATTGGCTTCGGTTAGCAGCCATATCCTGCAGCGTCTCCAACCAGGCGCAATGGGAATCACGCGGTCCCCATCCTGGAAGGCAATTCGCACCGACAGCACCCAAGCGTTTTGTAATCTCTTTCATACCCCTCTGCAAGGTCAGTGGTTGGCCACCTTTTTGCCTCCGCCACTCTGAATTGGGCATGGAAAACAGCACTTTCTCCAGCAAACGATGGTTCGGCATACGCACTACATGGGCTAACCGACGCAGCTTCTTGTGCTGGACACATTATTCAATGTAAGTCCCCGTTGCGCAACCGAAAACTCGTTTTCTGATTGCCTTGTTACAGATTCACCGACACCAACTCACACGAGCTATGGTTCTGAGACAACGACTGTCGAACACCTGAAGATGTTTAGGTTCCGCTGCTCGAAGAGGTTAAGTCTCACAACCATACTGCAAAACAACATTATACACACGTCCCTTGAGATTCAGGAATATGGGGATTTGACGTCATGGGTGTCCCAAATGAGCAAACGTGACCTGAGCTTTGCAGGTTCGTTCATTGACCTCATCTGTCACACTATAATCGGAACTAATACAACTTCCAAGATACGTAAATGCTCCACAACTTCGAGTACCTCTCCCTGGATAGTAATTGGCCTGTTCACTGACTGCATGTCCACGAGTGTCACCTTACACTTTGTGGGTACAAAGTGCATACCAAAGGACGGGTTGACTTTAGTCAGTTTACCTAAAAACGCCTGAGCCTTCTCCTCCTGTTGGAAGACGAGAACGATCTCGTCTGCATATTCCAGGTCGACAAGGTTTTCCTCGGAAGATATTTGAACGCCGGGGTTTTAAAGACCTTCCAGCGTTGGTCTCATGATTCCATCGATCACGAAGTTAAATAGGAATTGAGAGAGTGGGCAACCCTGACGCACTCCGCTTTGGGAACGGAAGTTTTTGGATAGCTCTCAGTATACAAGGGACCTAGTGCTAGGGTAGTACGATCATCCTGGGTTGAGTGTACTTTCAGCCGCTTATTCAGACATCACATAAAGACTAACAACAATAACACCACTGACATCGATTAGCAGTCCCATGTTGCAACCTCCATCCACGCACAGGGGGGTTAAGCCGATACCATCCTAGGAGGTGGGTCACATCCAAACCTTTTGTAATTGTCTTCATACCTCTACTAGGTCAAAGGTTGGCAATCTCTCTTCTTTTTCAAATTTGAATCGGGCATGGCGAATGGCCTAGTTTCCGGCAAACGATGGTTCGACACAACCAATACGATAAAAGACATCTTTTAGTGCTGGACATATTCTTCGATTTAAGTCCTTTCTGCACAACCGCACGCTCGCTTTCTAGTTCTCACTGCGGGTTCTTACTAATCTACAAGAGCTTTGGTTCTGAGACAACGGTTACTGAAGGCCTGAAGACGTCTCTGCTCTGCTGCCTGCAGAGGCCAGATCTCATAACCGTACGACGACACTATAGCCTGATAAACATCCCTTAAATTAAGAGGATTACCGCTTTGCCGCTAAGTGCGATCTTGCCCTAGAGATTCGTGTATTGACCTTATATGGCACTTGAGTAATAATAATATTGTTATTATTAATAATATAGTTGTTCAGCTGTAAGACCCTTTCGGTTGCCACCTGCCATGCTACTCGAAGAAAGCAGCAGGGCTAAGATATTTCCGGGTTGCCCGATCCTAGGCGGAAGCGTTCGAGATGCAGGGATTGGACTCGAACTACGGACCTTCCGGTTAGTAGGTTCGCGTCTTAAGCACTGAGCCATCTCGAGGTAGATCTGTCACCTTACAGCCGGAGCTTATGCAGTTTCGATGTAAAACTATCCAAGATCTCGTGTGCTTGTCCTTGCATTAGAAGTGACGTGTTTAGTGACCATATGTCGAGGAGCATGATCTTACATTTTTTGGGTGCAAAACGCCCGCCAAAGGGCGGTATGGTTTTGGTTGGTTTCCTCCTTTTCGTAGACGTGAACGGTGTCTTCTGCATAGTGCAGAGGGGAAATCTCAGCGTCACGGAATTCCTTCGTTGCGATCTTCTCTTGAGGGAACGAAAATCCGGAACCGAAGTAGAGATTTTATAACTCCCAGAACGGCTAGTTCACCTTACACATATTCCAGGCGAAAATCTGTTGTTAAGTTTGGATGCATTATCCTCCCTAATGGGCGAGCACTTCTTGGTCGGACTGGACTTTCTTCAGTAAATGATGCAGTTTAGGATACAGAGTTGCCCATTGAATGAAAACTGGATCGCAGAACAAAGCAGTACATCATATTTATTGAGTTCTCAATCATTACCACTGTTTCCGTTGTTATAACGGTATACATCAGGATGAAGTGTATCATTTTGTGGTTATTATCCGAGTGTATTCAGTTGGCTTAAAAACTGCCTGTTAGCACAACCTAATTTCGTTACGTTGAGTCAGATTGTGTCAGTCCCAGTCAGGTAATATCTGTGACATTCATTCCGACCAAAACGACACGTTGCATGGGACGCCCCAACAGCTATTTAGAACGATTCAGTACAGCAGAAACTTTGCTATCCTAACGTGTAAAGCAGGTGACGCAGCTTTGGCTGGTCACCTTTCCAAGGGGAAGTACGTTCAAGTACCGACTGATGTGTCGCTGAGATTGCGCACATTGCGTTGAAACATGCCGCTATATGGTCATCCCCTTTCGCGGTTCTTTTTCTGGTCCGGCTAGGTGGTGAGACGTCGCGTGTTTGTAACGACCTAGATGTCTGGGGCTTGGGACCGCCACCGTGATGATGCA
Source organism: Opisthorchis felineus (assembly GCA_004794785.1). Taxonomy (NCBI): domain Eukaryota; kingdom Metazoa; phylum Platyhelminthes; class Trematoda; order Opisthorchiida; family Opisthorchiidae; genus Opisthorchis; species Opisthorchis felineus. The sequence continues at coordinate 1,530,454 of SJOL01006423.1, read as the reverse complement.
GTAATGGTGGTTTTTGGTTACAGCCATGCAAGGATATGGGATACATAGAACACTGACCTCGTTGAAGCTGACAAAATGACTATAGACGACTGGATTTTTAATATTCAGGTAAGGTATCGGCGACGTATCATATGGCTTCCCCCTCCCAAGAGGAAATACCTGTTTATAGGAAGTATTTTGGTATCCCCCAAATTCATTCCTTCTTCGTGTAAAGTTGGCACTGTGCCGTGAAATTTCATGCAATAGATGCGTCTTCCGCAACAGATTATTCGTGCATACCTATAAAATCCATCATATGCGACTTTTTACTTTCACTTTTCAGCTGGTTTTTACAGCCCCGCTTTGTGTGCTAACCCATACCAAACAAAGGCAGATGGGTTTTGAAAAGTGAAAAACAACTAGTGTGATTTTGAATTATCGCCTACATACCGATTCGCTGCCTTCTGGCACAGGCCGCGGAGATGACGGTAATTTCACTTGCTTGTGAAGATGGTTGTCGTTCTGTTTTAGGTAGCGGTTTGCATCATTCTGGATGTAGGTGTCCATATGGCCACAGATGTTGATCAAGCCGTGGACTGTTTGAAACTCTTAATCCAACGCAAGGTACTGTCTAATTCCATCCCCAACCATTTCCGTTCACCAAGTTTTTTCAAGGAAAAAAAGAGGAGTTTGCTGTCGTTCTTTGTGGCACGGAAGCTACGGATAATGATTTAGCTAATGAAGATGGAAATTTTGTTCACATTTCATTGGTTCGTGCCTTAGCTCCGCTGGATTGGGATTTGTTGGAATTCTTCAATTCAGAGTCACTCTTGTCTACGGACGATGCTGACGGTAGGTTTTGAATTTCACTTAATCTATCCGTTAGTCGTGGACGCTCTGATTGTTGGTGTCAATCACCTTGTGACACAATGCAAGTACGTGCTAATGACCATCGGGTATCACTTACCAAGGGCCTGCTGTTTAGTGACCGCAAAGGATTGTCCGAGAAACGCATTCTACTTATAAGTAATCTCTTGGGCCCGGCGGATATTTCGCAGCTAACCGAAGTTGCCCACAAGCTCCGTATTGCTGATGTGAAACTAAGTCTGATTGGTTTCAGCCTTCCCGAAGGCTCCGCACTACCAGAGAGTGAGCCTGCTGCACCTAGCCCCAATTCCGATCCTGGACCTTCCAGCAGCCGGAGTAAAGGAGGTACACAATTCAAGGTTCACCCAGCTCAAAAGGCTATTGGTGATTTATGGTCTCAGTTAAACGGCGAATCCTACACATTCGAGTGAGTTAAACCATTCCACGGTAGTTTTCTTAGATAAGTGCTTTCCTCAATACTATACTTTTGATTCAACTCACCGTCAAGTCAAGTCAATATAAGTCTGTGCACTCCAAAGGGATTTACGGTAGATTTACGGATTTATGGTATAGAGCTGGTGAAACCATTCGATATACGTTGAAAAATCGTCCGAAGTGTCCACTTGTGAACCTTTTACGCAAGTTGGCATTATGTGAGGTTATTCTGCAAGACAATGAAATTGACTGAAATGTGAACCAACTAAGACTTCGCAGAATTACGGCACGTGGAAGTTCTGGCAGGAAAAGTCCCTAATTTAATGGGTTCATGGGTTAAACATGGCTTTATTGAGTGAAAATGGTGGAGAATGTTGGAAAGACTATTTGGGTGAAGTTGGAACATGCATGAAACATATGCTTACTAAGAAGCTAACCAAAGCAGTCTTTGAGACTCTTCTGCACTTGCAGAGGTCATTTAGCAAGCTGACAGTCAGACATTAAGCTCTCTGAAGGAATCTCGGGAGAAATCAGGGGAATAGAACATCCAGTGTGGGAGAATACCAGTGTAACGGTGGGTGCTACTGATGACGCATGCGAGTAGTATGTGTGTTCTCGTAACTTCGCCTTGATCTAATGGAAGGTGGGATTTATTACGGAATTTGTGGAACTACTTTACAGTTTTTGCTTGCAATTGTGCGATAGTCAATGAATATCCAGGAGAGTTCAAGAAGACGCGTTCGAGAAGAAGATGGATATTCCGTTTTTAAAAACAACATGCAAATGAGAGTTTAACCTTCCTGTCCAATAGTCTGTAACCGTTTAGTTGGCGTTTTCTAATAAGCAACTCCGCAGCGAAGGGTTTCCCTCCTTACACCAGTATTATCTTAGTCACTAGTAGAGAATTTTCCGAATGGGAAGACACTTAGTGACCAAAACAGATATTGCTCCGGTGAGCATGTCAGTGCACATTAAAAATTAAGGGTGATAGACCATCAGAACGGCACTCGTTGCGTGACTTTATCTTTGACACGTTCTTATGCGCTAGTACTACGCTATTTTCATCCGCACAATCCTTATTGGCGACTATTGCAGTAGGTAGGTTTGACTCATCCTTCGGTGCACAGCTGCTTTTAAGGCCCGCTACATTCCACAGCTTTTGTGAATGATTGCTGCGCTTGCAGAGATCTTATTGGATTGGTTGACTTTCAGTGTGATTGCTCGCATCAGTTCTCCAACCTGTGTACAACTTCCTTTCCACGAAGACCCATCTTTCCCCTCCGTAACCGCTCAAACAGAAGAGTAGAGAACCTGTCAGCACTGATTTGAATGGCATCAACAGGGCAACGTAGGTCATAGCAAAAGTTGATATGGTCATTCAAGTTAGGGCAATATTCTGAAGGATCAGGTTCATAATAGGCAGTGGAAACCATATTGTCTGGTGAACAGCACCTTTTCAGCTTATGTGAAGTCTCCTGTATATTAGTCTTATTGTTCTCCGTGAGGTATACCATCAGCGACAGGCTCAGAATATGGGGATCAGCGGAGACAAGTGGAGCGTTAGTGATATTGTTTACTAACAGTCCAGTTGGACCTCCAATTGAGTGAGAAGATTCACAATGTTGGCCAAGTTATATAGAAGCACTCAGACCTGTTCAAGTGACTGGAGTGGGGATCAGCAAATTCAGACAGTCCTGAAACTGGAGCAGTACAACTCCGATATTTCTGTTTTGTTCCCCCGGAAAGAATTTCGGATAAGTTTGCGATGTTTCCTGCTGACAAGCAAATATTTCTAGAGATCACAACGGTCCAGCCAGCACAGTGTTTCTTATTCCGTCTACCGTGTTGGAGAAACGCACATTTCATATTGTAGTTCATTCTCCCTGAGATAACTTTAACATGTCGAATGACTGATGCTGTAGGTGATCACCATGACCTTGAAAGCGATATCATGAAAAATGGTTCAGTTAAAATAAATGATCCACTTTAAGTTCATAGGCACAGCTAAAGTCCCGGTTTGTGGATTTTTCCATCGTCTTTCTTCGTTATTCTTCAACTTTGCCTCTTTATATTCCGCCAAAATGCGTCGTCACGGTATTTGATTTTTGGGGTAATCAAATCCATTTTTGCAGTTGTCCGCAGACCACTTGTTCACTACTTTTGTTTTGTCCAAGTTTCCTTATGATTTGTTCCATCGAGCGGATCATCACCACATCACAGACAGCGGAACCAGTATGAGTACGCCTGTGCTAATCTGCCGCGTAATCATGTCCACCATGCTGAGGTGGTCATATGGCTTTATTTTAGATACAGCTGGGCTTTTTTTCAAGGTGTTATCTCCAAACTTTTTTCCGGTGGGGTCTGTTTAAGTGCACCTTTCGGTCATGTCAGGCATCGCAGCTTACCAACTGTAGTTGTTGTACAGCATGGAAAGCCACTTGTTATATTCACAGCTTGTAGGTGTCGTTGACACTCTGTCTTCCCCGTATTTTATGAAAGTTCCTCCACGGTTTTTGTCGTTCATGTTTCCCTCCAATGCCCATAAAACTACTGCCCAATTCAGCCCTTAGTCGGTTGACTCAACCAATTTGGATTAGTCTAAATATGAGCTTGGGGTTTCGTGCTACCAGTCCACACACTCGAGCACTTACGTATCTTTTGTTTAGCTAACAACCAGGTGCAACTCGTACAGTGCCTCCGCCTTCCCGCCGATTATGAAAACAAATTCGCCCGAATCGCTTTCACAACCTATGGCACTGAAGCACTGGCGTTCCCACATACGTCAGAATACAGTCATTTCGACCGTTGCTCGTAACAGTGATTTATCGCCCATTCCCACTCCCATTCAATAGTGCTTAAACTGTATTGCACAACTCTGTATCTGCAACAGGTTGTAAAGGTTTTGTTTTTGTGAATGATTCGCTTTTTGCTACTCTGCTTCCAGCGTGCGATTCTGTGATTAGTACACCAGTGTCTGGCTTACACGGATTGTTGCTCAACTATGGACGCATTCATCGTTTTTTGTTGCAAGACAGCCCTATCCACTTCTAGTTTCGGTTCGTTCACAGTTTCACAATTGTATAAAAGCATCAAGGCGATGTTGCTTGTGGTGCTTCCCTCCTCGTGTTATGTTGGCCGGACACAAACGTGTGATTTGCTCTCAGCAACCGCTAGTACTGAATAGAGCACAATCCCTCGACAAACCTCTGATGATAGCATGCGCGGGTTCAGCGGATTTGAGCTGTGTGCTACCCAGCTTGGCAAGCAGATCAATGGCCATCATTACAATTGGGGGTGATTAAGGTTCTCCTCTATTGCAGACTTTCTATCCTGCTATGTTCAGAATAGCTTATCATGTTTACCCGCCGGTCTGTTTGATGTGCATACTAACATCTCCTGACTGCAGTATGTGGAATGTGCCGTGTTAATCGGTGTCTCCCAATATTGTAAATTCTGTGATTGTGCATGTAAGGAGGAGATTTTGGAGTCTAGAATCTGGATTTTCTCATACAAGTGAGGTCAACCTGTGTTGAAAAGCCTAGTCGCACCGTGTGACTGTTTCATACTTGTTTAAAATCGCCGTCAGTATCCATAGCATGAATCCATATAAAGTCTCAAATATCTTGGGTAGGAGTTCGAGTTGACATGGTCGATTAATCTGCAGGCAGACTGAGTATTGCACAACTAGTCCTTCAATCCTGCAGTCCACGTCACTTGATCCTGAAATACTTTTCAGACATCTTTTCAGGGTTCGGTCCATGTTCACTGCGGGATGTTTTCGTCTCCGAACAGGTTACTTGTGTTATGTGGTTTATTCAGTCAAACTATCGGCTACAAAATTATTGGTAATGCCTACTTTTTATTGTCCATGCTACTCATATGATCCACATGTGCTTCGCCCAACACAGTGAGGCCATTCCCGCACTGGCCTATTTCGAACCACGCGCCGTCGCGCAACGTGGTTGGAAAGTCGACTTCCAAATTGGTGACTCCTTATCCTTGCCGGTTGAAGGCTTCACACAGGTCCGAGAAGCTCGTCCACCAGCATTGACTCAACTCTATGCCGCTTGCCCTTCCACACCCATCCGTGCCATAACAACGTACTGTACTCAGGACGAAAATGCCACGGAACTGCAATCGACACAAGTCATTCGGGGTAAGTTTAGTGTATTTTTGGAATACCCTAGACTTGGAGGACTATATTTCTTGTTGTTCATGGGCTTCTTCCATGGGGTTTGACAGTGTTGTATAGTTTATTTGAGCGTGTTGTTTATATTCCTTGTGGTGGCATCAATACCTTGTTTCCATCCTTTCAGTCCGTTTATGCAATCAAATGTACATCTTTCGAATGTTCCACGGGTTCAGTTATGTAGTTTCCTGCAAAAGTATGGTGTAGTTCCTTTACTGACACTGCTTACAAGGTCAGTTAAAACCCTAAACAGCCCACCGCTGGTTCGACCTCAACAGGCCAATCTAGTCCTCGAGTTTCCCTCAATCTTTCGCTGCAATTGAACATCGAATTGGCATGGTTGTTGCTGCTTAGGTTGCCATGATCTGGATGTTGTTGATGGTGCCTTTGGTTTGCAAAACGCCCGAGTCAACTAACTCTAGGATATCACATTTGCTAGGTTGTAACGCCACACACTCGTCTGGATCCTATCACGCAGCTAAACCCGGCAGACCATTGTAGTGACTTGGCTTCCCCCTGAGCACGTGCATTGCTTCATTTTTATCTAGTTTCCTTGGTTGCTCAGCCGTCCGCTCTGTCACAAACGCCTAAGTAGGACATTGTTTCGACAGGCTTCACACTTGATTAAATTTGGCCCTCCCGATCATTGTGTGCACTTTCTTGATATCAATTGTGCCAGACACTGTTCTAAATATTTGATTGCTACATGCAGTACACCCATCAGCGAAGCAGCATACTGCGAGCGTGCGCGTCTTAACGTGTTTAAATGCAACTGCAAAAAATCGACCGGAAAGTCTATGTTCATAGCCATTCCTCTGCTTTCAGGCCGACGCTCTGTTGGATTCCACTGAGGTCTTCCACGTTGTTCGTGTTTAGGAACAGCATTTTTCTGCTATCCAACCCGAAAAACATCGCTCCGAATGATTTATCTCTTTGATTTATCTACTGTCCATCGAAACGGAAACCCGGTTTCGACAAATACACTCATCTGCATATCAATTTGGTTTTCACAAGAGGCTCAAATGAATGCCTCGTTTATGATATTCTTCAACTGAATGTGCTGCACAAAGCGCGTCTCATGTTTCATTTGTTAATACATTCGAGATATCACAGTAGTTCTTCATAAATGGAACTGTTCACAAGCTTTCTGAAAATTCTTCGACAGCCAACGACCGCTTTCGACTTTCTTGGGGCTCTTCAGCAACCTTGTGAGTCGTTTCCTTTATGGAAAGCCGTTTGTTATTACAAGTTGTCGGATAACTGCGGTTCTCAATTCTAAGCACCGTGGGTAGTGTAGCGCTGAGTAACCACGTGCCCAAGCCTGGGTCGGCAAACGCTGCACCAATATGACAGTATGTACAAAACCATACATTGGAACTTCTGTTTGTCCCTGAAGCACGACCAATGACGGTACTATGTGAAGGCAAACTACCTCAGCCTCCAAACGACCGCAGCTACAGTTCCTCCCATTTTGAGAGACTTGAGCACAGAAAGCCATGGCAAGCCCGAATTTAGACACAGTCTGTTTGCTGGGCACACAGCGCGGGTCTCTGTTTGTGGATCGCATTTAGAAATCACGTTAGCGAGCCCATGTCTCTTCTTGGTTTGCTGATGTGTACCTTCGTTCAGCGGCTGACTCATCTGTAGCCCTTGATTCTATAGATAGAGGTAGGGCACCTTGATAAACAGTCCGCCGTTTGTTTCGTCCTCTTCAGAACTCATGAGTTGGAAATACCACTGTCGGTCTTATGTCACTGTATTCTACACTATTTCGCGATCAACCACAGCACTTCGAGCGTACCATTGGCACGTATGGCTAATATATATTATTGAACCAATGTTCATCCCAGGTGCTGAACGACGGACATATGGCTCGACTATGTGTTATTAATTGGCATGTCTGAATTGAAATCTTCAAATCCAGTCATCATTGGCTTCTGGGTTGTCAACCCTTCAACAAAAACCATAAAAAGTTAAGTATAATAAATTGGTTACTTCTGACCAGTTCGTCGCATTAAATGCACCAAGAAATAACTTCAAGGTTTTGTTCGTTTGTGGGAAATTACGGAGCTTGATGAGGTTCAACGCTTCCACAGTTGAACTCTTCTAATTGTTGGACATGCTTTATCATTTGGTCTGTATCGGCTGTCTTCAAACTCAAGCTCGGGATAGCTCGGTGGCTAAGGCGCGAACCTACTGACTGGGGGGGTCCATGTTTCGAACGCAACCTCGGCATCTCGACTGCTCCAGTCGGGGCTTCGACAGCCTGGCAGTATCACAGACGCCTTGCTTTCTTCGGGTAACATGGCAGCTAGGCACCAAAAGGGTGTTACAGCTGAACGATTGTTGATTGTCGTTATTTCCTTCAAACTTCACAGTTAGATCTACCATTATGAGGGTCAGATGAAAAAAAACAGCTAAATTCTATAGTAACCCCCCCTGCACAGGGTTACAACACCTGTATCGACCACTTTAGCTAGTATTAACAGTTATGGTAAATCCATCATCACTACTTACACTGTCTCCTTCCCTATAGTTAAGGAATAATCGTTAAGTTTGTATCGTGGAACTTTAATACATGGACAAACGCCAGGTTACAATGCTTTATAGTGTCCAGTCATTTATGAACGATCCAATGAACGTCCACTTTGGAAATCTTTTACTGTGGTAATATGACCCTCAAGCCATGACTTGGAAACCCCTGACGTCATCTCCGATAAAACTCCTGGAATAGGGGCACTCTCGACGGAATCAACTTACCTCCATATGCCAGTGGTGGTCCTGAAATTGATATACCTTCTCCCACAGAGGTGTGTTTTTAACATAAGCGCTTGTAAATTGCTGCGTTTAGGCGTCATCATTCAAACCCACCTACCAAGAGCATCTTCCTATCCTGCTGGACTCCACTTCCTCCAGGGTTCCTGACCAGTGCATTGTGAATCTCATATCTAGGAGCCCATAGTTGCTTGCAACTGCTTGTTCGTATTGGAATAGCTTGCCATCCAAAAAGAGACTAGAGCCACTGTTTCCTACCTCAAGGCTCCTACCCCTAGTAAACATGCTTTTCAAGACTCACTGTGGTTCAGGCCTCGAGCAGCAAACAGGTGTGTCTGTCCTCACAAAGGTCAAGTCACGACAAAGCTGAAAGTGGAAATCTCGCACTATGGTGCTAACCAGCAAAGGCGCGTGCAACTGCGGTCGCTCACTGCAACAATCTACTACTAATCGACACACCATCCTGAGTCGACGTTGATTTGCCTGAAGGGTGAATTTTGCCAGCGCGACAATCCGTCTTCATAATTTATTTTCGAAACACGGCATTCTACCAGCGCGTTAACAACATGAACTTAAAATGACTTATGTGGTCTTGTTAGCAAATTGGATTCAACATCTTACGACGTAGTATCCTTTTGAAGAGGATTTTTCGTCTTTATGGAAGTGTGTTTACCAGCAAAACTTCCAGACCGCTCCTCGGAAGTGCGGTACTTCGGTCAGACGGTTGACTTTTTTGCCTAAGGTTGAATGCTTGAGTTTTCATGACTTCTAACCAGCTCTAGTCTTGAAAGTGTGCTCCTCATTTCGTCTTAATCGGTTACATGGTTTGTACTTTGCTCGAAGCAGCTTCGTCGTTATATCTTGTGGGCCCCAAATGAGTCCTGCGAGATGGGCTACGAAAGCTTCCAAACCCGCGTAAGATTGATTCGCTTAGTGCTTGCTCGTAGCCAAGCGCCCGTACGTTCTTTATACGATCTCGTCATGCACTGATGCTGTTCAGTTGAAAAATGCAGAGAACCGATGCTGCCTCTACTCACCATTGTTATGAGCCATCGGCCATATCATGTGACCTCAGGTGTGATTACTTCGCTTGTCCCACCTCACCGTATTTCACGTTGGCAGCATTATGAGGTGTCCAGCAGCTGAACTAACAGTCTGTGAACCCCGATACGGTTTAGCCCATAGTGCTTCAGGTCACATGCTGAGGTGCCATCGGTAGGTGTGGAATTATAGAATAAAACACAGGTTTCTTCACAATCTCAGCGGTTCGTTCGAGCATAAGCAATCCGAACTCAGAGATCGGTCGGGTATCCGTGGTGAACGTTTTTCTATCTCACTCTAGGTGGAATAAAACATCTGCCGATAAAATACGCTCCTCTGTCGCGGTGCCTTCAGAAAATGAGCAACTAACTGACGGAACATACTTATTCATAAAATTGCTGGAAACTCTCCGACAGTTCATGACTGGTTTTGCCTTTCGTGGAGCTCACCAGGTAAAATGACTGAAACTCGGTATATGCACCTACGTGATGAGCCCCAAGAAGGTAGCAACCGGTCGTTGGCTGTCGAATAGTTTCCAGCAACCTTATTAGTACTATGTCCCCTCATGGAATTATCCTGCGGTAACGAGAGTATCGTATCGATAGTAACATGAGGCGACCTTGTGCAGCACATTCTGTCGGAGCAGTACACCATAAATGCGAGATTAAGCTGGACTTACTTGATTCTCCGGTTAAGACCAAATTAGCGATCAACTAACTGCCTTTTTTGCAAACCTTGTTCTATCGGGGCCAGTGGATAGGATTACAAGTAAACCTCATAGCGTTGCTATCCATGATTACTTTCCACCCTAATGTTTATGGGATTGCCAACGAGACTCCGAAAATGCCCCCAAATGCGAGGTTATTGTTATTGGTGGACTTTACTACAATAGATTCGAAGTTCATTTCTGTGCATATTCATCATTCGTGGATAGTACCTACCATGGTCAGAATTTGTATACAAATTCCGACTGTGTAATCGTCTATCGTCAAAGCTACATGCTTCAATCACTGTGTGTGAACCTTCTGATGTACTCAGGTGGGACGCTTCGTGGGGGTTCACCCTCCCTTCGTTGCAAATGTAATTCAGTCAAATCTACCTGACCCGATGTGTCATGAATTTTCAGACCCTCGTCTCTCCTACATCTATTCTAACCAATACCTTCCGGGTATCTGCTGACGCTCACTGGGGCATTGCAGCTGCGAGTCCTATCCAAGATCTTCCTTCTTTTCCCTTGTATTTCGTGTGCTTAGGCTTCTGTTCGATTGTTCAAATCGATCATACGTGCATGAGTTGCATATCGGAAATAATTCGTCTTATGTTTATGTTTACTCTGAAGAAATGGGACTTCGTTCTTCCATTAATTTCCATATCATTTCCTGCTGTGTACAGAAAAACGTCCTATGGAATGCTTTACTTCTGGGTCCGTCACCTCTATTCTATGCCTTACAGATAGATTGTAGAGTTTTCTCCTTTATGGAACTAAATATCCCTTGTTGTAACATGGCTCGTCACGTTTTTTGCATGGTTTACTCCACCATAATCAGGCCATCGGTACGGCAGTACCATGGTGCCTTTCACGGCTGAGGACAAAGCGGCTGTTCAACCTGCAGCGGAGAAGTGCCTAAGTCTAATCGGGTTCACACCGGCCTCTAACGTAAGTTGCTTGATGGTCGCTGTTTGTCGTCATGACCTCCAAATATATTTTCCCAGTAAACTACCTTCTGCTCCTTCCGGAGCACATTCCTTGCAACTTTTTCATTTGTGTAGCTTTTTCGAGCTTGAGCTAGCTCATTGGTTGAGGCGCGAATTTACTGGCCGGAAGGTCCTTGGTCGGCACCCCATCCGGGTACGTCAAATGCTTCTACCTAGGCTTGGCAACTGGGCGATATCTCAGCCTTCGTGCTTCCTTAGGGTGGCGCGGCGGCTATCCACCCAAAGGGTATTGCAGCTGAATGATTATTTTTTTATTAAATTTTTACTTGTATAGCCTATTTCCAAGTTTTTAAGGGAACAATGGTAGCTCCGTCGTGGGACGATTCGTTTGCCTCGCATGAATATTTTGGATTTTGAAGGAAGGATACCTCTCGTTGGGTTGAGTCGGCAAGAATTCTGTCTAACGTTCTATCATTTCCAATGCCAATATGACCGAAGGACAATAAATTGTGTCACGTAGAGCAACGTAACCCCAAACCAGAATACAGTCTAATTTTCTCAACCAAAAGTGGAGGGCATGTGTTCGCACACACAGTGTCAAGCGGTAACGCCACTGGATTACTTCATGAATTAATATAAAACTGACTGCCCGTAATCCAGTTGATCAGCCGCGACATTACGGTCATCAAGTCCACGACTTTCTTATCACGGCCTCAATCCATTGTGAAGTTGTCAACACATTTAGATTAGGTTTTGTTCTTTTTTCATTATTCTGCTTCTTTCGACTAGGAAATGAACTTCTCTTTCCTTAGCCTACCGCTGTTAGTGAAATCTAGTTTTATTTCAACTTCACTAGTGGAATTTAGCTGGTGGAAACTGTCCGACAGAACATTTGACCTGATATCAGAAGCGAGCAACTCGGAAGTTCATAGAAGGTATCAGATTTACCGGCTCTTATCTGACAGTCACCACAAATATCTGGGTACTACTTATCAGCATTAAATACTAGGTCCTATTTGAAAAAGCCATTGTTTGTGGTGTTTCTTTCGGTCTGGTTTCAGGTACCGATCAACCTTCATCTGGGCGACAGCGTACTTGTGTTTGTGGCGAATTGTCCTGCAGAAAACCACCCCGTGGCCCAAGGTCTCGCTGCGCTCGCACAGGCTTTGTTTGAATTAAATGGAGTGGCGCTTGTACGCCGTGTGTACAACCGAGTTTCTGCCCCACGGCTAGGCGTTCTTATTCCTGAGTGAGTTTCACTTATGTGATGTGGTTGTCATACCAGAGGCCGAACTGGAGTAATTGTCACTGGAAGTCTGTAGCATGCAGACTTTTCTGTCACCTGTGTGTAGTACGTGGTAGTAAACCTCTGCTGTTCCGTCACGATAATTTTGCGAGTCATCGAAACTATCAACAGTGTCGATTGTTTTTTTACATGCGACGTCCTAAATGTTCATGGGTTATCAAATTCCTCGTTTGGACCAACAGCTGGTTGGCACGTGTTACACCAAGTGAATAAATTTCACCAGCTGCTTATGTCTAATTGGTAAACCGGTGTTTTTTGGTTGCTGATAGTCAAATGGCAGTGAACTTACCCCACCTGATCAGTCCCAATGAGGATGACGCGTTCTTGATTAAGCTTTATGAGGTCCCATCACTGTCATCTGAAGAAGAGGAAGCTGTTTTCCCATTAGCTCTGACAGTGTGAAGCAGTCTGTCGATATCCAGCCCCGTACTGTCAGGTGTTCGTTTTCCTTTCGTTTTATCAGCCGGACTATATAGTCTACCCATTCCAATGCCACAACTTGGTTGGTATATTGGAGAAGAATTTGTAAAGCCTGAGACAACAATTAGTGTGATGCACTACACTCCGTCCACTGTGACCTCAAAATGTCGCACCAAAATCCATCCCATTGGTCTTATTAAAGAGCTAAAGATAGCCTAATACTGGTGACTGCTGTGCATGGACAGTTGTATTAGAAATTCGGTTATGTGACTAGTGTCGTTATATTTTTCATCACACACTTCATACTGCACCCATTAGTTCGTTTTCTGCCAACCCAAAAGAGCTCTTTAGTCTGATAAGCTGGTCGTGCGTCCGTTCACGAAGTTTGCGAACCTTTCGTCACTACTTGAAGTGACGTCGCCTGCTCGTCCCTTCTAAACAAAGCGGTGCGATAAGTTTGGATGTGTGCTGAGCACCTGCGTGCACATGTCTATATACGCTCTGCTGACCTTCGATTGTGATTGGTTGTTTGCTTATGTACTGTTGGGTGGCTCTTTGGCTCGCTGTTTGACTGGTATGTCCATGTAGTCTTTGACCTTGTCTTCTTCGGTGTCCGTCCATTGATCAGGAATTGAATGAGTTCCTACCCTGACCTCTACATGTCTCACCTCAACCGTGCCAACTCATTTATGATAGCATGGGTCTACCGATATGATGATACGGCCCCGTCCACTTGTATTATGGGTCTGTTTGCGTAATTGTTTCTGACCAGTTCGCACCGACTGATCTGGGAGGTGCGTACAGCCCTACTGAATGCGGTCCAGCTACTACTTCCTGATAAGAACCAACTCGTTTTTGGTGCTTCCCTTTACTACCGCGATCATAGGAAAATATTACTGAAATTTTTAGCACTATTTAGAAGTAGTCCCCATTTTCGCAAATTTTTTATAAGCTGTCGGGAAGCCCATTTGATTGAGTCTGTGTACGTTTTGAAATTGACTGCTGATCTCCGTGAAAAGCTGCACACTTTTGTTCCACCGATAGGGACAAGTAAGAAGAGGAAACGAAACTGGATTCGTGTGTCTAGCTAGCTAATTTTACCACTCCAAATGGACATGCGAACTTAAGTAAGCATCGAATGCACATCCGAGCAATGTTTGACCGGATACAGTGAAATTTATGGCCAATGATGGGTCAGTCATATGAGCGGTAAACTGTAGTGAGGTTGCCAAACTTGAAAGGATAATGAGAGAGGGTGATAAACAAAATGTAGTAGTGTATGTGTAGAAAAGCATCAGCGATACAGTAGAAAGTCACTGCTAAGGAGACAGTTGGGGATAAGTTAGTTGTACGTTCTGTTGGCCCGGAGTTGACTCCTGATTAATGCTCGTCATCTGGATAGTCGACCTTACTGATGGGCTCGTTCGCTCGAGTTCACACTAGCTGACGTTCAGATGACCTTTGAGCTTGGCCTCTCCAACTGGTACCCGACGACCTTTGTTCCTCTGGTTCCATGATAATCCAGTCACTAGCCGTCGCTTCCAATTGATTGGGCTTTCGTTCATTCGCGGGGTTATGTGTATTTCACCAATTTGCAATAACTACTGACTGAATTTTTGTTGGCATAGCTTTGGCAATGTTCTTTGTTTGTTATGTAGCTGCGTATGCCAAGATCGGGGACCTCAATGTGTAGAAATTATAGGATGGATTGTCCATCCTGGATCAATCGCGAAACTTGCCCCCTCAGGGTAGCACTCGGTTTGTGAGCTTACTACATTTCATATGGCTTTATTAACCTTGTTATTTCATCTATGCTCTTGACTTGCAAAAGAACTATTCATCAACTGGTCAATGAAATGTATCTATACGCAAGTGCAACACGTTTACTCACCACTTTGCCACAACACACTGGTCATGTCATCATCAGCAACAGCCGTAAAGATCCTGTACAGTGGCTGTGTGCTACATTTGCTAATGATCTGCGTCGGTACATACTCCGGCTGCGCCTGGCATTTACGAGTGAATCCAGGGCTTCTATCAGTGGGGAAATTTGGAGGGAATAACGTCGTGCCTTTGAGCTCGTGAAGGCATCGTGTCTGAGAGTCTCTCTAGCCACTGATGTGTCTTATCTCTGGATTCCCATCCACAAACACGGCAGTTACCATGAATTATATCCCCTCGATTGGTCGCAAAACGTTTGGGACAAAATTGCCAGGATTAGCCAACAATTCAACAATCAACCAAACCGTCTGAACCATTGGCATTGTCTGTCATGTATCCTTGTGGTTCGAATCCGAGATATTCCACTGAGTGGTAATATCTTTTTTTCCAGTGGCATACACTGTCCAAAGCCGCTATTTTTTAGTTCCACCTGTGTTTACGCTTTCACACACTCGTGTTTCTATCCACACCACTTTCGTCTGATTAGTCCCAATAGCTATCCTAAGTGGACACAGTTTCCTCTCCTTGTGAGTTTCGTGTTTTCATGGTCTTCTATACACCGGTTTTAGACGTATGCGTGACGGTAGTTGTGACGGCGTCTGCTTCTTGTTAAAACGCCGATATCTTTGGACAACATTTTTGGGGGCGAAAGGAATCTGCATCAAACTGTGTATGAACCCTCATATCACTAGTGTAGTCATCTATGTTTGGAAGTTTGATATGTGTTGTTACCACAATCTTCGCCCTTTTACCACTTTTCAGAGTGCGCGGCACGCAAGTTGCTCTATTCTACACAGATTTAGCCTTTGCAGATGACGTTCGCACATTCCAGTTCCCCTCACTCCCGTTGCGCACAAGGCCTTCCAAAAGCCATGTGAAACCGGATAGGCATACTCCAACGGACGAGCAATTAAAGGTCATGGATGAGTTCGTCTCCTCACTCATGTTGGGTAAAATGAGTGATGAGGATGACTCAGATGCCGAATGTAATGAAAGACAAACCAAAGCAAATACCGGGTAGGTAATCTCTTCCACACCGCGTTGTTTTTTCCCCACCAAATTGACTTGATGTGTATCTCTGCTTGTTGTGCTAGGGCACTTCTCGACTTGCATATACGTCTGCTACAAGTGCTGCTTGCTGAATATGGTCATTCGTTTTTACGAGTTTTTTGTAACAATTAGGATTTACTCTGGACCCCTTTACTTCAAGACATGCGGCGCCGCGTAAATCTTTCCGACTCAAAATCGCGGTCGAAACCACGCCAGCAGTGCACACTGCGCCGTACACTGACAGTCTTTGCTGGGTTGAAAGTGTTTTGGCGTTGCTTTGTATACCGGAGTGAACTGCAGTTCAGTAGTTCTTTCTGAATTCCATGTGTGCTGATCACTGAAATCGTGAAGTAGTTAGGGCCACCTCATTGGCCCATACACAGGACTGTAAACATGGTGCCGGTCCGTGTTGTATGTCCAAGTCCTCGTAGTGGTTTGCGCGCGTGACCAGTCCTTCAGCACATTATCTTATATTCAATAGGCAGTGTAGCTAACTGTGACTGAATAAGGGGGGACTCCTGCCTTACCCTTGGGTGGAGGTTAGAACCACAAAACTCCTTGCTATGTAGTAGTACTTGGACTTTGGTGAAAGTGTAGTGCGAAAGAATCGATCGAAAAAGTTCATGTCGTACTTTATTAAGTCGAATCTCATTTCACACGGTACTTCGGTCGGTCCAGTGCCTGATATCGGTTTTTGTAGCATGGCTAGTGCCAAACGAAACGGAAGCCTACTGTCCCAAAAAGGATGCCGTCGTCCAAGGGTGACATTCACAAAATCAGTAAAAATCACTACTGCAAACGACCTTATAGAACATTATGCAGTTGAAGTCAGAGTACATGCACAACCTCATCGCATCGCTCGCAGATGCGGTGAATTTTATTCGGAACGAACTAACAGAATTCTTCGTATAAGAACTCGGGAACACCTTACCTTTTCGTTGCTCAATTGGGCCACTAGATAGACAACTGATTGAACTTCACCATGGTCGACCACTAGACATGCCCTCGAAACTGAGCAGTTCGTTGCTATGAGCTCAGAGTCATCCGTTCTAGTGCAATGTGATCCCCTTTAACACTGAGGCTCCATTACTCACTGCATGCCACCACAAGTGTTTGACAGTCATTTTACGCCCATTTCGGTTTATTTGAATGGATGACCTTCACTCAGACCTATAAGAAACGTGCTTCATCGCACTTATTCGTTCTTTGTTGCACTATGTTAAATGTGTTGCGGTTGACGAAACTCAGTGAAATTATTCCACCTCACAATCTATGCCCTCTTTCTATGTCATACACGCAGGCGAAAGTAATCGGCTGAAACCTGAAGCCCATGATTCATTTTATGACGCAGAGCAAGAAATTGATCAAAATCTCTCCCTGGCCTGAGTAACACTAAGAGGCTCCGTTTTCAAGGTGCTTAGGAATCTAGTGACAACTGGCCTCGTTAGTTGAAAACCTTTCGGCGGTGTCATTCACTTCCGTTTTGTAGATTGGATCTTGACGTCAAACCGGAACAACTTCCCAGCCCTTGGATCCAGCGTCTCTTCACTTGTTTCCGGGAGCGTGGACTCAACCCTACTGAAAGCCTAATACCGTCCACATCCAACCAATCGATGGATTCATGGTTGCTGGCTCAGAATTTGCCAGGACTCGAGCAACTGCTTGCCCGAATCGCACCGGTTTCCGAAAATGCAAATGGAAACGACCCGGTGTCTTCAGCAAGACGTCACCTTCTGGATTGCCTTCCTACATTATCCTCAGTTGAAAAGGAACAAGAAGGCGAATCTGGTGCATCGGCTACCAAACGACGTCGTTTGATGGCCGCCGAGTTGTTTGGACTGCAAACCAATGACAACGCACCGACCAGGGATAACACTCAAGCGAGTAATTCGTTCACTGGTGGCGGAGGCCTTCTACTTAACTCAGGTTCAGCGCTTTCTCAAGTCTCGCAGCTCACCGATGTCGGTTCTGTTGACCCGGTTGGCGACTTCGATAAGCTGCTTGCACAGGGAGACATACGCTTTGGTAAGCATGTGTTTTTCTCCTTTTATGGGACCTATCGGGTAACCTAGTTGTGTGACAGATTCATGTGTCGCCTTCTTCCCAGTCCAACAAAACGATATTGTCGGCGCTTGAGACCATTATTGATTCCACACAACCCGAATTCAGGTGATGAGGTCCAATTTTTTGGTTCAGATCTTCGGTATGCCAGTGACGAGGAAGGCATCATGGTTTGCATTTGACCGTACACTATGAAGATCAAGTGCTAATAGTCGCTTGTAATCCAGTGAATGGAAGCTTGTTTCATCCCTGCATTTTCCTCCGTTGTAAGCGAAGAATATGATTTGTATGATTTTTTTTTTGGGGGGGTGGCTTTTTCTGTCAGGGAATAGGATTGGTTTTTTAACCTGTTTCTAGGTGTAGCATGTTCCAAGAATAACTCTTTCGATGGAAGGTCACCCTAGCAATGTTTCCCTTGATCCACGACCCAGAGTCTGACTCTCCGAAGAAAACCTATCCCTAAGAAAGGTCCAAGACCCCTTTCTTCGTGGTAATTCTTTCGAGAAATAGACATGCACTTTGTTGGGTGGCCTAGTGAATTAAGTCCGGTGTGAAGACTTTTTCGCCACAGATAGAAACAGTCTCCGCAGTTTTAACTAGTCTGGCTGCTGAATCCTCTTGTTGATGTCACGTTTGTTGAAGATCTTCATTGCTTGCTTTTTTTCCAAACGGTAAATTGAGCTTATCCCTTGACTTTATTCCTTCTTTCGTGTTTTTTCCGTATCGCAGCCTCTCAGCGTTTGGAGGCCCGCATTGTCCAACTGGTCACCGATCCTTACACAGGGAGCATTTTGCGACCAAGAGCAATATCTTGTCTTGTTGCTTATCGGGAACGAGCGATCCGCGCGGCGACCAATAACCTGACCCCCGATATAAGGTTGGCACAGGATTACAATATATTTATTCGTACATGGCGCGAAGATCTAGATTTACGTGGCTACTTACAGACAAACCGACCAAACGGAGCAGCAATGGATCCGCGGCTGTCGTTTTGGGTGGAAACAATTACACAAGGTAGCTTGTCGATTTCTTTCTCTACAGTTGTTTGTACTTAGAGAGGAAAAGGTTTTATACAATTTTGTTTAGAGATCTCATCGCCTGTGGCAGTTGTGGCTGGCCAAGGTCTCTGGTACTATATATCCCGTCATTTCGCCTTCCTTATCACGTATGAATGTGTCGAACTGCCAAGCATCCTGGCTCCCTGTTGCGTGTTCGTGTTTCTTGTAATTAGAGACTTCGGACACTAGTTTTGAGGATTTGGACCTTGAGCCGTTTGGTTAAGACAACGAGAAAACACATTGTGGAATTCATGCATTTGGAATGATCCTTTCAACCACTACATCGTCACAGTGCGTAAGTTGGGATCAGAATGTGCGTGCAGCAGGTGAACGGCACACAGACACACTGTGGGTTAAAGTTAGGTAACCATGGTAACCATGGTCTGACCTCAACGTAGATTGTCCTTGAGTCGTCCAACCACAACCGCTACAGGAACATCGTAATTCCAGCTGATGAACTGTTATCGTAGTGGTTTATAGGATCTTGTGAAGTACTTTGTCTAGGAACACACAACTTGTTCTCTTAACCAGATTTATGCTCTGTTGTTAAGCGTGATTGTCAGGAAGGTAATCAATACGTTGATAGAATGTTGATTGGTAAGGCTGCCTGAATGACTATTGTCTTGTTCTCTAGGCAGTTTGGTCGAGATGTGTGTATTTCTTCTGTGTTCTGCTTTCTGAGTTTGCATTTATTAAATGGTGTCCTTAGTTATCACCAGTGAGTTGATTTGTTGCACAGGACCCTGGTAGCTTTACTGTTTCCTTTGAAACAAGCACAATTTCAGGCAACGTGATTATAAAAGGCTTTGTACCTTTATGCTAACCGTTTCTTTTGAGAGTACTTAAATCCACTGTCTGTCTAGGAAATAACTCCATTTCTGCTTCACTGTACATTATCAGGATTTGGCCTGATCAGCGATGATGAGGTGCAGGGTATAGGGGTTTCTCGGATGGAAGCGGACTCATTTCTGTCTTCTTCCACGAAAAATGAACCGCCTGTTGACCAAAGCTGTGACTCTCCATCGGCACCACCCAACCCGACGACTGGAGTGATGACGGAACAATTGGTAAGCTGTTTTCAAATTAACTGTATCCATTCATTTGTCTTCACCAATCTCGTCAAATTTTCTTGTGATATACACTTGGTGTTAATCGTCACATGAATTCCGGATTCGGACTAATAGCGAATCCTTAGCCGTACCTAGGTATTTGTAGGTGATTGCGGGATTTGTAGGATCATGCTCCCACCACTCTCGTTTGAACAGTCGTCCTCCTGTCCTGCGCAATTATTCTAGTAATTCCACACTAATGGAGGGAAAGCAACAGACTCGAGCTTCGCTATTATTGGAGCTCATTAGCAGTGTATATCCTTGGCAGTGCCGTGGTTTGATCTCCAGACATTTGACGTGCGAGGTAAGACGTATCTGGATTTCCACGTCTGAACAAGCGAACATGTTCACACTTGAGCGATGTGATTAGGTGGCCACTCGCCTCGAAAGACGACTCTGTAACTCTCCTGGTTGTGTTATTCGACTGGCCCACCTGTCACGACTTCCGAGTCAGGTAGCGCCACAGACGGTTTGGAACCTGCTGGAAAATTTTAATTGGTTGGAGTTAGTTGCGGGATTTTTGGAATTCGTGCTCACTAGTGTTGTCCAGTGTCTTATCCACTGTCCTCTCATGCTTACTGGTCCCGTAACCCTTTTCGACTCCTGAGTACTTCGGCGTATTCAATAACCTGATCCACACATATATCGGGAATTTCTCGTTTGAAGGACTGTTTGGGTGTTTTTCTCTACCTCAACCCTATCTCACGAAACCTGCTCTATGTTTTTCGAAACGTTTCACAATTTTTACAAAGTCATGCGTGTCAACAGCGTAGCTAAGTAAATGGACGAATCGCGCAAGTTCAAATTGTACTTGAGGTAACGGTTACCCCGTTGGATACGGCGAACCTGAGCAATGTGCCCAAATTGTCTGAATGTATTCTAGCGTGCTGTATTCCGAAAGTCACCGAAATCCATGATACGGTCAGGCGTGGAACCTGTCTGTTCTCTACTTGAATAGTCGTCTGTCCTCACTATCAGATAGATCCAAGCCCACATCTTGGTAATTATAAAGTCATCCGCGATGATCGACGACTATTAATGTGAAAACCTTTGGACTCCCTACTAGCGTTCGGATGATTGTCTGGACGAATCAACAGCTTAGTGAAGTCAAACGTTTCACATCTAAATGAAATGACGATGTGCGCAAATTGATCGGTTGTCTGGAGAGTTGGCTTTGTTTATCCCCACCTGAAAAGTCCAAGTAAGAACGAACGCGCCACATAACTGAGAGTTTTGGTGCTTCGATAACATTTTTGCGTAGTAGAGTATAATAATGTGAAAATGACGTACATATATGGGAGATGGAAAAAAGTAATAACACAGAAATATTGCTGGATAATACCAAGGGATTTCGAAGCAATGTGCTGATGTCCCCGCTCCCTTCAACCTCAATACACTTCTAACATAACTTGAAGCAGCGTCCATTCAGTTTCACTGCAGCCACCAAGTCGATTTCGAAGTGTTTGTACACAAGTTACACTCAGTGGTTAGAGCGCGAATTTACCGACCGGAAGGTCCGTTGTTCTAACCCGAAAGGGTGCCTGACTGAACGACCACACAGTTTTCAGTCAGCTTAAAATCGTGAATGCGGGCTTCGCATTTCAGTGCATTGGTACCACGAAATAGGAGTCACCTGCTGAAGTAGGAAGTTCGAACCGCCGCCTTGTTGGACTACCACCCATCTACTCAGGACAGTCAGAAATAATAAAAAAGTGTTATGCGTGCCAGCTTCTTGGATATCGTGCGGCATTGCTAGTTTGCTCATACCGCAGGCTGAAAAGACACTTGGAGCCACCACGAATTCATCTCTACAAATCGCATGCATCATTACTTCTGTCACTTCCATGTCCGACACCTGTAGGCCGAGAGTTAAAGTGACTTTGAGAAGTCAAACCAACGTGGATGGATGTGGGATTTCTAAACTTGCTTCTCCATGGAATTTGCATGTGCTGATAGGCCAACTAGGATCATAGAGAACCTCGATCGCTTTGTCGTTAACAGCTTGGCAAACTGACTTGGTCCATTTGTGGTGAAGTTGCTCTACTTTTGGCGAAATACACTCATTTGCAAACAAATTTGGTTTTTTGCGAGAGACTCACATGGAACCCAGCTCAATCTCTCGTTCGTGATGTTTCCAGGCAAAAACCAAATTTGTTTGCAAATGAGTGTACTTCGCTAATTTCGTGCATTTTGGTTTCAAGTAGAACATAAGGTTTGACGGAAACTCGGGAACTGCGCCTACCTGATGAGCCCCAAGGAGGGCGAAACCGGTCGTGGGCTGTCGGAGAATTATCAGCAACCTTATGAGTAGTGAATTACGAATATACATGTATCGCGATATCTCGAATATCGTAGCAACTGAAACATGAGGCGGCCTGGTGCAGCACATTGAGTTGCCTGGAAACATCCCAAACGAGAGATTCAGCTGGGTTCCAGGTGAGTCTCTCGCAAAAAACCCAATTTGTTTGCAACTGAGTTTATTTCGCCAATTTCGTGCAATTTGGTTTCAAGTAGAACATAAGGTTGACGGAAACTCGGTGACTTGTCCTACTTTTCTTCGTTTGATAATGTCCATTTCAGCGTAGGAAGCTATATTTTGTAAAGTAGACTTCATTTCACATCAACTAATTTGCCTTTCAGCTTTACCCATTCAAGTTTTCGTTAAGAATTCACCCGATGTCGCGGAGTTCAGTTGGTTGTTTCCACGCCTACATTCATTTGTGGGTTTGGTTGTAGCACCACTATTAGGACATCCTCTATGGTATAACAAGCAGCTGAATTGAGTGCTACTTTTCTTTTTATTCTTCAGCTCGATGAACTGGAGTAATGATGCCTTCATCCTCGTCTGGTTCGCGCGCAATTACCCGAATATCCCCCAGCCTGTCCCAGTTCCCAGCTTGTTTATAAAAGCGTTTTTTATAATTTCCTCTTTTGAGTCTGTCCATTTGGTGACGTGGTTTTAGGTATATTTATAAAGTAGTGGTGTGATCAAATATTTTCATAACAGCGGGTAACATTGCCCGCACAGGCAGAATGCGAACTGTACGGAAAATGATTGACTTTGTGGGGATCACTTCCGGGTCAGTTATACCCATCCAGTGTGATGAACTGGTTTGCAGAATTTTGCACGCCGTCGATTTTTTGAACGCTTGCGTTGTGCTCAATCTGGCACCTAGAGATAACCTGAAGTAATGTGCGATAATGACGCAGCTATGCACCGCTGCGCCTGAAATCCAACCATATTGATGAGGTCCCTCTCCCAATAGAAAGCACGAGTCAAGCAATCTCGGTTACGTCAGGGAAAACAAAATTATACTGAAAAATGTAACCAACAAGGGTCCTACATCATCATTAAATCCTCCTGAGTTGTCACTTTTGTCTTGACCGTTTCTGGCACATGTCGAAACGAAAATATCTGTTGCTTGCGAGCGAAACACGTGGCCAAAACAGTCATTATCCGAATCCGCCAGAAGTATGTAGATACCCTTGCGGAGCTTGGCGATGACCACATGCATGTCACCTACCGGGAGGAGCGAAGGACACTTACCCATATAGAAATTGTCGATATCTTACGAGGCAGTTTTGGACCGCTTGAGTGGCCATCGCCATCACAACTTCATCTGCAGCATATTACTGCACTGACGATGAGTGTCTCTTGTTTCACTAGAGTCCTACATTATTCTAACTGGTGGCGGGGTGTTGTGCCCAAATTTCCAGGAGACCACCATCAAGAAGCAGTTATGCCGGCAGAGGTAAAACCTCTTCAGATACCTGGTACAAAGTGTGCTATCCGTCATCAATAAATAAAAAAAGCATACTAGTTGTGGCAATTCCCTCCTCCTCGAGTTTTTCTGGCTAGACAACTCCTGCAACGACAGAAATCTTCATCATACGTAAGGGAAGAATGATTAATCTTTTTTCAGTGTGTGCGCACGAAATCAACGTAGTCATTCTCCATCTAATCCCGAAATGCATTTTCAAATTCAAGAGAAGAAAGATTTGATGCAAAACCCTCCTTATTGCTAACTAGGTTTTTAAAGAAAACTTGGACGTGCGCCTAGCGTCATCACGTGGTGTCAATTACTTTTTAAACCTTGACTCGAGTTGAAAATACGGTGTGTATGAAGCAAGTGGGTTTCAATTTTAAACATCTTGGTGAATTATTCCCTTCAATGAAAGGTTCCGTCCACGTAATGACCATTTGGAAATAGCACATCCTCCGCATAACGACGAATAATTTAAAAATTAAAGCCCAGAATGGGCTCCCGTGGTGAAATAGTCACGTGTCGCTTCTGAGGCGCTCTGGTGGTACGTTTGAACAAATTTGGGTTCGCTGAAGGTTGTGCCGCTTACTAGAAGGAAACCCAAATTGTTTTAGGCTAACCTATGTGGTTTTCGACCTTACGACTTACGCAGAATTGGTTTAATCCGTTCGCACGTTTCAGCGATATATTGCTTGTGACGCTTTGTTTAAGTGAGCAAAACATTCAAGGTCATCGGCCACTACCGATTCGAATATCATCACCAGTTCGCGAGATAAGGCATAAAATCAAACTTTTGCGTAGCGTTCTACAGTGTTCTTTACAGTTGTGATTACATCCACGGAATGTCCGTTGCAAACTACATCCAGAGAAGTAGTCGAATAACGTTTGCATGCGTAAAATCCCTCAAGCATAACAAGTTAGATGAATTTGTTCGGCGAACTTCGGCACAACAGTTTTCTGCGAAGCCTGCCTCCCGTTCAGTATAATCAGAAATATAATTGGATGCACTGTGCAGTATTGATGATAGCACGCACTTCTGTGGATGATCCCTATTCTCTGATGGGCGCAACCAACCAGTAGATAGCACAGGGTTATGAAACGACCGCATGTTAATTAAAAACAGTATCTTCCAAATTGGAAATAATCGCGCTTCCTAGTTAGAATACGTATACGAGCACAACTACATTGGCGGAAGATGACGCCGACCATTTCCGGTCATCATGATAACAGCACGCGCTGTCGCCTACATTGTCTGCTTACCGTAACTGCTAAGCCCATGTCTGGTTATGAGGCCTCGGCTATGCATTGTAGCCTAATTCAATGGCCAACCACGATACCCATAACTGTACGAGTTGTTGCTTATCTTTGCTACTTATAGTAATCACCGGGCAAGTATCTGTGCAGGCCGCTGAATGTGAGGACTCAGCTATGCGTGACAGACAAACCTGACGACCAACGACAGTTCTTCATGCTCATAAATGTTGTCCGTCTGCCAAGTCCATTCTTGAAGAATATGCACATATAAAAAGACAAAGTTGTAGTGGCTAACTCACCAAGTGTTTATTAAATCCCATTATTCCATAATGCGCGAGCGATGTCCGCGCTGAAGCTGGGGTCTTACTGTTATATAGGTAAACTTGCTCAATTAGTCCCATTGGCGATAATGAGGGTTCCGTGTGTACAGCGATGATGCGATCGCATTATTAGACTCAGCAAAATTAAAGCTCAAAAGGGGTTTATAAAGCCAGTCGTGAAATCAAGTGGTATAGAATTGAGCCCTGGAATTCAAGGACCTAATGCTTCTTCAAACGTAGCAGTAGCTAAGATCCAATGAGTGGGAGGGCTCTCGGTGTCAAATCTGCTCAGTTAGAACACTCAAAACCCATCTTCACGCCCCTTTTGCTCCCCGACACTGATACCCTGTGGTTTAATAGGAACAACGGCTCCATCGTCGTCATCGTAATTTGTAAACATCCCATATTCAACCGCAGTGGCAATGTCACCAACTAGGGGCTACTTTATGGGAAACCGATTATCCCGTAGTTTCGTTTGAAAGCCGACTCCTGTGTGATCTTCAGCATCCGGCTATATATATAAAAAAGCTTCCACGTCTCAGACACACATGACATGTTGAAAGACGCTCGCTCTTTCAAGCTACTCTGCGGCTCTTTTCCACGTCTGTTATATTGGTTTGGGCCTCACCCAACTCATTGCATTGTCATTCATCTTCATTTCCACAGCAATGGCTACAATATCCGACTAGATGAACTACCAAGTCGAGCATTCCTGATACGATCTAACTGTCTCTTATAATGATGACGATCTAGCTGGGGACTGCAGTATTTACCACATTTCATGGCCCAGAAACAAACATCCTTGAACCCACATCCAACTACCATGCATGCCACAATGCCATCATTTCCGCCTTTGTCCTCTAAGTGATCAATGGACCCTGACTCCCCATAATCCATAATCTCAATGCGCCTTGCCTGCCCATCCACATTTCCTCTACCTGATTGGCTTTTTCGGTCACAACGCAGCCCTAAACATCCACCAACTTTTTTCGTACCGTGTCCGATCTTTCTTTTTTCGACGATGCGAAATGGCGAGACGGCTGAGTGGTTAGGACGCGAATTTACCGACCGGAAGGTCCGCGGTTCAAACCCGACTTCTGCATCTCGACTTCCCCTGTCTAGGCCTTGGTAGCTTGGAAATATCCCAGCTCTCGGGGGTTCTGGTGGCATGGCGATCAGGCACCGAAAGGGTGCCACAGCTGAACGATGCGAAAGTCTCACAGTTGACATTCCTCACCTCAAGTGCATGCCCTCGCCCAAAGACATCCTCTACTTCATGCTGAGTCTCACACTATGCCTTCTGAAATGGAGGGAAAGAAATCCGAAACGAATGCCAATGTTGTGGAACACCCGGGCCGTTGGCTAAAGTTTGTCCTGGATGTAGCATATTTCCCAGGCAATCCTTCCATTAATCCTAAACATCCTTCACAGCAGAAGAAAGTTGCTAACAAAGAGCCAGTGACTACCGCGGTATGACTCCTTCGACGCAACTCGTTTTGCAAAGTCTCCATGGTTTTCTTCAGGGTTTAGCCGCGCCATTCGGAGGGCATCTCATCGTCCAAACACATCACCATTAGCCACCTCACGTTTTTGCCCAATTTATAGTCCCAGCATGCTCCGAACTATATTTATTGCGCACAGTTCAGCTAATGCAAGTCCTCCATATCCACATATGCTCACACACGTTCGCATCGACCTCATACCCACTACCTCCGCCTGAATATCTAGCACCGTTTTTTGAAATCGGACAGTTTCGCCCCACTGCAGTAGATAGAAATTGCGCCCACTCTCAGCTGCCCGTTACGTGGGGCCGCAGTTTAACTCGTATCATAGTACCACTGGCAGAACTTTTGACACTTTTTGTATTTTTGGTCATCAACATAAACATGGCTGTTGTATTTTCTCGTTCGAACGACAGCAGTGAATTGCGCCGAGTCCTCGATCGACCTAACACTATCCTGGACCCATGCTGGTCTTCATTTGCCACGATTCCTTGGCCAGTTGTAACCAGCAACAGTAACTTCGAGCGACGAGTAATACCAGAACCTCCGGGAAGGCAAAACAATGTCGGAGCTGGGTTTCTATAGGGTATTATTAACATAAGACAACAATTCACAAAATGTACAAACCTCGACGCTAGATACCCGTCAACAACAAATGGTCCACTTGGATTACAAAAGTACGAACCAAATGAGCAAACAGGCTCCCACGTGAGACAGTCGCACGTGCGTAAGGTCAGCCACAAATGGCTGGATGACCTCAAGGCCGAATGGGTGAAGTGGTAAGGAAAAAAACGTCAGTTCATATAGACTCACTTAACACAAAAGTGGAGCAGGGGTTACAAATAGGGGCAAGAAACGTGGGGAATTTCAAATGTCAAAGTACTGGACGAAACAACAGTCCTAACTACCATGCGAACCCCAAATTGCCCACCCAAGATGTTCATGTACGGGCTTGTCCACGAACCCAAGTACGACGTCGCAATGAGAGTGCCGCAGCTGCCATACCCAGTCTCATAGCTTGCTCGTAGGTCGAAATATCCCCACAAATTTCCGACCAAGCGTGTTACACGCGACCACAAGACCGTCCCAGTCCGATGAATTTGTTCCAGAACTAAAAGGCACCGGCTACCTTATTGTACTGTCTGCTTTTTCGGCTCGTAAGTCCACTAATTCTTATGGCACTATCAAGGAGTCCACATAACGTCAACATAAAACCTCGCTTTGCACGCGATACAGCGTGTGCCAGGCGTAACTTATTCCTTGGCTTTGTCTGGCGGGACGCCCCGGGCAACAATAGGGAACCTTCTGCTCTACTGTTCGCAAACGGCTCCTCCATTTTGAGTTTGCGTGGACAAGGAGGGCGTAATTTTTGTTCACGTAATATTCAGATTACTTCCAAATGCAGTACAGAAGAAACACATGAAGCCAACTTTTCCACAAAATATCCCACTGTCTTCATGGAGACATAATGCTAAGCCACTGGACGAAATTCAAATATGAATCCCGCGTTCATAGTGGACCATGAGTGCATTTAAACAACATACAATTAAAGGTCAGCCTCAAGGGGAGATTTTATTTGTTCGAATAAATACCATCAAGTGCTAAAACTTTATGTTAAAGTTTCCTTTGTTCAAACTACGGTTTAAGAGAAAATTCGCATGCGCTTCTGAGGATCGGCCGAGGTTGTTTTCGTTTTTTGATCGTGCAAATTTGTGAAGGAATTCTTTTACAGTTTTGTCTATTTATAGAATTAACAGGCGTTTCCCTCCCCTTGATATCTACCGCATTTATAACATGCCAGTTTAGGTGTGACAGCATCAACTTTGGATAATGCCCACTATTTGTGCGACTGCTTCGTTTCCGTGCAATCCTCAGTAATAAAAAATCCCACCAGTCATGCTTCCCCTCCGAATTTCCATGGTTATCATGCCTGGCGGTATGCCACCCACCAACTGGGAATAAAAATAATTATTATTCGTCACTCCAACACAACTTGTGCGTGAAAATATCTGTCAGACTGCGCTCCATTTCTGCTTTTCACCCACTTATTCACAATCATGAGCGATAATAATACGTGCTGCTATCGGTTACAGCTGTCGGCGGACCATAACAGATGTACATGAATTGGATGTCCATCACACTGGAACGTGGTCTAAAATTCTCCCTTGCCAGGCCTGGTGACATTCTAAGTGCATTCGTTCTCCGGATCACCATATAAGCCGCTTCCCCAACTCTCACGACACCTTTGTATGCGCCATCTGCCTGTACCTTGGGATGGCTACGCATCCCAAAATGGCAAGGCGGCTGTTGATAATGAAACCACGTCTCACTTCAAACGCGGAAAGACCAGTCCAATAGTTTCATTTTAATAATCTCACTCAAGGAAAAACTGGTACTACTTTTAGACGCTTTGAAATATTCAAACAGAAATAACGTAGCGGCGTGGACGGAGGTAAAAAACAATCTTTCCTCCTTGAACGAGTACTTAAAGATCTCTATCCCGGTTCCGTTCGCTTCAAAGAAGGTGATCCGTCTATCCGACGCGGCAATCAGTACCCCAGGGTGTTTTAGTGCACAGGCGGATGAGGGACTCCATGATAATCATGTATGGGTCCATTTTCCTGGACGTGCGCTCAGACAAAATTGGCAAAATCGCTCAGTCGCTGGTTGTTACAAAGTCTAAATACTCATCTGTTCATGCAGAGCAGTTATGGGCTTCTAGTCAAACGTTCATTCTCACATGCCTTACAGATCATCTTAAAGCAGACATTCAGTATACAAAGAGCCTTCTCAAGGATCGAGCGTATATCCGAGGATCGCCTTCTTGTTGCGCGGCTTACAGAGGTCGAAAGATGGGAGGCACGAAGCAGGCCTCCGCTTCGCGAGAGATCAGCTAACCCCGAACGTACAACCAAACCGGTGGTAAACATGGACTCATGTGCTCATAATTGCAAACTGATTCAAATTGAAATGACAGCCTACTGAATTTAAGGTGCAGTCGATGGAAAAAACTAGCCTACAAAACGAATATTACTTATTGGTGCAATACAACGCCCATATGACCCTCCCGGGCCTCACAGACACCTTGTCAGCGAAACCGCGCCTTGAAGCCCGAGGGACCAAACGGACACATGTTCAACGCAAATCCTCGGAAAACAACGGACCTAGACGTCCAAACGATGGCATTGCGCGAGCAAAAGCCAGCATCCATCGAAATTTTCAACCACGAGAGGATAAATTACGTCCCCAGAAGGCAAAGGTCTCACGAAAACCGAACTCACAGGGACAAATCACCCATGCAAACCAACAAGCGATGTCAGAAACCCCAAGCCAGGAAGTGGTCAAATACGACACAGGAGCCCATTCGAAGCTTTGGACTCAAACCGGGGGCAGAACTATTAAATGTGCCTATCCCTTTGGTGGAACAACTTTATTTTCCCACCGTCGGACGCAGCAGAGATATTGGTAAATTGCTGGTCCACGAACTGTCCCAGTCATTTCAACAAACTTCACGATATTCAACAGTAGTCTTGCTTTGAACAACCATCAATAATCGCGATTAGATAGACCTAGCCCACACCAGCCCTTTTCGGGGCGGAGACCTCGATAGACGGCAACTCAATTTTCCGAGATGGCTCAAAACGCAGGGTGGACAGGTTGGGTTACGCTATACTTTTATGCGGGTCTGCTCACGTCGATTGTCTCCTCTGACACCACTCCTGCACCTTTTTTGATGCACCATGGATTCAAACCCCGCGGTTTGGGATCGATTCTCTTCTTCTCGGCGTGGTCTAACGTTGCTCTTCTAGTCCGCCGAAGGATAATCCTTTCTCCATACAAACACTTAAACAGTTCTCCTCCAGGTTTACTACACACATCTCCTGCTAGTAGGTTATTTTACCGCTCCCAAGGCATCCTGGATGAAGTCCAAACGCATGGGTCGAGTGGACATTTAGTATCGGCGCTGACACAAGTCATTCCACATAGCGCTTGGACTCAGCATGTCGTCGCACCCACCGCATACTGCACACGCAAACCACCATCCCTTCTGGATTTGGATATCACCAAGGAAAGACACTTTGTAGAGCAAATATTTATTTGGGCTCTACTGAGAAATGATGACCACTCTGTGTGCTGACCACGGCTGTCCCAGTATTATTATCTGAGGCCTCCGGGAGCACTGTGCAAGTCTAAATTTTGCTCCTGCAAACTCATTGCCTTGTCAAGAATTAACTGCCTACAGCTTTTCGCCAACACGCTCTTCACGGAGGAGGATGTTTATCACATCTTGCACAACACAAACCCCTTCGGCGCCCTGGGTCCTGTCGTCAGTGAGCTTTTTAGCATTGCTCTTCAGTGGCTAGTGTTTACCGCCAAAAGTCTTTAAGCCCCGAGACATTAGCACGGCTGAGTCTGATTTGCGTGACTGAAATATTGCTCTCAGTTAAAACTCCAGGCAGGGATATTGCAACCTCTGGCCATAAACTTCACTGATTTGACAGGAAAGTCTCAAGGGGCGGGGGCTGTGCCATCCATTCCAAATCGGAAATTCGTGCAACTCTTACTAAGGATACTATCCTCGAAGCGATTCCAGAAGCCATATGGGCCTGCCGATGCGTGCCAATAGCTCGCACCTTTCTACCACCACACTCCTCTGCCTCTATCGTTGACGTGTCCCGCATTATCTGCTCTGCGCACGTCCTGCCGCATTCGTCTAAATTTACGCTGGCCGACTGCAACCTGTCGGTTAGCTTCTGGACGTCCACCACGGGCCCTACCCGGTGCGCCTCGCTGCTTGCCCAACTTAGTGCAGTAGGCTGGTAACAGATCGTACCTAGATCCATTCGTGGCCCACATAGCCTTGACCTGATATTATCAAACAAGTGTCATCGGGCTGCGGCCTCAGTTGGACCACGCCTCCAAGAAAGTGATCACTGCGTCTTTTCTTGCAATGCAATCAGTCATGGCCCAACTGATCCCCCGAGTCCTCTCCTCTTTAGCCTCCTCTCCCTGGGTATTTTACTGGCTCTTCATCCTTGCTGGCTTCCTGAGACTTCCTCGACAAACACGGAACACATTTTTGACATCTACGGCAACCTACAAACCGCTCTTCCCCTTTTTTCCGCATAAAACGTTTTTAGCCTGGTATCTCACGCCGCTATAGGTTACTAAAACAGATTGGATGCCAAAAAACTAGCATGCAGAGAGTATATGAACCCTCGGATTTTCTCGTTAATTCTTCAATCTGTAAGCCCACAACAGACCGAGAGTCCTTGCGGATGACTTTGGAATGCCGTGAAAAGTACACAGCCCTCGGAGACCCTCTTACTCTAAATTATTCGGCCGGGCGTTTCTTGGGCAATACTCAGTTACTTAGCTAATTGTTTGCGCCCCACTTAATGTTGTTCTATCACCGATCTTGTCATTATAGCCGACCAAATGAACGCTTACGTTGCTAGCTGCTGCATTCCCCTTGCTCCTAAACTCAAACACGTAACTTCTGGCGCACATTCCACATAACAACATTAGAGAAGGCACCCCCTCTTAATAACGTGAACATCGCCCTAGTTTTTGCTTCTACCCTTCCTCAAACCCCTGTACAATCCGTCGTGCAGGTTGTAGATTCCTAATCCCTGTTCTGAGACGTGGCAGTCAAGATATCGGAATCCTTGTCCTAGATCATTTTGCCCACTCAATCAAGCCTCGAGTCGTCCCCTCCCGGTAGAAAGAATTTATAGTCTGCCCTACATTCAGATCCAAATCTAGAGAAACCACTTACAAATACAGGGGGATTCCTCTCATTACTTCCTACTGTATATTAACAGCTTCTTTAACACCGTGTCCCAGGATAAAACATTCTTATTTGCAGGCGATATAAAAATTGCCGACACATTTTCTCCCTTTGGTACAACTCTTGCCATTCACCAGATCCAGCAGGACTTAGACTCTCTGACTCGCTGGTCGAATGCCTCTGGCATAAGTTACTTTCCTGACAAGTATCAAATTACTTACTGCCGCTACTCCGTCGCGGATGACGTGCTTAAATTTATTTGCACACATTTCACGCATTCCTCAGAGATGAAAGACCTTGGTCTCAGATACTCTTGTGCCTTTAGCCCTTCAAACCAACTGCTCTTCCAGGTCGTCCGAATCCGTAGGCTCTGTATTCTCATACCGTGCTCTTTTGATCATTGAAACACAAAGTTTCAAATGTTTAAGCTACGCATGCAAACAACCACGCAATTTTGCCCTGCATTCTCTTCCATGTGGAACCAAAGTTGCAGAGTACCACTTGAAAGCGCCCAGCGCTCATTAACTAAAAGGTTATTCCCACGGTACAGCCTTCCCCGCACCGCTCCCGCTGCATAAACTTCGGCGTTGAGCGGCAATGATTCAGACGGTTTGAGCTAAATCTAACTCTCCTACACCGTCTGTTGTACCAAAATGGCTTTGTGACAGAAAATATGCTAAACATGAATCCACGTCCTCACTATAAATTCCGTACCTCAAGCAACGTATTAGTGCACATTCCAGCATGTACTAATCTGCGCCACTGCTTCTTCCTGGTTTAACAAGCTCGTATCTGGAACGGTCGCCCCAACAGCCTCAGAAAGGTACACACCATCATATTTTATCGCATTCCGTAGAAAAATTCATTACTTGTGTACACGGCTCCGCCCTACACAATACCCAACCATTTCCAATCTGCTCCACGAATAGACTCCAAAGCACCTTTGATTTTAACGAATGTATATTTAGTGGAAAAAATAAGACCATCTTCCTATTAGATTCTTCTACCTCATTGACTCGCCTCAGGGAACCATTGTCCACAATGCTCACTTGATCTGCAAATGCTGTATTATTAGGGTGGCCTTCTACCATGAGAACTAATGCCTTCTCGCTTATAACTACATCCCGGACCCAGATTATTCGTCGGCTCAGTTTAATAACTGGTTTTTATTTTGCCTAGCGCTAACCAACCTAAAGCTACTCAAATTCAGAGTTTTCCACTCCCGAGAGCACAAAAAATCAGCATGGAGATGAGCAATCATAAAAACACTTGTATGGCTCCGCAACTCGTTAAGCAAACACATAACACTGCGATGCGCCTTCGTTTGACCTGGTGGCTAACTCCAACAACCCGACAGCGCTTTGCCAAGCCGCGAACATCCAACTTCTATTCCCATTGCTCCAATCGTAGCTGCAGTTTTATTCGCATCCTCTGCGGCCTGCCTCTTCCTGTTCAAAATGTCTGAGCCATAATACTGACCTGGCTTTCCCCCTACGATATAAACTATATAATAACAATAGGTTTATTTCCCAAATTGTAGAGAAGATGCCAATCGGGTCACGGTTGGGTCAATCAAGGCTTGATCGGAAGATTTTTGTAATGCCTAAGCCAACATCAAGACCGCTTAGTGGCTTGCCCCTTTGCAGATCTGGCACGGGGGATGAAAACCTCATGTGAGTGTTAGGTACCCCGTGCAGGGGGGTCGTCCTTTTGCGCTGAACCGTGAGGCGTTCTTAAACTCGCCCCCGATTAGGTAGTGAGAGGGCTTCGCCTGTCGCCGGTGGTTCTAAGCACGACCTTTAAATCAGGAAATCCGCAAGGGGGCCATGTTGTCGTCTCTTTTTTGCTGCTTTGTTGGACTCGTCCCGTTGTGTTCACTTACCTGGCCACATACAATAATTTAAAAAAATGAAATTCCGATTCCTCTATCACTAGCACCCAAGGCTAGCGGCTTTGGGCTTTTGCGCCATGTATCACTTGTTGATTAAAGCTGATAGCAGTGCTTCGGGGATTGGTGACATTATCTCTTACACTCACTTTCTCTTCTAAGTTATGGTAATATCCGAATCGCGTAGCGAATTCCATCTAAACTAGTCCATCATATCGGTAGTTCTGTTCCCGTGAGTCCTCATGTTTTTGCTGCCCTTATCGCACCAACACTCTGCGTACCTATACTGGTTTGCTCTATGTGCATTGTAATATAATAGCCACATATTTTCAAGCTTAACCAGCCCTTGATTTCTAGGCCACTAAGAACAAGCCTGCCTATTCCCGTCTCATTCAGCCACTTGTTTTCACCACCCTAAGTGTAGCACACTGCAAGTTTTTTATGCTAATGGACTTCATGCTATCTGATACCACCTCACACTACCCGGGCGTTACTGACCCCACCCCGTTCCCTCCTCTTCCCATGCTTCGGTCTTTATCGGTACCTGCTTTGAACGCCATGTATGGTCGCTATTCACTCTACCCCATCTGTTCTTCACGTCTAATAAGATCTCCAACTGAACGAACAATGCGTTCGACCATGCATCAGCTTTGTTCTACACGTGTGGATCCCCTTGGTCGGCGCAAAATCCAACTGCCCACGGAATTGCACATCCCCGATCCAACAACCCCGGCCATGATGTCTGGTACGTGGCTTTTCAGAAACTGAAGTATGTCAGTGCAATTATGCCACGACACTGCCACCTGCCGAACCTTTCGTTCGGACCCAACCATCTCGGTTGACTTTCAGTGCGTCCTCTTCACAGGCCAATCACTTACCTTGCAGTTCGCGTTCCGCCTGACTATGCTCAACGGCGGCACGGGTAAGTTTACGCAATTTCATTGTATACCGTGATTATAAAATTCCGGCCACTATTTATCGTATTGCGAATTTCTCCACCTTGTCATCCCCACTTAAGCTTGTCGTAACCCTGTCCGTATATCCAACCGTCCAAGACCACAAAACCTCAGCAATGGTTTCAGTTTCTGGTCCAAACCGACCAGCTGGATCAAAGCAGCACTGGTGCTTCACCAGATTCGTCGTTCTAGCTTCTCATTTTCCGCAATTTACAGTTTCCTTATCACTTGCCAGGCGGGATGTCTCCACTGGTTGTGGTGTAGCCCGCCATTTTCAAATTGTAATGGTCTGACATTGCTTAAGCTTGATGCTCACCAAAATATAGAAAAACACTAATAACTGTTTCTCTGCCTCCAATTTTTACCGCACTTGAATCGTGCCCGTACCATGGACGCCGTTCGGCACGATAGTCGTCCAACTGTGCTATTTTCGTTTTGCTGTATTTTATTGTCAATGACAATCTCGCTGAGCGTTCGAAAGTTGCAGTCTTAGTACATTCATTGAGTCTAGGTGAGGTTTACTAGTTTGCGTTTTAATTAGATGCTCGCAATATGCAATTGTTTAATGGAACTATTTTGCAACTTCTTGGTGATTGCTGCGAAACGCCAATTTCATAACGCCATATGTATTGGTGGACGTTGCCGCCAGCAAAATCATCGGCTGAATGCATTCAAATCAATATAGAAAATTTTGCCAGAAACCTCGAACTAAGCGCGTAGGTTACGTAAATTTATATCGCACTGTGAGTACAATTTAAATGCCGGGAGGGCTACGTCTTCTCGGCTTTGTGCAAATTATCGGATGCTCGTGAGTATTCGTGCCATGGTGGTAACTCTAACGCTTCTCGAGGTACGAGGATAGGCTTCTGCCCGTCCTTTCGGGCAGAGTAAACCAGAAGCTGAGCTACAGGCAGGGGTGATTATTCAGTAGATTTCATGCATTGTAGGATGCAGGAACCCACATGTACTATCAAAGCAGTGGAGTTGCCTGAAACACCCATCCACTTTAAGTGAATAACATTTTGCGTCTAGTTAAGATTATTGTTCACTGTTTCCTGATTCAGAGACTTTGTTGACCTTGAAAGGTGGCTTCCTTAAACCAATCGCCAACAAGAAGGCGTCGTTAGAAAAAGTATTCAGCATAGATATTTATACCCAGAAGTGGGTCCCTCGAAGACACTGTAGTTCTGGAGAAACCATTTTTATTCTCGGGGGGCTGATCGCCGAAGCTCCATGCATCGTGCAGTATTTTCGGATTTATTTAGGGTAAGAAGTCACTAAATGCGACTAACATTTAAACAGTCGTGCCACAAAGACAATTCGGACGTTATAGGTTTATGAACCGAAGCTTTGTAGCTTATGGCAACCAGTTCACCCTTAAGGTTCATAAGGTCTAACAGCACAAGCAGTTAAGCCCCGTATTTTACAGTTCCTTTACGGATATGGAACCTGGAATATGCGATCTAAACTGACGACCCGCTGATCCCAGTCTACAAGCCCTTCCCTACTCACTGGTATGTAAGCTTACTGAAGCTATTAAACTTATCAACCTGTACCAACCACTGTTGGCCAGACCAACGACCTTAAAACGTGACCTTGACGCTGTCCATCAGCTGCTGATGGCCTCTTTCGCCGGAGGAAGTTGATCTGCTTGGCGCTTTGGCAGGATGAGTTATGACAATCCTATCCTGCGGACAGCTCAGAGCGTTGACGCACCACCTGTATCAGTCGTTCGAAAGGGGCGCCAAACCGCGACTGCCCCTCCTTATACCCAAAAGTCACATCGTAAGTCCTAAAATTCTCTTTGGGTGCGCCATTAGTGTAGATCTGATCGTTAGGCAGCAGTTTTATGATCCTATTTTTCTCTTCCAAGCAGTGGAAGTGTTGGAAGTGTCTGGTGTTGACCCAAACCCAGTGGATTTTTGGTGCATGTTCTAGCGGCGACGTGTTTCTTAATGTGCGAAAGGTGAGAACTTAAAACCTGTGCGCATCCAGAGATTAGCGTCGAGAATAGTCTCAGGAATGAGGAACCTCTGTTTCGCAGACAGCCTCCTCGCGCTCGAATCATTCAGTCTCGAATACCGCCACACTTGCATGAACATGACTTTTTCCTTCGGGTCCTGAGAGAGCGGAGGCTTCCAGTTGAAATAGCTCTTTAAGCATCCTCGGGCGTAATAACGACCTAAAAAGCCCAGGTTTCAAAGGGTACCAGCAGTGTTCTACCCGTCCCCTCCATAGCATTGACAGGGTCTACTCTAGATATTCTTGCAGTTCCACCAACTAGTTACCACCTGGCAGGATAGTGTTGAAGTAGGCATCCGTGTCTTTCGCCCTTAACAGTCTGAATCTGAATCAAGTCTCCGACGTGAAAGGTTTCTGTTTTGGTCCTTACTGAAACATGCCCGCTCTTAGCCCCGAATTGTTTCACGACGCGTTACCATCCGTTAAGGTGATCTGGAAGGCGGATTCGCCGCTGGACTATTATGCCGCGACGCACCATGTGCGATTTGAAATCATTCAAAATAGTTGCTCACGGAATTCACATGAATCACAGAATGGCCACAGGACCAATAAGTCTTTAGTGAGTTGAATGAGCGGCCAATTGTTTGTGAAACGCAGCTCGCCGGGTTGTGTCGAAGGGAGAACTGTTCCTGCGGCAGTCGAAGCGACTGGCTCAAGGTGTTGACCTCGGAAGGTATTGTTGATTATAATAGCAACTTCAATAAACTCCTGGAATGATGATACACGTGTGTAGTGCGCCAAGAAAGATAACAGTTGTGTGAAACTTTATCGTAGTGACCTGGCAAGATAACCCAGTGGTTAGAGCGTGAATTTACTGACCGGAAGGTCCGTGGATCGAATCCGACCCTTACTTTTCGACTTCCCCTGTCTAGGCTTAGCCAACCTGGTAGTATCACAGCCCTCGTGCTTCCTTCTGGTGGCATGGCAGTTAGGCACCGAAAGGGAGCTACAGCTGAACAATCGTCGTGTCTGCTGGTGCCCCAACTGACTGTATCTCTGACACCATTAAAGACAAGTTTTATGACGCCCTGAATGCCCTGTTGCGGCGAAGCTCAGATATCGTTCTGGTTGCCGGAGATATGAATGTACAAGTGAGCAGGCTTAGCTCATCTGAGACTCAATTAGGAGGTCGACATGGATTGGACTCGGTACGTACGGACAATGGTGAAGGATCGCTTCAGTTGTGTGCTGACCGCAGGCTGTTTTTATGCACTACTAACTTCCGAAATAGCCGAATTCGTCTGGCCACATGGCGTCCTTCAGCGGTGGGCGGGCCACGAACGTAAATCGACCACATCGCCATCAGTTACCGATGGCGCGAATCAACAACTAATTGCCAGTCGTTTCGGAACACATTTGTGGATTCCGACCACGCGCTCGTCCGGAGTCGTTTCTCCCTTCGTTTTCCCGGGCCGTGGGGAGTTCAGACAAATCGTCTGGCAACTGAGAGAGGCTGAGAGGCTGCCATATCCCGATGTTAGACAAACTTACCAGAATCGTTTTCTAGAGTCTCTTCCAAATGCTCCACCATCAGATGTGAACTCATACAGGAACGAGATTGCCACCTCTTTGCATAGTGCTGGAAATTTCGCCTGTGGCACGGCACCATCAGGCGCACTTAAGCAACGGATATCAGCATAAATCTCGGACGGATATCCCAGTCGGTCCCGAACATCGTTTGGTCAGACGAATTATCAGAAGTGAAGTGACAGTGAGTGTGCGCGCCGACCATGAAGTCTGGTGTACTCGGAAAGCCAATGAAATGGAAGAGGCCCAGAAAGCCGGGAATGCCCGAAGATTATTTCAGTTGATCTGTGCGACCTGTCCCCGGAAACCATCCGTGAGCAAAACCATCAAGGATCAAAATGGAGTGACCTCGAATAAAGAAGAACGCCTCGACCGTTGGGCCGAATATTTCGAACAGCAGTTATCGTGGCCACCA
This sequence comes from Opisthorchis felineus, assembly GCA_004794785.1. Taxonomy (NCBI): domain Eukaryota; kingdom Metazoa; phylum Platyhelminthes; class Trematoda; order Opisthorchiida; family Opisthorchiidae; genus Opisthorchis; species Opisthorchis felineus. The sequence goes on along the minus strand of SJOL01006423.1, from coordinate 1,491,128 downwards.
GGTGTCGCTCATCTAGAGCCTAAAGTTGACGTAGAACCCTGGACAGTGAACGTGGAACCCCCTACGGTGTCGGAGGTTCTTGACTGTATATGTCCTCTCAAGCACCACCGAGCGTCGTGTCCCGGTGACTTCCCACCCGCATTGTTCAAAGATGGGGGTGAAGTCCTCAGTCAGCACTTGTCTGACCCAATTGCCTGCATTTGGAAAAAGGGGGCTGCCCCAGACGAATGGGGAGAGTCGGTGATAGTACCCATTTTCAAAAAATGACCCCGTAATGAGTGTGGTACTCCCAGGGGGTTAGCTTGATCCCCATCATAACGAAAGTATTGGCGTCACTTGTGCTTCGTCGCCCTATGGTGGCACATAAAACATTGACTCGAAAGCAGCGAGCGGTATTCCGGTCCGGTAGAGGTTGCGTTGACCAAATCTGCACATTCCGTCAGGTGATACAACCACGTACAAACGACCCACAATATTTGTATTCCTGGATTTCCAGGGCGCATCCGACTCGGCTGACCAGTCTGTTCTTCTTGACTCGCTTGCCCACCAAGGAATGCCCCGGAAGTTCGTGAGCACAATCCACTCTTTGTATCCTCAGACTTCCGGACGTGTGAGAGTATACGAAGAGCTCTCTAAAAGCTTCCTTACACAAAGCGGTGTCCGTCAGGGATGCCGACTCTCTCCATTCCTATTTAACTTCGAGGTCGATGAAAACACGAGACGAACTCTGGAAGGTCTCCAAAACCCCGGTGTTCAAATAGCCTGTGACGAAAACCTTGTCGATATGGACTATGTAGACGACATCGTTCTCGTCTTCGAAGAGGAGGAGGCACATGTGTTTTTGGATGAACTGACCAAAGTTATCCCGTCCTTTGGTACGCAGTTTGCACCTACAAAGTGTAAGGTCGTGCTCGTGGACATGCAGTCACTGAACATGCCACTTGCAATCCAGGGAGAGGCATTTGAAGTTGTGGAGCGTTTTACGTATCTTGGAAGTTGTATTAGTTCTGATTGTAGTGTGACAGATGAGGTCAATGCACGAATCTCCGAGGCCCGGGTCTCGTTTGCTTATCTGAGACACCTATGGCATTGAAGTGGCGTATCACTGAATCTCAAGCGACGTGTGTATCAGGCTACAGTGTGGGCTGTTTTGTTGTATGGCTTTGAGACTTGGCCTGTTCGAGCAGCGGAACTGAGACGATCGTTGTCTCAGAACCACAGCTCGTGTGAGTTGGTGTCGGCGAATCTGTAACGAGGCAATTAGATTGCAGGTTTTCGGTTGTGCAGTGGGTACTTGCATTGAAGATTGTGTTCATCACCAGAAGCTACGTTGGTTGGGACCTGTGTTGCGTATGCCGAACCATCGTTTGCCGAAGAGAGTGCTGTTTTCCATGTCCAACTCAGAGTGGTGGAAGCAGAGAGGTGGTCAACCCTAGACCTGGCAGAGGGGTATGAAGGAAATTACGAAACGTTTGGGTGCTGTCGGTACTACTCGCCTTCCAGGATGGGGACCGCATGATCCCCACTGCGTCTGGTTGGAGACGCCGCAAGATATGGCTACCAACCGATGCCATTGGCGTTCTTGTTGTCCGTTTCTATCCAGATTGCCTTAATGAGTGTCTGGAGATGTAGGCACCTCGGAATAATTGTAGTAAGCTATCACCAAGTCCCTCCCCCGTCCACCTTTATTCTTTTCTTTGCAATAAGGCTTTCAAATAAATCATGGTTGTATGGCAGCGAAGCATCGGTGTTGAACACTGATGTTATGCTGTTGATGATGATGATGCTGATGGTGATGATGATGATGATGATGATATGCTCGCAGTTAACTATGCAATCAACTTGACTTCGCTTTTGTCAGGTTTTTTATATAGCTCATTCTGTGTCTTCTTGTGAAGGCGGGTGAAGGCGGGACCCCAGAACAGTAAGCAGGATACTGGCCCGAAACTGCCTCGTGGATCACCAGTTTACACTTTGTCAGGTGCTAAATCAATGGCACCTGTATAGACACCCTACAGTCTTCGTATTCCTGGACTGCAAGAGTACGTTCGACCGGTTAGTTCTTAGCACGTTTGCGCAATAGGATATACCACAAAAGTTCGTGAATATCATGCGCTGTTTGTACTCACGTACTTGGGGACGCGCGCGAATGTTTAGGGAGCTCCCAAAAAGCCTTCCTACAAATAATAGTGTCCGACAAGTATATCCACTCTTGCCATTTTAGAATACCTATGGCACTTGTGAAGTGCTGAGGCAAACGTTTGAAGGCCTGGATTATGTAGGCGACTCATTCTCATTTTTGAAATAAGAGCAGGAAGTATAAGCCTTACTAGAAAGGTTGACGAGGGTCATCCAGTCTTTCAGAATGTGCTTCGCGCCCACTAAGTGCAAAATTATGTTTCGGAACGTGCAGTCTTTGACCACTTTAGTACCTCATAGGTTTCTTGGAAATAGCATTTGCTCGATAGTAGTGTGACACGAAATCAACGCACGAATCTTGAAGGCTAGAACTGCTTTTGCGAATTTGCACCAAAACAGCATATAGCTAGGTCTCAACTGGCGCGCATATCGGACTACGGTGTGGGTCTTACTGTTGTATGGCTGCTAGACTTGGTCACTTCGAGCGGAATATATGAGACATCTTCAGGTCTTTGAGCACCGATGTCTCATAATGATAGTTGGAATCGGGTGGACCCAATGACCCAAGGACCTCATCCAGTAGTGCAAGTGAAAGGTGACCGGACCATACTTCGTGTATGCTGAGTCATCTACTGAAAAGAGCACTGTTTCCCGTGTGTAATTCGTTCGGCTGTAACACCCTTCCGGTGCCTAGCTGCCATGCCACCCGAAGGAAGCACGAGGGCTGAGATACTGCCAGGTTGCCCAAGCCTAGACAGGGGAAGTCGAGAGGCAGATGTCGGGTTCGAACCACGGACCTTCCGGTCAGTAAACTGGCGCTCTAACCACTTGAGCCATCTAGGAGTGGCGGAAACCCAGGTGTGGGCGAAATGTGACATGGTAATGATGTTGCGAAAGGTTTTATTGCTGTTGGTGCTGTTCGGCTTTCAGGATGGGGTCAACGTGACTCTTCCTGCACTTGACTCGAGGTACTGAACGATATAGCGGCTAACGGATGTCAATGGCGTCCATGCTGTTAGTTCCCCGACCTAATGCTGCAACCTTGATGTGCTGATCGTGCTTGAGTGCTGCACTGATCCCGCTGGCTACATTGGCTTGAACTTCAATCTGCAAGGGGCAACCATGCCAAGAAGGCTAAAGGGGAGCAGCGATACCTTGTACTCCGAGTAGTCGTGCTACAAGGTGGTCTAGGGATAAAGTCGTACTGTCCTCTGCGATAGGAGTGTAAAGGCAGTAAGATGTTTCTCCCAGGCGACCGGCATGTCCATATTCATGGAAGCAGCGATGTTGTCTTCCCCCATGGAAGGACGTGTTAGGAAAGGTCAGCCCTAAATCAGCACACCCCGATTGCCCAGTGGTTATCCGCGCATTATTCAATACGGTCGAAAGCCTATTCAAACCAAAGAGTCTGGTGCTGTTCAAAAGGCACCTGCTGTGAGCAGCTGCAGCTGCCCCCGGGTTAGGCCAAATCTCTGCAGCCGAGAAGGTTGGAATATTGAGTCATCGGCTCAGGGCAGAGTCCCCACTACGTTCGCCCACTGCCCTGTGGGTCAGACTTTTGAGTCATAGGCTAGGGACAAGGTTCCCGAACAAAACCCTACATCCTCCCACTGCATTGTGGGTCAGGCTTTTGAGTCAAAAGCTCAAGGTGGGGGTACCTCAACCAAAACCCTTTCCTCGGCGAGGGCAACCGGGAAGTATCATTTGCCCTCACCGATGTCCCTCCCCAACGCCTTCCCACCACACAAGCAAACGTTGCTGGGTCATTTGGCTGTCTGTTATCTGGGCGATTGGTCTTATGCTACCAATTAACAATAAACAAAACAACACCTTGCTAAATACAGAAAATCCTTTCTACATAGAAGCTTTTAACGTTCGTCAAGTTGGCAAACAGGAATGCTCGCTGAAAGCTTATATTCCTTTGAAGTCGATATATGCTGTGTCTCCGAAACATGCTTACAAGACCCAAGCGCGGTTATCTATCTCAGAACGCTAAGGACGAACTCAAGTCTTTCACATTTCCCCCTCCGTGTGTCCGGTGATCCAGAAGCGATGACTCGCGGAATATATGACGCGGGAGTTGCACTCAGCTCCAGAGCTGAACGCGCTTTGCTGGATTGGATTCCAGTGAACAGTCGTCTTTGCACCATCCCGTTATCTAGGTAAATCAGGCTCAATGCCTCTCGATATGGAAAAGGGTGCCTGGTTGTACTGTCGGCTTATTCCCCAGCAGAGTCGATGCTCGTCGCACAGACAACGGAGAGCGACTCTTCCAGCTGTGTGCTGATCATGAACTGTTCCTGGCCAATACGAACTTTCAGCATAAACGTTTTGTATCGCGTAACCTGGCGGCCAGCAACTGTAAATCAACGGTGGACCCAGTTGGATCACGTGGCCATCAGCCAGTGTTGTAGGCCCACAATTCAAGACTGCCGTTCCTTCTGGGGCACAACTTGATTCCGATCACGCCATGGTGGGTGCACGCCTGACAGTCCGTTTCTCTTCAGGCGCTCGCAAGTCAGCAAGAAGCATTCTAGTCCACCATCTTCGAAAGACTATCATGGTTCAACAGTATCGATCTGAGCTAGCTCAACAACTCTCTACAGTAAACCAATACTGTACTGGTAGCGAGAACGTGGATAAGGCATGGCTAAATGTGAAAAGAGCTATGCTAGCGGCGCTCTGTGCTGCATAGCTGAATTCTCCGAATCAACCACAAGACTACTGGATGTCATCGAGATCGCTAGTCCTGACTGATACCAGGAAATCCATACTAGAAGACAACAAGCAGGAGGGCACACTCAAGTTCCTCAAGAATCATCATCATTATCAGCTGTATGAACCGCGTACGTGCCCTACAGTGGTTCTAGCTGCCACAGTACCGTTCACCGTGATTTGGGGAGTTGAAGTAGACAGCTACTCTTTGGAGGCCGTAGTTGATATAATTCAAAATATACATAATTCGAAAGCTCGGGATATGGAGAAGGCCTTTGCTACCGGAAACAGCCGTGCCTTATATCAACTGATACGATCGACCGGCCCTAGGAGAGCAACGGTCGATGAAACGATAAGTGAAAAGGCGGCTTATTAATTCGCTCGCATAAATGCCGACTAAAAAATGATGATCCGAACACTTCGAAGAACAGTTTAGCTAGCCTTCTGCAACACAGCCTCTGGAAATGGTGTACACGGGCGAACGGAATGTATCATCATCGTCATCATCATCGACAGCATGACATCAGTGTTCAACACCGATGCTTCGCTGCCGTACTGAATGTAAACCTCAATCGTCCGTCGGAAGAAGAAATAAAGTACGAGATTTCGGTACTGAAACCTGAGAAGCCATCAGAATCAGATGGTCTGTATCCATCATCATCATCATCATCATCATCATCATCATCAAAGACAGCAACATCAGTGTTGACACTGATGATTCACTGCCGTACAACCATAAGGTTCGTCTAATTATATTTAAAGCCCTAGAGTGAAAAGAAGAGAAAAAGAGTGGGTGAGGGAGGGGACCTAGTGCTGGCCTATGTCAAGCGTTCTGAGGTGCCTACACCTCCAAGCGCTCAATCAGACAATCTGGA
>SJOL01006423.1:1459511-1475585 GCA_004794785.1 Opisthorchis felineus | reverse complement strand
GTGGCGTTCGTGCTTTCAGTTTCTTTCCAGATTGTCTGATTGCGCGCTTGGAGGTGTAGGCACCTCAGAACGCTTGACATAGGCCAGCACTAGGTCCCCTCCCTCACCCACTCTTTTTCTCTTCTTTTCACTCTAGGGCTTTAAATATAATTAGACGAACCTTATGGTTGTACGGCAGTGAATCATCAGTGTCAACACTGATGTTGCTGTCTTTGATGATGATGATGATGATTGATGCACCGGCCTTTTCATCCGGCGTTGCTTTCAATGGGTATGGTGATAATGATGATGACCGTGGATGTTTTAGTGAACGGAACTGGATGGTGAACGGATGTGTTAGTCCCTAATAATGGGCCAAGGGGTTTTCCGCTGAAAATGGGTTAATGAGGGGAAATAAAATGAGTATGTGGTAGTATAAGTAGCGAGGCGTCAGCACTAGACCGTTTTCCTATACCGCCCTTATTTACTCAGCAATTTAGGCAAACCGGCTGATCGCCCCTCGCGGCGGCCGATGTTTCCTGAGGTCATCTGTAATTGTCCAGTCCATGCTTGTACGTGGTCGGACGCCAGGACGCCTAGGCCTGGGCAGGGGGACTACTGCAGCCCTCAGTCTAAGCCAGGCTCAACAACCTGGCCGCGTGACTGCGGTAGTCCGCGTAAAACTACTTGAGTAGCACAAATTTTATGCAACGAATGACCATACTTGTTGTGACCCCATCCTGAACGGTCAGGGCTGTGTCAGACCACTATCCATTGCTCAGCCTGTCAGGAGAGGCTCTGGATGTTCGGTTGGAGACCGTGCAGAATAATGGGTTTCCGAATTACACAAACCGTTGCACCACGATCGGTTGCAGTCTTTTCGCGGCGAAACCACGGTACAGTTATTCATTTTAGGTTGGGGATCACTGTATATCGATAACACCTGGATGAACGGTTTGTCATGGCCTCACGTAGTTTCCTGTGGTAACGTCTGTTTAACGGCTCCCTGCCCAGCGATATGGCATATCGTCATAATCGTACGGTAGTGTTGCCTTGGCAGATGGCAAGATGGATCTGTGGTTAGAGCGCGAATTTACTGACCGGAAGGTCCGTGGTTTGAATCCGACCTCTGCATTTCGACCTTCCCTGTCTAGGTTTGTGCAACCAGGCAGTTTCCCAGCCCTCGTGCTCCTTTCGGGTGGCATGGCAGCTAGGCGCCGAAAGGATGCTACAGCTGAACGATTATTACTATCTTATTTGCCTTGGCAGCTACATATTTCGGCTTTTCTCTTGGGGGAGGGCATGAGTTCTCTGTGGTTAGCATTTCAGGACTTAAAATGTTCGTGAGTCCATAGGAAAGGCCCGATCTTGGAACTCCTGCTGTGTGTGTTATATGTCACAATATTTTTGGTTAAAACAACACATGGTGTCCTAAATGAGCAACGGTGATGGTTTATGCTTGTTTCTCCTTGTGTTTGATTACTTTTGATTTACCTTTGTTGTCTCATAACTTTATTGTCTAGATGACCAGGTCCATTTATACAACAGTTGAATCCGAATAGAATGAATCCCTGGTGGTGGACTGGACAGTCCCCTGATCCGTTGGATGCACAGGAGGAGGTTGCGATTTCTACGAGCAGTGGATTAGCCGCTCTGTCTATATTTTTCATTTACGGGCAACAGACAGTAACACCTGTTCGTTGCAACATACTGACTACCAATGACAGTGCTCACTTGCGCTCGTTGTTTATGTTCTTTTTCGTATGGAGTGTGATTTTATTTGAACGCCTTGATATATCACCTACAGATCAACGCCATTTTAATGTCTTTGACTCCTGTTGATTGCTCATTTATTGTTTAGGCCACTTGACACCTGGGTATCCGCCAGCCACCCAAATAGATTTCTGATTGTTCCCGACTGTGAACGGTTGGTCAGCTGATTAGTATTGACTCTGTCTCGGCGACGGCTGACTCTTTCAAAACTTGCACTAACCCGTGTAGTTGAACTTTACATCCAGTATGCCCTGCTTTGTCCTCCTTTTTGGTCGCGAATCCCTTGGGCTTTTGGTTCTGCTCATTTTTGCCCAAGGATCCTCAGTAAGAACTACTGACAACTGGTGGTTGTTTTGTCCTATCAAACGAAGGTGAGATCAATCTATAGGGGCAACAAATATTTTGTGTATTCTAGTGGACCCAAGACACAGGCGCTATAGCCTCTCTGACTGTCGTTCTATGTGTTGTTATACCCAAACTAGGCGTAGTCTGTCTGGCACGTGACTCACTAGGACAGTGACCGCGTTTTTGTCCTCCGATTGTGTGTTCTGCCGGATCACAATCCATAATAGGGAATCGAAGCCCGCTAGGCTAGATGGTCCCTTAGTCACATCACCGACCAACGTTACGAAGCACAGTTCTCGTTTGTTGTCGAGAATTGACAACCGTTGGCCAAAATTGGACGTTAAAGAGGTTTCGAAGTTCGGCACTTCACTCAAATCGAATCTTCATTTATTCACGAACGCTTACCGGAGAATGCTGACTCGCAACCGTTTGGTAAAATGTGGTACCTAACACTACAGAGGATTCTGAATTCGGTTGAATAAGATTGTCATCTGATAAAGTAGACATGTAGATAGAGGAAGTTTTTGAGATATTTTCAGCTATATTAGATTCGTGTTGTTTATCTCAGCCTAGGCTATTTCGTTTTCCTTTTTGTCGGTTGTTCTTTCCTCCGAACCCCCTTTTCTCTAGCCGTCCATGACCCTGATGTACAATTGATTTTTCATGTATTTTAATCATATTTCGCGTGTCCTTAGTTCTTTTGTGCCATCACACGACCAACTTCATTTACTTTCCACCCCGTTGTATCTTGACTTGACCTTAAAAGTGCCTGTAAAGTCCACGTTCTAGCTGTTGACCTTTATTTGGCTAACCTGACGGACGCCAAGAAAGCGTCGGTTGTGAACACTGGTGTTTTAATCAGTGGTGAGGGTAGCGATCATAATCTTTTCACAAGTTTTTTTAGCATTGCTGGTGTCGACCATCTGGCGAACACTGCATTTTGTGTTGCCTGCTACGGCTTTTATTTCTCCCCTCGTTTTTTGCGTTCCAGGTGACGTAAACGATCCCCCCGGCCTTCCCGTATCCACAGATTCTCGAGCTGCTTACCATAACCTAGTAGATGGGATGAATGGTCCTCGTTCCGTTCAGCTGGTGAATGAAGAAGAAAAATTGAACGTAGGTTTTATTTCTGTGGACCTACGACCTACGGCACTTTGGTGACATTATGCAAGCCGTAAAGCATTTCATCCTGTTTACTTTCTTTTGTTAAAGGTTTGATCTCCTGAGGGCGTGCGCACCCACGATTTTTACTATCACCGCTCCATTGTTGTTATCATAAACTCTCAGGAGCAAACACCTTACTTCACCGGGAACGGGCAACTCGCCAAGGGTTTACATAAGCTCACACCGAATTCAGGTTTGGCTGGTTGCCATTGAGCTCTCTAGGATTAGTTTAAACACACCACACACTACTTATCGTAGTTCGGGCAGTAGTGTAAGAATGAGTAAAGGTGGGTTGCATTTTGCCTCCGTTTTCTACCATTCTGCCACATTCTGCTGCCGATTTGCTTCACTACTGTTCCATTACGACGATCAAGCCTGGGTTTTACGCTGGCCCAGGTAATTGTAAGTTATGTATAGATCATAAATTAATTCTCATTTCTGGTCTTTTCCACTCCAGAAGGAAAAATGGCACAACAGCGAATGTTGAGGTCGTAGCTCAATCCTGAATCGATTTGATGTGACCGTTACCAGTGGATTTCACCCATTATTCTGGTGGGCTCTCATTGCGGACCGGCAACCAAGCCAAAATAACCAGTCGACTGCTTTGCAAGTGCTGGAATGATTGAAAAGATACCTCGATCCTACTGCGGCTAGCGCGGTCAAATTTTTTAACGTGCTTTAGCAGGAACCCATGGTGATGTGTCATTCGAGTCGACAGGCTTAACTGTCTACAAATGATGGCATCATTTCGCGGCACACAAGCCAAAAATAGGACAGTGATCATATTTTTCCGCATTGTTTGTTTTGCAATAGATCAAGGATATTCAGAATCACTACGCCAAGACTGCACGTAGTGCACATGCAACTCACTACCGGTTTCGCTTTATTTGCGGCTCATTAGTTAGACGTAGTTCCCCGTGAGATGCGGCAACCTATCCAAAAACTAAACGGTAACTTGGCTAGAGTCTGATTTTTGATCTCATATGTGGGTTTGAATTCTGTTACAGAACGGATTACGAATAAAACAGGGAGCACAGAAGTGAAGATTTCGTTTTATATGGAGTTTGTATGTGGCAGCTATGATGCTCTGTGAAAAATAGGCAGTTGGCGTTGTTTCTGTTTGATGGTATGCGCATGCACCATTATCTGCTCGTATACCGCACAGGAACCTATCTCACCTGTGATTAGACTGAATTATCAGAATAGTATCAGAATAGCTTGATGCGCACCTACATCGATGGTGAGTGAGAATCAATAATTCACCCAGGTATCCGAATCGGACTCACTCGCCCGAACAATGCAACAGATGACGTCCAGTCACTAATCGATATTTAGCTCACAGCCTTTTTCAAGCTATTGCGCAAGAACGCAACGATATGGCGAGACAACCGAGTTCCTTCGACTTAGTTAGCGCAACGTAAGTACAGCCCTCACATTCCATCGGTTTACGTTTCTGAAACAGCCTCTATGGGTTATTTGAATTTCTATAGAAGAGGTCGATTACTTGGCGTGCGATACTGAATTGTGGAATTCTATGCAATAGCTGAACCAGCTACACACAAGCGAATGCTGCATAACAAATCGGACAAATTACGCCGTCTGTCGTTTGCGCGATCGACACTTGTGGTTCTCAACCATCCACCAACTCACCAATCTCACCCACCCTTCTTTGTTGTAACACCACTCCATCCGAGTCGATGACACTCTCCGGCTGCTCTTTCTTTGTGGTGTTGCTGGGGCCTCGAGACACAAAATTCGTGATTTCGGCATAACAACCACAGGCTGCTCTGAATAACCAGCAGTGGCGCTCTGTAATAGCGTTTTAACCGTGCAGTGGGTTGTTTTACTGTGCAGTGTAGTGTGGTCGCACTAAATCGGTGTGGAGTATCTCTCCATCACCTCTGACACTACTCAACCCCAACCAAGCAGTACTTCTGGAACAATCAGTAAGCGCTGCGGTTTTCTGGACACGCACTTTCGTCCAGCTGTAACAGCCTTCCTTTGCCTAGCTGCCCTGCCACCCGAAGGATGCACGAGGGTTGGGACACTACCAAGTTGCCCAAGCCTAGACAGGGGAAATCGAGGTCGTGAGGCTGGGTTCGAACGATGGACCTTTCAGTCAGCCAGTTCGCGCCTTAGCCACTGAGCCATCTCGAGTTTCACACACTCCGATAGTCTGATTAACCCTGATGAAGTCATTGCACGAATCTCATAGGCCCGAATCGTGTTCTCCAGTTTAGTTTAATTGTGGCGTTACAAGACAGCTGACTGAACCTGATGGGTCGCATGCGGGCTGTGTTTTCGTATGCTTGCGAGGTTTGGTCTATGCGGGCGGATGATTTGAGACATATTCAGGTTTTTAGCCGTCAATCTGTCAGAACCGTTTCAGACGTTGGATGGCGTCAACGAATTCGTAATGAAGTGATTAGAAAATTGATGTCTGGCTGTATGCCGGTTACTGAAGTCGAGGGAAGCACCCGACCGCATCAATTGTGGTGACTCAGCCATATGAGACGCGTGCCGAATCATCATCTATTGTGGCGTTTGTTCTCTCTACCTTCCAAAATACGAAGAAGACCCTGTGTTTGGCTTGTGACGCTGCAAAGTACGTCATCTAACGCATATTAGTGGTATTCGTGCTAGATTGCTCAGCGGAGGAGGGGGACCACGGAGAAGCATTTGGAGGTAGTCTCAGAATTGTAGCACGTGATTGACACTAAGTTCCTTCTTTTTTCACTCTTACAGATTTGGGTAATGACTTATACAAGTTGCCTTCTTCCTAGTAGGGGGCTTTGCAACGATGTTTCTTCCGTCTGGAGCAAGTCTTGGAGATAAGCTCGAGTTTTACTGGTGTTCACTAAGGTGACTACCGGTTTTCCTGAACATACCGTCAGACTAAAGACACTATCGGGGACTATTCTGTAGAGAACTTGAACTTGTACAGTGCTTTTGAGTGAAGCCTACTTTCATCTTCGCAATCGGGCAAGTGTATGCATGCATACTTCCATCGATAGTATTGAAACAAACCAGGGAGAAATATCTTGAAAATTCCTCTGGATGCACACGGTGCTTTTGTAGAATCTTACTTATAAGAACGGAATTCGTCCGAAAGTGACGACGTGTTCGTTCTAGTGTCTATCCCTGGTACCAATCCATTAAATCGGATAGCGAATGGAACGACTGTTGTGTTTTTACTCGAGAGCACTGAATACTGAACTAGAACTCGATTAAACGTTCGAATTCAGTTACGATTGACTAGAATTGTGAAAAAACGTAACTCCAGTCTAACATCATTTTTTTGGGTTCATCTATAGAGTCCAGACCCACAAGGTGTGCGAATGTCATATGTGATTACCTAGGACAGTCATACAACTGAAGCACAGTCTTGGTCACGTGATATCTTTCGACCAGAACTTTCGACTTTGATTTGATCGCAGATTGTTCCCAATAAGACTGCTAAACGGATTTCCTTATCCTGCCGACAGTTACTTGCAACACGTACTGTTTCATCGTCTCTCATCTTATTCAGAACGAGCTAATTGCTTTCATATCGCAAGATGAATTGCAACGACCCACCACCGCTTTTGTTCCTTTTTAGGCCCGCCAATTAGTCCCAGTCTCTGGAAATCCAGAAATTTTATTTCGTACCTTCATATCAGTGAGATTGATCTTCGCAACAATGCACAAGTTCTCATCGCCTGACAGGTGTCTATACACATGTGAGACTGACTCCTTCCGAGTCATGTAGAGCAGTGTTTTCGGACTGGGCGGAATGTAGGTCATATGAATCTGACCTTACTGGGACTTTTTTGTTTCCACATACGGGCGCTGAACATGACCACTGCGCAATAATTATTGAATGTCATTGTTAAGACACTTTAAGATACCTAATAGAGGGCGTGGCCAGAGACTGCATGATGCGTTCTAACCGTACCAGACGCTCTCAGCTGCCTCCATTTTTGCTATCGACCAATGCCGTCATCCGTGATGATGGCATGAAATGAGCGCAGGTGGAGCACCCTTGCAGTGGCTGTGCGCAAATGGATGATGGCGGAAGGTTGTGATAGAGTTCTCTGTCTGTGTTACGAATAAAAAGTTAATGGTACCTTATTATAGAGCTGATCGTATTTCAGAGAAGGAGATGAAATGCAGTGGTTCTTCGTAATCGTACTACGGGGACTTGTTAGCTAAATGGATCACGGTAACTAAAGCTGCCGGCAAATGAAAATGATGAAATTTCTTGGTTATGGAAGCTTGTTTTAAACAGACATATGTTGGTCCCTGCAGTAAACTCCCACCGCATGAGACTTTCGGTTCTTCGAAGGTACTCAGACAAAATTCTAAAGGTGATCCTTAAAAGACATGGCATAATATTGAGTTGGGCTTGTTTTCTCTGATTGATTGTTCAGATCAGTTATCTATTGGGTGGGAGAATTACGATCAGGAGAATTACGATCCCCACTTTTGAATGCACCATGTGATGGACAAATTACTGTTAGTCCAACTCATCCGATGTCTGAATCAGTTAAACTTTATCCTTGTTGATTTTCGTCGTGTTCTTCACTGACCTATCTGTTACCTGCACCTTGTGTACATCTGAAAGCAGCCATGTTGATGTGGTCTATCAGGCTTGAGTCCAGCTTTGATCTAACGGACTGGAACTTTGTTCCGCAAAGCATGGTCGTGCTACGAAGGCCGAAAAAAACAGTTAGGCAAAGTGCAGTGACCCCTCGTTCTACGAGTAATCTTATTAAGAGGTGGTCTAGAAGAGCTGTACTGTCCTCTGTCATAGGAGTGTTAACGCAGTAGCTCAGTTCTTTCAAACGGCTTGCCTTTCCATAATTATGAAAGCTACGATGCTGGAGAAAGGGCAGCTTAGAAAAGGCTGACCCCGAAATTCTCTTATTCATGGTACACTTTCTCGCCTGTAACGGAGACTTCAACTCCCGGAATCTGAGGTGTGAGTCAAACGCTTGCAGGGCTGCGGTCCAACGCACATGCTCCGCCAGTTGGTCTTAGTCTGTAAACCTCGGCCGCGATCAATGAGAGACTCTTCTGATGAACTCTAACGGCGGTGAATTTGCTGACACCAACAAATGTACACTAATTCGGATATGACTTTTCGGACGATTTGTTATAGGGTTCTGGGTTTGAGCACATTTTTGTCCACATACAGAACAGAAAGGGATGCCACATCTTCAGGAACTTCATTAAACGTCAACCGGTAGGTCACCATCATCATCGTCGACAGCATAACAAGTAGTTGGTGTTAGATGGTTAGATATAGATGTGTTTTCACTAAGTTTGACCTATATAACACAATGTCTTGTGTCATAAAACGGGAACAGTCGTATATGGCTGCAATCGGCGTGGGTCCCGGCTGGTAAAATTGCTCTTCCTTTTTGGATGTATCCTTTCTTCGGAGGACAGCGTTGTGCTTGTCGAAATCGCACAGACGCCTCTAAAATATATAGGGCCTTTGTTGTCTGGAGTATGTCAACGAAAATACCGTTGTATCGGTGGTAAACGTGAGTCCTTTCATAGTATTCGATGCATGTTCTTTCGGTTGACATCGAATTAGCAGTGTTGGGTCATTTGTGACCCATATTCAACTGTTCTGGTGATGCATCGGTTGATCATCCTTTAGTTTCTAAAAATCGCTGTGAGAGGATTGTGTGCGTGTATCTGTTCAGGACAAGTGGGTATAGCGCTCTAAACTCACGTCTTCTTTGCACTTTTCTCATGTTTCCCACAGTTTGATGATTGTGAGAGTTTCGCCGCCGAATTGGGATGTCCAATGGATCAGCTACTCAAAGTCGTGGCCATCGTGGGGAACACTGGCGATGGAAAGTCATACACCATGAACCATACCTTCTTCGATCGCGCTGAGGTTTTCCTCACTTCTTCCTCACAGTGCACTTGTACTACCGGGGTTTGGGCTGCCTACGCCCCGTCACAGAACTGTCTTGTGTTGGATACAGAAGGCAAGTGTCAGTTTTTTTCCAGCCACTCCGTACTGTGCTCTTGGACCCTTTGTTAGTCAGAAAATCCCTGCCACATCGTCATCGTGTGTCTCTGATAACTGAAAACCGCCAGCCACCTTCTGTTTCTATCTCGCCGTTGCCCACCGACAATAGTGCTATCTTTTTTTTTTACCTTGTTTTACAATGTGATCTTTTTGATAATGTATGGTCTTATTCCCACAACATCAACTGTCAGTGTTGGTGAAGTGGAGAAAGCCATCCGAAGTTGAGTGCAGACTGCCTTGCGATGAGTGAGCTATGGAGCTAAAAGCGGGATAACTGACTTTTTGTACTGGGAATTGTAGGCATCTGTGTTTTGAAGCATTTCTAGCGTGACTGTTAGGCTTTGTTGATGAGAGATCTGAGTGGACATGGTGATGTGAACGAGTGTATGCGAACGAACTGGAGAACGGGCAGGAAATAGAATATTTAAAAGGCGACATACAATGGTGGATATGGAGATGAGACCTGTCCGTGACGTGATTTCCAGGTCTGTTTTGGGAATTCGTAAGCAGACAGGAAAGTGTGACAGGAGACCACTACAAGAACAACGGAGAACACTTATGAATTCACGAATTTTCATATGAAATCACGACGACAACTAAACTGAATTAATTTCTCAAAGAAAAGTGGATTTCCTCAGCTTATACAAGACTTTTTGCTTCTGAACATTTCAGATTCAGGTGAAGGATAAACTTACTCCATCATTACAGCGGTCAAGGGCAGGGTTTACGCCATCTGTGGCCTGGCAATGAAACATGAAAGTTCTTATCGATCAATTTAGTCGCGTTTGTAGCCGCCGTCTGCTCGGATGGGGACCCCGGAGCGAGACGAACTAGTGGTTTGTGATCCTGACAGAAATGGTTGTCGCGCAGCCAATCGCGATCCTTCAATGTGCAGCTCTCCCATTCTTGCTTTATCATTCAAACAAAATGATTCAGCTTCAATCTACTTACTGGATCATCGTCTCCAATGAGTGGTTGTCATCCCTATGCTCCTCTTATCCTTGGTTAACGAAAGTGTAGCAACTGGAACCACTGTATCTTGGTACCCGACTTATAACTGACTGACTTTCAGATCCGGGGCAGCTCGTATTAGGGAGTACATGTTTACTGTCTATGGGATGCTGCGCAAGATATTTCGTTTGGTAGTAACAGGTTGATGCGGGAACGCCATTCCAACACATTTATAGTGATGGAGTGAGTTAATTTCCTAGGAGCAATAGTAGATGAAATGAAGATGCCTTTGACGTGGTCATCTTGGACTTATAATTCATTTGAGATGCATGGAGTTACCTCATCCTCCTATCCCGGCGCAATTATTCGCATGAGTCCACACCAAAGTGAGGAAGTACTAGACTCGATTTTCACTCTTGTTAGAGCTCATCAGCAGTGTATTCCCGTGTCCGTGCAGGAATTTGTGCTCCGGACATCTGATATGTGAGGCGAGCGTGTTTCCACTCCTACCAGCACAAGGTAGACGTACCTGAATTATCGCGTCTGAACGTCTGTTCACGCTTGAGCAATATGATTGGCCTACGTGACACCTCGAACGACGATCTACTAAGTGTCCTGGTTGTGCCGATTGATTTATCTGCCTGTCGGATATTCGCAATCAGGTAGCGCCACGGACGTTTGAAACCCACTGGACAAATTTTGAATAGTTGTAAGGCGTTGCGGGATGTATAGAGTTCACATCCACACCACTCGTTTGAGCAGTCCTCTTCCTGTCTTGACGCAGTTATTTTCGTGAGTCCACACCAATGGGAGAACGCAACTCGAGTGGAGTTTTTCATTATCATTACGGATATTAGAAAACAAACTTAAGTAGACAGTATGTTTTCTGAGTAGACGGGGCTGTTCGTACATTCACCTTGTTCCACTTTCTCCAGTACAAAGTTCAGTCGAGCACCGTAGTGAGAAGAATTAGCTCGTAAATTGGCATCATAGTCAATGTGTGGCCGTGATTCTCGGGCTGCTACCACTTAAGGATTATGCACAAGCTCGTACAGGTCTTTTTAAAAATTTATCCATCTGTGTAATAAGGGATAATTGAAGCAAACCATCTCTGATGTTTGTGTGGTTTGCAACACGAACTAGTTTATCAATACAGGTTTGAACGAAAATGCTAATTCCCAAGAAAAGCTTGGTAATACACCTACCTCAGTAAAACAGTTGTTTAAGTTCGACTGGTACATAATGATGAAACCACATCGAAGTGACTTCGAACGACCTTTTCCGTGAATACCAAATGAATACTAGCACCAATTCGATGAACGTGTTACAGTTTCGTTGTTACTACTTTCACTGTATAGTTTCACACATTTTGCTCCTCAACCCCTATACACACAGTGTGAATGCTTAGGGAAAGGCGGTAGTACTACACAACAGACGGTGGGACTCTACCGTTCTTTGGAAACTCATGGACAATTAACTGGTCGATACGCGTGTAACAGAAAGTCAAACCGGGTCGTTTAAGTGCAGCATGCCGATGTGTAGCTGCCATAAAACTCAAAGGGAACGTAAATGCTAAGATAATGCGGAAATCAGGAAAATCAGGGGTAAATTTTAACTAAAAGGTCATACCCCAACACCTGAACTTTCTCATGCGCATAAGGCGACTGTGGCAAACAACTGTTATACTCAAAGGTCTTTGGTTCTTAGTTGGGCGCTGAAATTGTCCGGTAACCGATTCCATCTCCCTTAGGACTTACATATCTCATAGCACCTTCATACACCTCATAGCACCTTTCCACTTCTTACAGGTCTTCTGGGTACTACACTCAATCAGAATCAACATCGTCGCCTACTGCTCAAAGTGTTCGCCGTGGCTGATATTGTCATCTATCTAACCAAGGCGCCACGTTTACACGCGGACATGTTCACTTTCCTTGCCGATGCTAGTGATTCGTTCGCTCAGCACTTCCGTCCCGAACTCGAGACCCTGGCCAAACAGAATCGTTTACCTTGGTCCCATGGACAACTCGGCCCAGCAGTCATTGTGTTCCAAGAGACGCAACACACAGATCCTCTTGATGGCCCGAAAATCGATGGCAAACCTCTACCATATCATCGGAATGAAGGTAGCAATCCACTCAAGGACAGTGACGGAAACAATCCTGGTAAGTTTTCATTCGATACTATTGTCTTTGCCCTCGTATCTTGCTATTGGTCATCTTTCATACTACGAATATTTTTTCACTCCCTTCCTGTATATGATTACTTCAAGAAGGCGTGATGTTGTCACAGCAACCTAACGTGAATCACCCACAAACTTATCACTAGACACACTTATGCGGCCAAGCAGCTGCCGATTTAATAGTTAGTATGGTTGTTTAGGAGGAGTGTATCTTGCTCTCCTCCCGTGGAATCAAGATGTCATCATAATTCCACATTCTCGAAGGACAACACCCTTCAAGGGGATGAGAATTCTTTGGCTGAACCGAAATGGGGATTGCTGTCGAAGGAAAGCTCTGACAATTTGTATACCAGTTTGGTTGTAATGAAAGGCTCAACTGAATTTCAACTGAATCTCTCGTTTATGCTGTCCCTCAACTCAGTGTGCTGCACAAATGCTGTCTCTCGTTTCATTTGGTAAGATATTCGGGATATCACAGTATGCTTTTTTGAAACATGAGCTTCAAGAAGGGTGCAACAGATCGTGGAAGAGTCGTGTCGAAGAGTTTTCAGCAACCTTATGTACAGTGGTTGTAGCTGCCACAGTTTCGTTCACCGATGATTTGGGGATCTGCGGTAAGTAGCTGCGCTTTGTAGGCGGGAGCTGATAAATTGGTGCGTAAATACAGGACTGTCTGTGGACTGTTAAGTGGGGAGAATTAGGAAGGGAGCTATGCATTGAAGGCAATAGCTCGGATGCATGAGCGCCATTGAGGGCGCGACTGGGCCATGTCTGACAATGTCTCTAACCATTGATGTGGCCCGTCTCGGGAAAGGAAGACGACAATGACCAACGCAGCTGAGTTTGCTGGTTATGGCTTTCATACTTCGCCGACAAGTCACTGTTTGGCCTCCTCTGGCTCGTTTCCACGTGGTTGTGCTAAAAGAACCCTTCGAGGAAGTCGGTCGACTGGCACACGGATCACGTGGCCAAGCCAGCGCAACCTATACAGTGTGATCAGTTCATCTATCGAGGGTGAGTTATTTCTTCCGAAAACCATTCGACGTACTTCAGCATTACTGATCCGGTGTTCCCTCCAGACTCGGGCAATACTCCGAAGACATCGATGGTCAGACATTGAAAGTCTTTTGACGTCCTCGGCGCGCAACGGCCAGGTTTCTGATCCGTATAGTGGTATGGAGCGCATCGCAGCATTGTAAACTCGACCCTTGACGGATGAGCTGATGTCACGCCTACGCCACAGGTGACATAGGTTCACAAAAGCTGCTCCGGCCTTCCCAATCCGGATGGAAGTATCATCTTTCGCGGGACCACCGGGACTGATACAGCTGCCCAGGTAAACAAATTTGTCTACTACCTCAATCGGCTCATACGCAAGCATGAGGTTAGGTTCCTAGCCCACCCAGTCTTGCAGTATCACTTTACACTTTGCAGATGTGAAACGCATGCCAAACCGCGAGGCGGAACCAACAGCCAGCCAGTAGATAATCGGCTGCTGTTTGAAAACTTCTGACGGACACGTCGTTTAGAGTGATTTACAATGAACGTGCGGCATACTTGAGTGTGACTGAATTTCGCGAAGGTGTATATGTTGGGCCTTGAGGTGACTCAAGCGTGCGGTGCGCATGACTTCCCAGGTAGCGCCTGAATTAAAAAAATAGTACTTCTGGTGACAGCGAATCAAATCGCCTCCCCTAACCACTCACCCCCTAAACCCGTCTGTGTGGATCGGAGACCCAATCGATGGTGTTTACATTCACATCACCGTTTGAACAGTTCTCTTCCTTCTCTCCTTGCCCAATCATTCAGGTTAGTTCATGCAACTGAATAGAAGAAACTGCTGGAGACCTTCTCCTACCGGAACTCGCTGGCTGGACGGACGTCTGTCACGCCAGGCCAGATCATTACTACTGTTCTGCCAGCACCCACTAGACACAACTGCAACAAAATTCGATTTTAGACATTTGAAAGCGCCTGTCAGCTTGATTGTCAATTCATTTCGTTTAGCTCACTTACTGAATGGTTCTAGCAGATAGTTCTGACCGCTCCTGTCCTTTGTTGAGTAGCGCAACGCTAGTGATGTGATTCGACTAGTCAATGACTGACCTAAAAAGTCGAAACGATCGGGCATACAGGGCCTGAGTCGTATGACTGAGGATGTATTGGCGTACTTGTGTTTCTTGAGTCGCTGAACACCCTTCGGCTACATTCATATGTGACTTCATTTTGTTGTGTCTTCATGTATTCAATTTGTCCATTTGCTGTTGGAGTAATTAAACAAAAAAGGGTAATAAAAGGCACGATAGAATTGGTGCCTCCCCAGATTCTGTAATGCAGCACTGTATTGAAGGCTTGTCTGACCGTGGTCAGGCTGCTTTGCGCGCGAGGTTTTTTGGATAACTCCATTTTCGTGGTCTTTCGTCTCCACGATTTGTCATTTTTGTACTCACCATGAGCACACTTTCCGACCGTGTATTCTCCGCGATCAGTTGACCAAATTTCATAACTGTGGCCTGATATTTTCTGCCGAACACGATTTGCGTTGGTTATGCATAGCAACTCGCGCCCAGTTTTCGTTACAGCCCACACACTAATTTCTGTCGCCCATGAATTCAACTTTTGTCGTCTCCTCCCCCAAACTCGTCGACTCCGTCGGTAAGATACGGTCATTTTCTCAGAGGGATGTACTTTATCTAACTGATATGGTCAGTATTGTACGCCGACCCTCAAGTGCTGAATTCCCTCCCTTATCAAAAACTGATTAGGGAAAACAAAAACAACTCACCGGTCTGAACAGGTAAGCTGGTTTTCAATGTCTCCCGTGGCTGAGTCCGGACTCCGAGGTGGGGAGTGATGTAGTAACGTGGCGTCATAAGTTGACCCATCATCATCCTCGGTGACAGCACACGGCCGGATAGCCATGTCAGTTCATTTGAACAAAGTCTTATAATGGAAAAGAATTAAGAAATGGGAGAGGGAAGTGGACCTAGGGATAGCCTACTACAAACGTCCGGGGTGCCTACACCTTCAACACTCACTCAGACAATCCGGGTGGGAACTGACAACAAGAACGCCACACATCGGTTAGCCTCCATATCGTTCAGTGTCTTCAATCAAACACAAGGAGGGTCACGTGGACCGCATTCTCGAAGGCGAATAGCAGTAACAGCACTCCAACATTTCGCAACATCCTTCATTCCCTTTTACCATGTCAAATTCTGTCCACCCCTGAGTTTTCGCTAGTCCAAATTGGGCACGGAAAACAGCACTTGTTTCTGCAGGTTGTAACTCGGCATACGTATCGCATGGCCCAGCCACCTTAGTTTGCAGTGCTGAATGCATTCTTTGGAGGGAAAACCCTCTGCTTCACCAAAATTCCACCTCCTGATCACCTCACGGCGAATTTGCTGGTCCTAGCCGATTCCAGCTATAGTTCTTGGACACCAGTGGTCAAAGATCTGAAGATATCTCAGTTCTTCCACTCGAAGTGATCAAGTCTCGCAGCCGTACAACAATACAGTCCACACTGTAGTCTGGTACACGCATCCTTTGAGACCCAGTGAGATACCTTTTTTACACCATAAGTGGCGCAAATTTGCTAACGCAGTCCTGACCTTCGAGATCCGTACGTTCACTTCGGGTGTCACACTTC
>SJOL01006423.1:1422848-1459411 GCA_004794785.1 Opisthorchis felineus | reverse complement strand
TGAGCCCATTGAAGCGCAACAATATGAGAAAGCGGGTTATTTCATCGACCTGATTATCGATTCTTGGGGTTTAACATTCGGTCTTACCTGAGAAGATCAAGGAAGCTTTTACCACTGATTGTGACTGCTGTACTGGCTACTTATAAATGAAAATTTATGGAAAATGAAAATGGGTTATTGTCTGGTCAGCGGTTAGTTACCCTCTCCTATGTCTATTATTGGGTTCCTATACTACCGAGAAAGAACTTCCAATCGATGTGCTGACTTAATAGTTATTTGGTTTCCGTAGTTGTAATACTATACCGTTTTTTTCCTTCAGTTTTCACGTAGACCCGTATGCATCGGTTTATCCTGGATAAAACATTTTGTGTGTGTGGAAATCCGCCACCGCTGACGAATAGACAAGATCATTTGTCTTGCTGTGTTGGGGCACAGGTGCAAATTTCTGACCACATGTCTGTTAAAAAGAGAGAAGGGCACTAGGACATTAGGCGAAATGTTTCATCGCCTCAGTACCTAAGAGGATCATTTTCTCAAAATTCCGATAAGTTTTCCCACTCTAAACTTCCTGAGTCATCCTATGTCTCCTTTTCTTTTCACCGTTAGTGACCAGCGTCCTCCAGCATCGAATAGCCGAAATGAATCGTAACGTAGACTCATTCTCCACTCTCGAATATATTGGGATACAAACCACAGATTGTGAGACTAATTTTGAGGTGAGTTGTCTTCATTTTTTGCAGACAGGGTTTGTCCATCTTGCTGCACCGTTTGTTGGGGTTAGTGTCTGTTATGGGCCAGCACCCAGCTAGTTTCGCTTTAATGTTCCTCGGGTAGGAACCTGTGCTGTATGCCAGCCGCGTGCTGTAGTCACGTAGCTCATCATGTGGTGTGATCGGTGGTGGTACTGGTTGTATGCAGGAAGGTATTAGTGTAATAGTGTTTTTTTTTCATGCATTGCACTTCCAACTAAGATGGCTAATTAACACTATGTTGATGGTGGTGTGAGGAGATTTGTTGATTCGCAATTAGCTCAGAGGAAGAATAATCTAACACTTCCATGTGAGAAGTCCTTACCTGAGGAGCCAGTCAATACATGACCGTGTGATGTGGTCTCTGTGATTGAAGGATGAGTGGCGCTCTGTCCTGTCTGTGTGTGGGAGTCTCTGTGTGGGAGTTAATCACACTGCTGGTCGGATGCTCGTGGCCAACGGTTAGGTGTTCAGTCAGTGGACGGAAGGCCTTGGGTTTGAAACTCCCAGATTTTTATTAGTTGCGCACTACTGCTGATTCTCAACAAGGATGAAACAGCTGTACAGTGCTTCTCAGCTTTTCATCATAGGTTGGCTTCACTGAGAGGGTGAAATCTCTATTGAGAACATCATGTTGTTCTCCTCTCAACTTTTATAACCAACCCTTATATCGTCAATTCGTTTTGGAAGAAATACGTTCCTCCCCTGGCCTCGTGTATGTTCAATCGTCCCAACCTCGATTTTCCTTTGTCTTTAGTCCTCACAGGTATGAGTCTGTTTTTGTGGTGAATCTCATTTTCCATGTTTATTTGGGCCTGTTTGTGTTTTAGTTGATCTGGTCTTCCTTTGTTTTTCACGACATCCATTCTTCTTCACTGTGTCTAACCACTAACGTATGTGTTCATCACCTCGTATTCGTCACTATTAGATTATTGTGGGTTGTCTTGTTGAAGAAATAACCTAATGTGATTCACAGAGCGAGGCTTTCTTAGTTTTGTAAGTACTATTCGATTCTACAGTACTGCTCAGCTTCCGTTTACGATGGAAACCAGTTATCAGTGGCTGTTGTCTGGAGTTGAGTACCCTGGTAATATCCAAGCCATCGTTCTTTGTGTGAATTGCATTGCAGGCGTCCGCCGAAAGTGCACAACAGCTGAAGGGACGTCCAGTGGGACTGTCGCTCGCTCAGCAGTAGTGCACATCTTTGTGCTGAATGTCTGGTTAGTTGCCTGTCACATTCGAAGTTCTTTAAAAGTCTATTGCATCTGTCCCCGAAGGTTTAAACCATCGTCTTCCAACAGTATCGGAAGCCGGTTGTTTCGAAAATATCTCGTTAGCGTTTTTGGATATCCTCACAATGGACACTTACATTGGTCCTCTACATTTTTTCTACCACGAGGAAATAATGAATAGGATATTGGCATGGGGTGTTGGTTAATTCATTAATTCGCCCAGTTTGTACATCATCACGCCTTATGGTACTGCTGAGCGTGCCGCATTCGATTCTCCATAGATTTGACCTAATTAGCATATTGCGATTGATGCTTTCGGTTCCTTGCATGATTGGAGTTAGCGGACAACTTAAGGCTCTGTTCTACTGCTTTGTGCATGTTAAGCTTGTTCACACTACATCTTTCGCTGGTTTAGAACAGTTGACGTTTGTAGACTGTCCAACCTCAAGATACCTGCATCGAAACCAGTCGTTGACGTTGCAACGTTATGCACCACTGAGTCAGGCTCAGTTTGAAACCTAACTGAGGTGAAGTCTAGCAACGATGGGTTCTTGGAGTGCTTCTGCGCTCTCAATTTGAACCTACAGTTGTACGGAATTCAGAAGGCTCTAACACACCGTGAACGCATACACTTTGAGACTGCTACAACCAGAACAAGTTGATTCGGTTACGGATAAGTCAGACCATACTCCCGGTTACCGAATCCCCTTAGTAGAACTCTCAAGTCTTGTACACAGTCTCATCAGTAAAGTAAAAGTGTCAAGACTACATAACACCGTCTCGACACAATAAGGCCATAACATTGACGAGTTTTTCGCGCTTTTACGATAAATCGAAGCTGTTTATCCTAATCTTCCCAAAGAGCAATTCAAAAGTAATGCAGTAAGCGAAAAACTAAGATATACTTATGAATACCCATAAACGTGTCACAAATCTCCCAGTTTGTTGGACTCACACAAGTTTTGTTCTGATTTCGAATGATCCTATACATACATTCAGGTTTACAGAGATTTTCCTTTCAACGAACTCCACACGAAGCGAATCGTTGATCGATTGGCACCAACAGTTCGGTTTTGGCATATTTTGGATTATCCAGTGAACTGTTACATCCTGTCACTAATTAAGATTGTTAAAACTTTGGGTAAAACTTAACCCTACAGTTGCGACGTCATTACCACCGGAAATCACCTCTTGCCAATGGAATTATGTTCACCATTCTTATAACGCAGTAAGATGTGAACGACACGGAAATCCGGCAGAGCCACGGTTTGCTGCACGACGAGTGTCGTATTTTTTCAGTGTGTTGCCGACTAACTCTGCACGACACTTGTTTTTTGTGATTAAACAGATCAATAGTCGGGTTTATTTTACCCGGGGTTTATAAATGGCAGCTACAATACATGGTGAAAAACTGGCTAACTGCGTTACTTTTCGTTGGTTTTATTTCAATGGCTGTTTACTCATCTCTTCCCAGTGGAAACAGACTGAGCAGGTGCAGGGGTTAGGTGCGATAGAACACCGCTGTACCGAATAGCGGTATTCTTCTTTCACAAAGCGTAATTCTCATGTGGCCGCCTATAGTGTCTTCTTAGTTCTAGGATTCTAGTCGAAGGTGGTCCTCACTCAGTATCATCGCTCAACTAAGCTTGATTATTCGCATTTCAGTCGTTTGTGAGTGTTGAATCAAGATAAAAACACTTTCAGTCGCCACGTTTCCGATTTCGAAGAGTTTGGGTGTTGTTGGGGCGAGATGGCTCAGTGGTTAGAGCGTGAATTTACTGACCGGAAGGTCCGTGGTTCGAACCCGACCTCTGCCTCTCGACTTCCCCTGTCTAGGCTTGGGCGACCTGGCAGTATCCCAGCCCTCGTGCTTCCTTCTGGTGGCATGGCAATTAGGCACCGGAAGGGTGTTGCAGTTTGACGACGGGTGTTGTTGCGGTCCTCCTTCCAGGATGTGGTCCACGTAACCGTCCCTGTGTTTGGCTGAAAAAAGTCCCAAAAATGGTCGCTAACCGATTTTGGTTGCGTTTTAGCGAATGCTGCATGCAGCTTAATCTGTCACAAAGAGGAATTCCAACCGGCAGTGTGAAGAACATCACGAACGGGCCCATATCTTCTATGTAAAACAGACGTACGGGCGGGGATACTGCATGTTCTCATGTTCAGCACGATGCCGTTCATGCGTTAAAACGCATGTTTGCATCTTACGACTGACTGGTTTTTGTTGGAGTGCTTTGGTGAACAGTGTTGTACAGTGACTCGTATCAAGTAGTTTTTCTCTCCGAACGCATCGGGTGGGAACACCGGATTAGTAGTGATGACGTACGTTGATTGGCTTTCGGAAGAAATAACTGGCCCACGATAGATCAACCGATCACACTGCATTGGTTGCGCTGGCTTGGCCATGTGCTGCGTATTCCAATCGACCGACTTCCTCGAAGAACCCTTTTCGCACAACCATGCGAAGGGTGGAAACGAACCAGTGATTCATGAGATAATCTGACATGTCGGACGTAATTACGCTATTCAGTGAAAGTGCACATGGGCTAATAAACCACCACAAGGGGGATCGTTTCTGCGGAGATTTGAGCCGAACAAAGTAAGGCCTGCTGGCGTTTTCTTCAATAAGTCTAAGAATTATTCTTACCCAGTGAGAAGGGCTGCTCTCTATAGGCTCGAGATTCGTTTCCCTCATTGAAATTGCTTCACCCTTATTTCCTCCCGCACATTACATACAAATGGTGGGATCCGGTTTGTCTTCAGTTGCATACTAGGTAAGCATTCCTCGGTACCTGTTTTTGTAGCCAGCCCTGAAACATAACTATTCTGCAACATAGACGTTGCTTTTAGTAATTTTTTACGTACCCAACGAGTCCGATATTGAATAATTCTTTCTGTGATCTACGTGATTTGGAATTGTGTTGGCTTTTTCAACTGATATAGATTGTTGTCCTAGGGTTCGATCGTTAGTGCGCAAAATCTGGTGCAGCACACCAGATTGAAGTTCAATAGCAGATCAATCACGTGATAGCTGTTGATCGTGATCAAAATGTTTGTCATGTGTTCAGCTGGTACAATAAGGATGCGTACTTTGTTTTGTGTGACTGTAAAGCAAACAGTCTCTTTCAGTGATCGGTGATAAGCTCAGCAAAAGAGGCACCACTACTCATGATAAACACAGCCTTCTCCGTTTTCGCATGGTTGGTGACAGTACGAAATGAAATGTGAAAAAACTGCGGTTCCTCCATTACTCTTTAACTTTTATGTGAGAAGTGCTGCCATCTGTACTTTGCTATGTCTGATATCAAGATATGAAGCACATAGTTTAAACGCAGGCGGAGTTATTCTCAGTTCCATTTAGCACAAACATATGGAAAACAACTTTAAAGTGACTAACCAAAGTGTTGTGACCAGTTGACCCAGATTTGAGACATCCAAGGAGGCGTTAGAGATCACGCGCCCCTTATTTTCTTGAAGTCATGAATTCAGATGTTGAATATTGCGGTCGAGAAATAACAAACCAGAAGTTGAGCGGGAGATTCAATGGATGGAATGAATCGTTGGTGGTGCCGATCATGCCGAATCAAGGCCACCTCTGAGAGCAGTCGCACACTTAAGTGTAACCTAATTCACTAGACAGCTTTTCAGAATAATTTGAGTGGTTTGGTAACTTTGTGGACCACAGGAGAAATGGTGTAACCCACTCGTTGTTCTGGGGTTCGAACAGATTTGAAAAAAGGGCGATTGCGACGATTTAGTGTGAATAAACAACGAGAATTAAGCTGTCCGTTGGATGATGGATCCGTTATTCACTCCAATGTGTCACTTCCAACGAGCGTCGATGGAACTCAGAGTTATGCTCCCTAATGATCCAGCCCTCTTTCCAGCAAGGAACATCCTCTAAGACGGTAGGAAATGACGCTTACAGGTGATCTTTTCATTGTTTCCTTTTAACCTACAGTCGTCGATGAGAGGCCATTTCGGGATAAAGGGCATCTCAGCTTGCTCTGGAAAAGTGACCTCCTTTTGGAGATAAGTGTGCCAGATCCGAATTCGATGTAGCAGGTCGTGGAAAGTTACACGATAATCGTCTGTTTATTAAGCAATCGACGCCGATGAGTCGGATCATAATCGTTGATTCACGAAAACACAGTCAATCATGACGAAGGCCACAACCATTGTCATATAACTGATGGGAAGACGAGCACACTGATGTATCAACGTGCTCATCTACGCAATCAGCTCGCGCTACTTTCCAGGTTCAGGCTACACGACCCAACAGGAGTGGGCAAACGTGCAAGCGTGGATCACCTAAGAGTCCACCGATCCGATTAATCTGTGAATTGACAAAATCGACGTACCGGTTTCACAAATCTACATGCACTTTGCAGTTACTAGTAACATAACACTGATCATAACTAATGTGGATCGGTAGACCGCGCTAAAATCTCATCCATCCAACACACTATTGCACAAGTTTAATGGTCAGTTGGGTACAGTTCTAGTCCGGCATTTATATTGGCCTGTTAGATATGAGACCAATCAGTTTGTCATATCTTGAAGATTGAAGATCACTCCGACTTTGTCTGTTGAAGGGCACAGGTAGGCCGGAGTAAGCTTACGTCATCTGTACCTCACTGAGCTTATCGTTCAGTCTGACTGTTCCTTGGCATAGGTCTAGCTATCGTGAGGCGACACAGTTAGCTGATTGGTCCAACATATTGGGTCGTGCTATCTTCGGAATGATCGGAACGCTGAGGCCAGTTTGACGTTTGGGCAATCTTGCGTACGAACACTCAGACCATAGTGGACAGATCGTTTCCCAACTCCAGGCTCCACGTTGGGCCTTTGGTCAGCTGGTGTTCCGTCCAATTGTGGAGCTTGTTGGCTCAGGTCCAGTGCCTGTTGGCCGAAACGTGAGTTGAAATGGTATAGGTGTGTAGTGGCTCGTCATTCGATAGCCATGTGTCTGTTGTATCACCCATCAGTTATAACTAACGCTTGGGCCTTCCATGAAGAACGAGATGGCTTGACCGTAGCAGACTTCGAAAGTATTAAGGTTTCCAAATGAATTCATTTGTCACTGGCAGAGATATGACGTCGGGATTTGGTGAAGCTAGTGTCTATAGATATGAGAGGGTCGTGCGACACGGCACACGGATATCTATTTTCTCTAACTGGCGTCCCAATCTCTGAATGGATTTCCAGGATAGGTTGTGATCAGTTGGTGGTTTATCAGGTAGATGGCTGTTGATATGTTCGTCAAGCTTGGCGATTGATTTTCAAGCATATATTTCCGGTGCATTTCCAGGTCAGGATCAAATTGCGTGTCCTGACATATATGACCAGATAAGGAAGCATCGATTGTCCTGTTCATTTTTGACGAGACAGATTGACCGGGAAACAATCCGTGTTCTCTAAACGAAAATACTTTTTCTTAGTGTTTTTAATGACCCGTGATCAACACACTTTGTCACCCCTACTGTATAAAAGCAGTAACATTCTGCTTGGATTTATCTCACCTTTATGAGGAGTTTTGTTTTTTGCTTCGAACGCAAACCTACTCTTTGAGCTAGACTTCTCGTTTCACGGTAGTTGTTGCTTGTCTTCCAAAGCTATCTTTATTCCCCCTTTCTCTGAGTACGATCGAAATCCTGATCTAAAATGGACACCGGCTGGAAACGAGTATAATGTTTCATTTTCAACCTGAAGTAGTCACCACACTACGGTTGATTTGTACCTGAGTGTCACATAGTTCCTGCGTCGCGATTTCAATACCATATTTTATTTATAGCGCACACTTTACTCGCCTCTCTAGGAATAGCATTTTGCTACTGGTAGTGATGAATCTGCAATCATAGAAACGTAGACAAATGTACGCCTGAATTCTGCCTTAACGTGTCGTTCATTGTAACGAGTACACGGCGCGTTACTGTTCTACGAGCATCACTTGATAGCTAATGTATTCATCAATGAGTTAGACAAAATATAACCTGATTTCTACCAGTGTCACGTGAGGATAGGTTCGAAATTTGTGAAAACAAACTTCCGATTTTAGATCTGAGACCGATGTTCAGTTGGGTCAACCAAACTCGCGCCCGTCCTAAAAAGTCGTTCATAATTGCCGTATGGCACCTGAACCATACCACTTTTCTATGTCTGAGGATACATAACTTTTCTATGAGAGGTGGGAAGTATCACTCCTTAGAGATTAAAATCGTGAACTTCCTGGAAATCTAGAGGTGGCCTGTAGAGTAGTGGGAAATTCAAAGTGGCAAGCTAAGAACGACTGTTCTGGGAAAATTTTGGGAAGTGAGGTAACTGCTGAGAGAAGAAATTAATGTGTTGTTGATATTCTCGTGAACCTTTTCGTCTTTTGCACTTAATCCCCTTGTTCACCCCAGCTCTTCTTAAGTTTCCCAAATGACACGTCTTACTTCTCCGTGGTGAGTTGCTCACCATGAAAATGAAACTGGCGTTTTGTCATATTTTTCGTGTACTTACAAGTTGCCTGTCAAACCGATTTTACAATAAATATCGTAACAGAATATGCCCAGTGACTGAAGCATCGGTGCAACCGTAGAAAGTCTACCTTTAAAGCCTTGTACTGGATGGAACACAGAGAAGAACGGATATGTCCTAACCTTCTGGGAACTCTTCGAGGTTGTAATGTTACTGGTAGGGATAAGAACTCGTGGGACGGTGGAAGTAGTCTGATCGGTTGCTTAAAGGTCATCCAAGTTAGGCACCGGTTGATCGGACAGTAGTACACCACACTGACGCATCACTGTTAATCCAATTGGGTCAACTAATAGTATGGTTCCAGTTGTCTTGTGGAGTTGTTTCTTAAGTTTCGCAAATGTTTGAAAAATATCGATACGACAGATTTGCTTGCCCCGACTTCGGTGAAGAAAGCTCGATTTGTCAGCTTCCATTTTGAAATCTACGCAAATTTTCTGTGGTACTCAAGTAGGTGGATAGATTTTTAATCAGTTCGGTCAAAATTGAATGTTCAGGTCTTAGATGTCAAAAGTGACCTAAAGCAAGCTTTTAGGGTGTGACAGACTCGATTTCTATGCGGTTTGAGGTTTGAGGTCAGACACTTTCTTATTTCATGTCCGGAATGTCAGTAAAACTTTCTGAGTGCGTTCTTTTCCATTAACATGAGATTCCAGGTCAATGGGTCTTGACTGTTTACATTCTAGCGTCAATGCATTTTTAAGAATTTAAGAATTACCGGTCCAACTGAATGCTCCTCGTTTATTTTGGTGTAGCGCCTCAAACAGTCCATCGCTCGGCTGCTAAAAGATAATTCTATCCGTGCTCCACGTAAATTGGAACATATATTCTACAGTCTTCAATCCCTAAATGCTCAATTTGCTGGAAGCATCCGACCCAACGGGCAGTACACGTTTGTGGAGGAGTATTTTACTTGTCCAGTCCAGTGTGACGTGTGTTCGATCCGTTGTTGTCTTGGAGTTGGACACACGAAACAACCGCATCAAGCTAGTATGCCCACTTCTGCTGACGGATCCGAACGAAAAGCGAATCAAGTGGGGTGTCGATACGACCCATCCTTGAAAAATAAGTTGTACTATTGTAAGGTAAGTAACTCATATATATTTCTCAACATACCGGGTGGTTTTATCCTACTGTTTTTTTATTCCATTTAAGTCCATCGAGTGTGCTTTCAAGTATACCGTCCTGTGTTTTGTGTCTCAGGTCTTCAGCTTGCTGTGCTACTCCATCTGTCTATTTCATTTGCTATTTCATCTGTCTACTGTCTTTTCCATTGTTTGGCTGTGCATAAGCACTTGATGATGTAATGAACGTACCTCGAGCTTATCCGGTAAAGAGGTGATGCTAGTAAATCCGAATGACTTCACAATCGATAAGTTGTTGGCGCCTGTTTCAAACCTCTCTTGGTTCGCCTTGGTTCAGATTTTTTTTTACCGATCAGTGTACCTTAGGCCAGATAACAGTGCTTGAGCATCCTGTTAGCGGGGAATTTGATGTGTGCATCCGAATTAGGCAGAGGCGCCGCTTGGGTGAGCTTTGATAGATAGATTTTTCATGCGCGAATAGGAACGTTGGGTTTATGGACTTACTGCAAATGCTGTGGTAGTGACACACACCGATCCAGCTTACCAAAGTGGGGCTATTGTTATGAGATTCTGCTGCGCAGACCTTTCAAGATTCCCAAAGCCTATCTTTCAACCTTTATGGGTGGCTTTTCCTACACGCCTGCTTGTTGCGTTCGGAATTGACGGTAACTGAGCTAGGAGAAGCCACAGGTACAGGTTTGTCGATTTAAATACATCGCACGATTTGTCGCGGTCTCATCAGACTGTTGCTAGGGGTTTCAAAAGACGACAGAGAAGCCGTATCAAATACCATTCATCCAGTGGACTTGGCTTCGGTTCGGACGGCCGAGTGTTTGAATCGAACGATTTCAGTGCTTTCCTTCCATCTGAAAGGTGTATGAACTGGAATAATGATCACCGGTTGTTCATGGATTACTGACAATGCTTCTTTCTGGTTCATCAACAACGACCCTAGGCTGGGTCGCTAGGAAAGCCCCTTTTCGACTTGAGTGATCCGGTCGCGTTCCCAACAAACGAACATGGGGACTATGTCCACCAATCATTATTGGCTCTCTGTTTCAGCTCACTCTTGCGCTTAGCGCCCAACAATATAGACTTGTTTTTTCCTCTGTACTCCTTAATACTTATGGATCTCAACTACACGAGGGCTACAACTCATGGAGGTTTAGCTTTCGCTCCAGAAACGAATCGACAATCTCAATCAGCAAGCCTTAGGGGAAAACCTGCAGTATTTCTCCGTCCGTGAACACCGTTTCAACCAGCAATTCCATCGCGACCAGGTGATCCATATTCAAGACCCCAGTTCAGCGCTTCAGTTGGCCGCCATCCATATCTCCAAAGAATGTTATTGTTTATGTTTGTCCTGAAATGCCGAGGTAATGGTACCATGACGTTTTGGTATAACGCATAACAACAGAGTCGAATCACAGTCACTCGCCTGGATTCCTGATACCAGTTTGCCGTGTGCTTTGAAAATGAGCAGTGTGATATAGTGCGGTGTGTATGCACCAACGACCGTAGTTCAGGTATGGCCCAAGATCAGTTTCACCGACGACCACATTATATGCCACATAAAGCCTCGAAATCTGGTTTTATGGTTCTTACCGGTGGCTTCAGTGCTTGAACTGGTTTTCTGTTCTATCTAGGAGGTCGCTCAGTTAGTGCGATAGGGCTGATGAACTTGTGTTCTGAGCATCAGCTTTACCTAACCTGGAGAGCATGAGCTAGTTTCTGGGAAGGTGGGGAAATATCCTTAAAAGGATGCAGACTGAAAATTTAGCCGTGACAGGGGCTAATTCGTGAGTAGATCACACGAGCAGTATCGCCAGAAAACAAGACCATATGGCGCGGAGGACTGTATAGATGGGGACTTGTACTAAGGGTATGGTTTGAGGATCCTAGGAGAACGGACGAAGGCACAGTATAGGGCACGGAGTTTGCGGCGCGGTAGAAGTCCAGGGTCTTTGAGACGCCCTCAAGGTACGGAAGTTGAATGGGAAGATTTACAAATTGGGAAGAACAGTTGGTAGTGGAAAGCCGGCTCTTTTTTAATGTCACTGCGAGAATTTATACAATTAACTCAGTCAACTACAAACCTTGTTGGGATGAAAGTTCCTTATGCTTCTCTCCAGTTGGTATCCAATTGGACGCTTTGCCTTTTTGATCTCAAGGTGGAACCGACCTGCGCACAAACGTTTACAAAAGCCAAAATGGCGGTCGTTATTCTCTGTACATTGAACTGGATCCGCAGATGACACAAGATGCGCTTGATTTGTGTGATGGGGGGGGGTGGTTGGTTCTCATAAGAGCGCGACTTTCCTGTGGCTGATTTGAATAGAACATGAAGAACCACTAGATGATGCACTGAGTGTATTCCCCTGTGGTGTCTTTTCAGGTTTGTAATAGGGAGGAATGTAAATCGAATGAGACGGAACGGACTGTAAGGATATGAACAGTCCTGTCTGCTTAGACAGTTCTTGTCACAATCCTCTGAAAGCACCCGACTCACTAAACTGGAGCACCCGATCTTCAACGCAGCTTCTGGGTCCACACGGTTCCCGGTTTCAAGCACAAAGAGCCATCGTTGATTGTGAAACCAACTATTTATTGAATTTGAACTAGGAATATCTTCCGCTTGGGAACTGGGCTACATTCACCACTTCTAGCCGGAGTCGCCTCCTATTGCTGCTTGAGTAAACGAGACGGGGATGTTGGTTGTCGGTCAGGTGGCTGTTGATCTGTTTGCCGAGCGTGGCAATTGACTTACAGATGTACACAATGAATTACTAGCAATTTGCTTGCAGATGCCAGATTTCCTTCGCAGGGATATGCACGACGGCGTAGGTTGTTCGTTCAACCGCAGAGGTTAAGCGTCAGCAGCTTTTGGGACCAAACAGATGCTGTCCCTCTTGGGTCACCAGTTATGACGTCAGGTGATTCGTTATCAAGCGGTTGTGCTCGGGATTGCCGCTCCGAACGTAGCTCCCATGTTGATCCTTCTTAAGTATAATTCTTTTCGAGAAGCAAGAAGCTTTCCAACTTTCATTGCACTGCTTAAGAACCGCACGTCAGAGGGCCAACTTCCACAAGAAGCCAGTTGTTATGTCCGGTCCCCGTGGGTCTTGCTTTCGAGAAAGACCAGAGGTATGAACTTTTTTATAAGGCCATCACACTAACTTTAATTTCCCTGATAAGCACTGTCTTCTAGGTTTGTATACTTTTTCTACATTGGGTTACGTGTTTTTATCGTAGAGTGCTGGTAACATATCCGAATCAAAGTACGCGAATACTCCGTTCATAGGTGAAAACTACTGTATGTATATTGTGTGGAATAGCCTGTGGTTTTGATTATGCCAAGTTGTAGGCAGTCCACACTGTCGTCCGGGAGAAGACCCACTTTCCAATCCATTTAGGCCGCGTTGGTTCGTCACTCTGGGATGCTGGCAGTTGGCACTACATAAGCACGAAACCACAGGCCAGTGATGATTAGTTAGACCCTTTAACACATTCCCAAGGTATACTCACTTTATCTGAAACGTTAAGTCGGCCCACCACTCCTAGACAACGTGGTATCTGGTCAACAACCGCCAGCTCTAGTCCTTCACACCATCTGCTTTATCTCAGCGGAACCGAAACCTCTGGATTTGGTTACCCTGCGCACTTTCACAATTCTTCGTCCATGTTTTTACATTGTTTCCGTTCTACGGGTGGACTTTGCTCTCACACTTATCCTTCCTTAGCTGTTTGCATTCCTCTCTTCTAGAGTTCTATCCTCCTGGTTTCTAGCTTATATTTTATCTCTTTTATCTTTATCTTTTAATCTTCTGGAATGCGCATATCTTCCGTATTTTGACGGGATGGCATGAGTCGATTTTAAGCAGTTAAACTTGAAAAGATAGTCCAGGCTGTCGCACGATGTGGACTTGAATGTCCCCCGTGTCTGGGGCAGTTTGGCCATCAACCCCTTAGTCTGACTCCTAATACAGCTTTTTGATCTCGTTTGTAGGTCGATAGTGTGAGTCCAAGATGCAGCTTCGAACAAAGTAGCAAGATGTTCATTAAAGTCTGGTTCACACGGCTGAACAACGTAACGTAGCGGATGAGGGCTCGTAATTGATCCTCACGGGGAGTTAGTGATCTTGAAGAGACAGAGAATTCACTTTGCCATTGCACTGTCAAGGAAATTCCACTAGGGTTCTATCCGTTTCAGTAGATGAGCAGCTAGTAGCACCGTTTCGACGTCTTGCACGGAACCAGGGTCACTGTGTCAACGTTGCTGGGTTTGGAGTCAGGATTTTCATTAGTCTTGTTAGGACCGTAAACTTGATAGCGATGCGTGTTCTTCGGCAAATTTTGGCGATCGGTTTGGCTAATTTAAAGCAAGTGGCTGACTGAAGTCCTAGCTGTCGATTCGTGGCGTTTTTGAGACAGATAAGGTTGGATGTTTCCTTCCCTGGGGGTCCGCAGATAACCCCTACGGTGGTATGGTCCCCATTGGTCGTGCCGGAATGCGTATCAGTGGTTGGGAAGTGTAATACAGAGGTGTAACCCCCGGTCTGGGTTACCGGTGATGGGACGAAGTTTACGAGTGTCGTGTTTGCGTTCCCGCGTCGTCTTAGTACTCGTTCGGTGTAGCGGTTTATTGTGATGCGTTCGTCAATATTTGGCCCACTTCATCCGTGAGCTTAGCTAGTTCTTCTTTGTAGCACGACGTTAGTGCGGAGGTACACCTGAGAAGCAGGATTCGCAAAACCGTCTTTTGCTTTTTTAAATGTTCGCGAAACTCCATGGCGTTCAGATTGACACGGGTGAAACCAAATGCATTCTGTCTTCGACTACAGTGCACAAAACCGAAGACCGCAAATGGACCGGGTTTGAGCGTTTTGGCGTGCATGGAGGGATGGTGACAACCGTCGCCGTCCAGTGGACTGATCTATAAAGCACCTCTCTAAGAGTTTATATTTATCCATTTTCCGCTGTTCGACCATTGGGAAAGCCGAATCCTGGATTCTCTCCTTCCTCGAAAAGTTCGATTAACGCGCCTTCAAGTTCAGTTCGAGTTCAATTTATTAGCACGCTCCTCCGGCCGATCCCTGTGCCAATATAGCCACGCCTATTAAGTTTATGTTTAGGGCAAATTATTTCACCTCTTTCCTCTCAGCTACAGCTCGTCTTTGGAACTCTACTCCTCCAGTTCCACAGTTCTTATAACCGGCTCTTCAAAAGCACAATTACGTTTGCATCAACGCCCCTTCTGGTGTGAGTTTTTTATTTGCCAACGGTTCTCCTCTCCTGTATGATTCACGCGTGCGATGAAGAGCCAGATATCTTGGGTTGGTCCATACATAGCCGAGAAATGATGACAGCATTAGTAACATTATATTCTTAGTGTTACCCTGTTTTAACCCAAAGCAAACCAGCGCGTCGATACTGAAATCATGTCACGTGATCCCCTCACAGCAAGACACGTGTGACAGTGGAATCGATCCGTAGTCTTCTCTTAATCGGGTTAGCACTACGTTAAAGACTGATACTCATCTAACTGCGAGGCGGGGAAGCGATTGGAGCACTGTAGGGTCTACCAAAGATGATGGTATTGTCGTCGAAAGCATTTTGAATAATCCATACTATTATGTAAATTTTTACTAATTCTAGGCTTGCCACACGTGACATTAATAAGCATTGTGAACAGTCCTCTCGACCCTTGCTTGTGGTTTGTATTACTATGGAAATTTGGCGTTTTTGTGATCTGAATCTTGCTCACTTGAGTGTATTTCACTCGATGACTCAGTTGGATGTGTGGATGAAATTAGAATTCCCCCCGGTTATTGAAAAAGCCTTTTCAAATCAAACTGTTCCTTCAGTTCCTCTGAACCGCTTACCTAGGGTCCATTCATCCCTATTACCGCACTTCCGTCCGCAGATAATAAGGAAACTGGTAAAAGGGACACTCGTGCATCGGTAAGTTGGTCTAGACGATTCAATGATATCGAACAGTTAGCTTGCTGACCAAGCAGGGATTGGTGACAATACTTTCGAGATGGGAGCGCCACTGTTTACTTGATCTGGCTGCTTCTACCAAAGTGGTGTGCCTCACCCTGAAGTTTTCAAACTATAAAGACGATACTTGTAAATAAGACCACGTTTACCCGTCAAATTTCCCACATCTCGCTGCTAATTCGTACATGATTCTCCATTTAGTCATCTAAATGACTGGACTAAAAAGCGTCTATGAGGTACGTCGTGCACTGACATGACCTAAACAGTGTAACTTTCGAATCATGATTGGATCATCTCTCGTGATTGAGTTTATTTTTTCGAAATCATCTGACATTGTTCCCACCGTATCCCAGGAATCCATCAGGGAGATTGGTCCGACCATTTCGACAACCAACACTAGTCGTTCGTTAAACATTTTGCCGTAGTTTACAACTGAACACACTGAATATCCGATATCTAATCATCCACTCTGCTCGTCACTCACCACAGGATTGTTATGCAGAGGGAAAAATGAATATGGTTGTTCCCAAAGCGGGTGAATCCATGTTGGATGCTCCTCGATACTTCTACTCAGGCTATGTACTTGAGTGTAAGGTTCACGGGACGATCTATCAAAGCCGAAATCTGTGGTCTTCCAACGAGGAGCCGGAGAGGACAGCACGAGTTCACTGGGAAGTCGTCCATGTATGGTCCGGTGAGAAGACCATACTTCAGGTAGGTCTGTTTCGGTTCGGTATGTGCAAGGTTTTTTTTAGTTCATTCTAATCTCTTCCTCGTTTATTCTTTCTGGGGGGGGGAGAACACCCAGCGATTAATCATGGGCTCACCTACCATGTCTACTCGACGACTCCTGTAGTGACACTCCGCTACATCCTGACAAGTTTCTTTGCGTTTGAGCGATGGCTGCTCAGCCAACTCCGTATTTCGAAACACGATGGGATGACTGGACTTCAGGCTCTGAGACGGCAGCGAGGAACAAAGGAGTACCGTGCATCAGTCTAACTTTGCTTCTAAACCTTCTTAGTTAATTTGCACCAAATATGCCTATAGTGCTGTTCAGCATAGCCTCATTCCTCTGTCGCATGTTTTATCCCCTATGCTATCCCGACCACTGTCGAGTGCGCTACGTACCGGTGACCGAAAACTGACTGGAAGACCTTGTTTTAGAATGGCTTGGTAAACAACCGGTAGTTTGGAAGACTAACTGTCCTCGTAGTGGCTCTGGAGCATCTAGGCCCAAACCTTGTTTTCCAGCCTGTTGTACCGCACAACATGCTTCCTTATTTAGAACAGATTGGTTAGTTGGCTTACCGGTTATGGGTACTGTCAATCGGATATCGTCAATGAGACAGTGCCGCGGCTTTTGTTGAGTGACGAATATTTAGGCGTCTGTCGTTTGCTTAAAATCTTTTTTTTCCCAGGGCATCCATACCTTCAGCCAAGTGCTCGTTGATGGGGTGAATTCAGTGACGAAGCACATCACCGGTTTGGCCGCACCGCCAGCGCGTTTCATTGGTGATTACCTGGCGGACAGTATGGCTCCGGACTACTGGGTACCGAACGCGAACATTCGCAACTGTGCTGTGTGTAACTTCAAATTTCCCGACCCGCTGGTTGACGGTGCCGAATTTGAGCTAGGGATCCGACCACAACAGCAGCAACAAAAGCAGCAAGACAAAGTAGAGTCTGATGGCGGACGATCGAGACCTAAATCCAAGTCACATCGTAGTTCCATTGCTGCTCCCTCTCCGCGTGCGCCTCCTGTGTCGGACGATAACGCAGCACCACATACATCCCCGGAGCATTACGCCTCCTCCGTCCCTGATCTCAGTTCTTTAGATGTTTCTAAACACCATTGTCGCATGTGCGGTCGTGGAGTCTGCGGAGCCTGTTCCAGCAAACGTCTCCGCGTTCCAGGTTTTGGTCTTGATCCAGTTCGAGTGTGTGATGAGTAAGTTTCACTACTGTAGATCGTGTATTTTTCCGATTCATCGTTTATTCCTGGTGACTAGTCTGGATTATCTATACCCCTGTCTGTCGAATGCAGTGTTTCCCCTAAACATACACGAGGTGTGTATGTTCATTTACGTTCGTCGTTACCACAGCGCGGCGGTGAGGTCTTCAACTCGTTGACCTACGGAGTCATTTTCTGATTTGTCACCTGTTACGTCTTACCGGGTGGTCACGTTTGGTTACCTTCTCCACACCCGACAGAGCATTTTATTTAGAATGCGCGACACTGGATGTTAGCATTGTGTGCTATTTTAAGCCCGGATTGCCTACCGTCAACCAGACCACTATTTTGCACAACACACTCGATAAGACACCTTGTTTCAGCTGCTGAGGGTCAGTGATCCCTTGTTCGTTGTTATTTTATAACGCTTGCCTCGCACGCATAATTTCCACTCTCTGATGTAAGACTTTGCTTCTTTTGTCAGTCTCGTTATTTTACAAACTCTTGAATCTCATCAATTGTTGTCAATAAGCCCATTATAAAGCAGGGTTTTTACTCATTTTGGCAATGTATGCCTAATTGCCTAGGGACAGACAACCCTTGTTTAGCTTCAGTGGTCATATCTCTCTCATTCGTGGCATTCTTTTGAGGACAGCAAAACAGGTTTTGGTCGCATTATCTGTCGACGCTGTAACAATGCGCAAGACCTACTAGGAAGTGTCGACCCGGTGGTCATTGGTTTGATTTTGGTTGTGGTTGTGGTTGTTCTAGTCAGACGTAGATCCTCGGTGTCGTAAATTATTTATGGCACGTTGAATTGCTCGTTGAGTCGAGTTTGCAGGCAACCTGAAGAGAAGGTTATCGGTCGTTCAGTACCACGTTTTTGCACCTCGCATCGGTTAACACTCCCAGTTTGTTACCCATTCTGACGGAATGAAGGAGTCGTTTCAAAAGCAGATGGGATCGGTTAACATTGCGTCACGTGACTACGTGCTTGAAGAATGGTGCAATTTAATCACCACTCAGACCAGCCATCCGTAGTTTAGCAGAGCTTCCAGAATCCTATCGGGAAGTTTCCGAGTTCGATTTTCCATAGAGTTTCGCGAGTTACTCACCAGTGATTATTCCCAATGATGCTGAAACAGGTGCGTAGTGATTCTCAGCTATTCGTCGACCTCAATTGCAGAACGAAATCGAGAACGAGAGGTAAGAGATTTTCTTTCCGGACCAAGAAGTTCCGATCGACTACTCCGTTCTCTTGGTTCGAACAATCAGAAAACTGACCGATGTTATGTTAACATTTCTTCTTATGCAATCAACCTACAGACATTTTGAATGAACACTGCGCGCGTTGGACCGGTTTTCTTAGTGTCATCGACGTGGTTTCGCTGAATGATAGTATTCATGGTTTACGGTTGCGTAATTCCAAGCACTTTCTGTGTTCAGCAATTCTTCAAGGGGGCTTGACGCCCTCCTATTCTGTCGTTTTCTGTCGTTCAAAGGTTTCCTTCAAAATTTTCGGATTTTGGGCTGAGTATCCCTGCGTTTCACAAACGCGTTTTCTGTTCACCTTGAACCCATTATACTAACGTGTAGGCACATGGTGGGTCAGCATCTCAATGGGCATGCTACCCACTTTACTCAGTGACCTTGATGTCCTCCACTCAAACTTTGCGTGTCGATTTGACGGTCTTATAAGTCCTTCGCTATGACAACCAAGTTTGTTTTCAGACTGCATCTTACCGATTCCTTGTTTTGTTAGTTGTCAAGAACATTTCAATCCGTTTTTTATCTCCGTCAATTACATGTGTCTCACGGATGAGAGTCAAGCAGTGGTTTAACTTTCTTAAACGTCCCAACAGCATGCTTCCTCGCACTGCTTAGTACAAAACAAGTCAGATTGATTGGTACATCCACTTCGGAACTTTTACACACGTGGTCACAACATCTGCAGTCCCAGTGAGCCAGACAATGAAGCTTTATTCCCTCAGCATACCCTCCTGGGGATTAGCTTACCAGGTCTATTCATCCTAAGCCCCTTGCCATCGCTCATAGAAGACTACCTATTTGCTGAAATGTAACAAAAATTAACTCCGCACTTAACCTGCTGTGAAATCACAGGCTGCTGCCGTCCACTTAACTTCCTAAACTTCCAGCTTGTTGACAGCCAGGACCGGAGCATGTCACCTGTGGTTGCGGTGTTACTTAAATCAGCAGAGTAAACGAATGTCTCTCTTAAATGGTCACTGAACACATTGTAAAGCACTTGATGTGCGCAGTGAGATTACCAACACCCAGTCACCCGAAACCTGGCGTCAGTATTCGCGTGTACTTCCTGACTACATGTGAATCACTCCACCGCAGTCAGTTCTCTCACAGCCGTATATTCTGAATATAAACATTCAGCAAAGTAACATTGTTTGAGCTGAGAATTAGTTCCCTTGCGGAAAATGTATTGACTCAAAGCATTTGGGTCACTGGTCCCGGACCACCTGTCTTCTTCATGAATGTTGGGATGCTCTGGATTTTCATGTGTAGCTTTGCGTTGGCGATTGAAGAAAGTAAAGTAAATATTAGCGCCGCATCACTTGTGTGCTCTTTTGAATGATCAGGCGATTGTTCTTCACTTTTCATGAGACAAGACCTGATAAGGAGCAAGCGAGTGAAATTGCAGTCCTAACAATTCATATATCGATTTGGTCGTTTCTGGACAAGCCGCATACTGCACAGTTCATCTTGACGGGGTCTTCACTTAGTCGGGCACCTAATTTCGAGGTTCGGAATTCACGACTTCAACACTACGTCGCGGCTGACCACACTTGTGTGGATGGCTTGTGTAGTCTAAATTGTGAACTTGAGTCAACCACTACGTAATATCCGTCCGATATCTGAGCTCTAAGTGACCTGCGCTGCCATATCAACCTGATTAGTGTCGGTTAGGAAGAAACGTGTTTTCACGAATAACCACTTCTGTTTTGTAAGCGGGCATTCAGCTGTCACATGGGACAAGTGACTCAGCTACCTGCTACCCGACGGGAACAAGTTGATTGCTTTCTGCTGGTTCTGAGACACTGCAACACCAGCAACCCAGATGACATTGTTGTTTTTTCATCCTGTTGGGTCGCTTTTTCATGTCTGATGTTTCAATTTTGCTGAGGAACGTTCTACCTGTGCAGATTTACGAGTGTTGTCTATAGGTTGATCAGCTCATGTGGTTTTACTGGAAGAGAATGTGGTGCGCCATTTACTCGGACCTGCGTATTATTGAACACATGAAGCGAACTAGCCGCTCGGTCACTTGTCATTTAGCTGGTTGGGACTATGTCTGAATTTAAATCACTATTCAGGGACTATGATTTACTGAAAGAAATCTGCCGTGGTCCGGACCGAGATACGCGCCTCAGTGCGGCGTAAAGTAATTTTGCTAGGTTACCACTGGAGTGTACTTAAGGAGATACTGTTTCTGACCCAACCCCAAATCCGTCTGTCAGTAGGGTAAATTACTGCTTTCAACTGATATTTTCGGCACTGTCATCTCTTGAAGCTGCTATTCGCATCCATGGAGTTTGACTCAGAAAGCTCCTAGCTGACGGTAGTTGACGGAAGTGTTTATATGTACATACAGAAATTTTTTCAGTTCGAAACGGTTTGACTTCGATTGCCTTCACGTTCAACTCACGTGATCACCTGATCGCCCATGCTGCGGTTGCGAGACCGATGCAGCATCATAACGTTGTAAACAGTTCATTGCTACCCGTGCGCGCAGCTATTCTTTTGCTTCGTTACGCGCACTCTTTCCTCCACATCCTTTCGTTTATTTCAGTATTGACATTCGGTTCACCATGCACTTGGTAATGAATCGAGCAATACATATGTTTCATTGGTAAAAGCCAGAAGGTGCTGCAGATATCTGAATAAAACAGAGGCTCCAACCACTTCGATCTGCATATCATACGTAGTCGACTCCGCATAGTATCAATCGGAGTGGTTAGCTGTGGTCATATTCGCTGCTACCTTTTTATAAGACTATATTTCTCACCACCAAACTGTTTTCCGCTTCTTTGCCACAAAACGTCGTTCTCTGTGTAGTCCTTGGACATTGCACCTCACGCTTACGTTCACTACGTTTTTATGATGTAAGAACTGGCTACAGAATTGTCCCTGTCGATTATTAGTGAGAGGTCCAGGTTTCCTCATCATCAGTGCGTGCCTCGATGAAATCATTAGCAAATCGTGTTATGATCTCAGCGAGAGTATATTTGCTTATGTTCACTAGTGGATCATTTAGCTGTGGGTATTCTATGATCGTGGGTAAAGCTGAACAAGATTTTTCAGGTATTTTCTCGCTGATAAACGTCGCGTTTTTTAAGTCAACACAAATGATCCCTTCTACTATTGCTCCTTGTAATCGTGCTGGATTCGTCTTGCGTTTGGTCTACTCACGTTCACGTCACTCCCGTTTGAACAGTCCTCTTCCTACGCAGTTATTCTGATGGGCCCAGACCGAGCACCGGACTCGAGTTTCGCTCTCACTAGAGCTCATCAGCAGTGCATGCCTTTGGCCCTGCCGGAGTTTGAACTCCGGACATCTGACGTACGATGTGCGCCTTTTATCACTTCTTCACTAGTGCACGCTGGACGCACCTGAATCATCACGTCTGAGCAGGCGAATGTATTCACGCTTGAGCGGTGTTATTGTTTGCCCGACGCCTCGGGCGAGGACTCAGTAACTGTCCTGGTCCTGTCCTCGACTGACCCGCCTGTCAGGTCTTCCCAGTCAGGTAGCGCCACGAACTCTTGGAGCCTGCTGGACAACTTTTGATTTGTTGTAATTGGTTGCGGAATTTGTAGGACTCAGGTCCACATCATCCTCGTTTGAACAGAAAATGACAACACCAACGCTACTTGCATCAATGAATGGCCCCACCTTGCAACGTTCCGAGTGGACTGCACTCGGGAAAGCGGGTCGCACTAGCAGCACCAAAGGTGTTCATCATCTCCCTACCCTTTTGTCCATTTTGTAACCAACCATTTGCAACCAACCTGAAGCAAGCGCAGGGAACTGCAGTCTTGCTGACTAACAGTTAGTTGGTGAGTGAAACCCATAGTCATGCCACAGCAGTTTGTTGTACTGAGTTTTCTGTTCAACTCTACCGAACATCTGCTTTCTAATTTGATTGTGCTTTCACTGACGCCAACCCGCACCAGGTATGCTCTGAGACCTCAGCGATCGGAGTTTTGAGGTTTCTCGGATCCTCATATTGCAACCGTACGACAGCATAGAATGTATTACAACCATGTACAGGTAACCCGGACCAAAAATTGCCACTTCAACAAGGTTGTCTTTTTTCAGTTCTGCAATGGTCTTCCGGGCCATACGGGCATTCATTCTTCAAAGTTCAACTATTAGAGAACAGTCACTGACTGTGGGTAGTGTTCCCAAGAGAACTCGCACACATGCAACTCTGCAAGTGAGATTCTTGGGTCAAAGTCTAAGGACTGAGACTCAACTAACCCACATCCCGTTCCACTGTCTTGTGGATCAGACTTCTGAGTCAAAAACTCAAGGCGGGGC
Organism: Opisthorchis felineus; assembly: GCA_004794785.1. Taxonomy (NCBI): domain Eukaryota; kingdom Metazoa; phylum Platyhelminthes; class Trematoda; order Opisthorchiida; family Opisthorchiidae; genus Opisthorchis; species Opisthorchis felineus. Next base: position 1,436,297 of record SJOL01006423.1, on the reverse strand, counting down.
CCCTCCATCAACCTCCTTCCCCCGGGAAGCCGGGAAATGTTACTATCCGTTACAGCTCTTCTTTCATTGGCTTACGCACTCATAGCTTCTCCCTTCCAATATGCCTGCCCAGTGGGACAAACAGAATGAAAACTTTATTTGATTCAGGGGTTCTGTTGATTATGAAAATTGACAACAGGCAACTCTTAGTGAGACCTTACTCTCACTTTCTGTGGGTGTCTTAGAAGGACGTATACAAGAACCTCACCGTGTCCCCCACCGCGTAGGACGAGCCTAGGTATTTTACACTTCACTTTCCGGGCGTCTGGTGATTCTAGTGCAACTGTCTGTGGCGTTTATGGAGTTGCGCTCAGCCCCAAAAGTGGAAACATTTTGCCGAATTGGATTCCAGTAAACAGTCGCCTTTGTGCTATTCCGCTTATTGGGTCAGTTCAGAGCAATGCAAACCGACACGGCGTTCGATATGTATTTCTCGTATCCGCTTATATTTTTTTCATTTGGAATCCCCGATTCAGAAAATGTTTCTTCATTCTGACCACAGCATTATGCGGGCACAAATGGCAGTTCACTTGTCCTCTCACAGCAAGCCTTGATGTCCACTCAAGTGGACCGAATACGAACAGATGTCGATCGGATTGAGTGCCGCAGTTGCAGTTTCCACCTTCAGAATAGGTGTCAGACATACTGCGAAAACCACCGCAGCATCAGCCTGCTAGTGCCCAAAGTTCTTTCTGACATTATCTTGCACAGACTAGCTGATTGCCAGGAGTGCCAAATCCATGGGAACTAAACTAGTTTCATCGTAGGTGATGCTGCGTTGGTCGCAACCCTAGCTGACGGCGGATTGTAGCTACTATCGACCAGCAGTCTTGGTTTTTCTTGGCCCAAAGGCTGCCTTCGTTTACCCTGATCATCAGACGGCAGTGTCTGCTGGTTTAAGGTGTTCTGTTCAAATTATTATTCCTTCTGGAAGCACCTTAGACCCGTAGTCACGTGTGAGTTCACGGATCACTACATCCAGTGATGTCAGACAGGGCTTCTGCTATTCTCTGTGTGCAGCTCCGTTATTGATGATGAATCTCCCACACTTGTCTTCAGCACCTCGGGGGCCGAAATATGGGCGGGACGTTCGCTGACAGACACTGAGCACGCTGAGGATATTGCTTATCTTGGATCAGATTCGTCAGAAGTGCGCGTCACTTCGAATGATCTGATCCATTCAATCGCTTGATGTTCGCTTCAAAACCCCAGTGACGTTAACTGCTACCCCATAACGGTATGATTCAATCCCAATCTCGCGCTTCCAACTGTCTGTCCTAGTTGATTGGCGAAAGACGAGGTCACTTCCTGAATCATGATATCCATGGTTTTCTTTGCCAATCTCCTGACACATAGGGCGATCATGGCATCAACTTGTCTGTCAAGGTTGGGGTTCACCATATTGCCGTACAATCCACAGTGTTCAACAGATTAGAAACACAGTCATAATTTGTCGAAGATGCAAAAAGATATTCATTGTCCGATTATCGATGTCTACGAACTATTTTCCGAATCCTTTGGGAACGTTAGATCAGCAGTACGTCAGTTTTGGGGGAAATTGATTCACCTGCGATAAAGGAACTAGTCGTAATCCGTTAGTTAGGCTTGTGGCGAAAAGTGCTTCGTCCCTCAGAGAGAGGCCTACGTCACATAAGCCTTTCCGCCAAAACATGTGCAGAGTGCAACTGACCTGGAGCTGATCAGTCCGTGGTTTGGCAACGAAGTATGAAGGCTTTCTTCAATCGGTTCGACAACTGCTGTCTTCCTAAGTGGGGAATTCGAGAAGTGACATACGAATGGTTGAAGACACTGGCAAACATGATCCTGTAATGCAGTCAATGGTGCGCATGCGCATAAACTATCGTCATTCAACTCACAACTCACTGAGTAAAGTTGGACGACTCGAATTCAGTGGGCTCGTTTTATCATTGGCTGCCGTTCGTGGCCTTCCTTCCGTTATCCCAGTTCCCGGTGGACGAAATTATAGCATCTTGATCAACTTGCCCTGGCACATGGTTCATAGCTGACATGCTGAACTTGAGTGGCACCTGAAATCCCTGGTTGTGTCCATTCGTGAACTGGACTTGGGTCTTTGAGGTTCGTCGACTTACCTCATCAAACATGTTTCTATCGGAGCTAATTCAACTTCCAAAGCATGTGAAATGCTCGGCAGACTAGTGTTTCTTGGATTACGAAGGACACCTATGGGGATTGCATATTCTGAAACAAGGTTTCGCCTGTTTTCGGGGCGAAGTGCCTGCCTGTCATCTATGCGCGCTAGCAACCCTTGGCTGCCTTCCTTAACCAACAGCTTGAAACGTTCCCTTACTGTATGGTTATACCTGCTAGCTGCACTTTTCCGCTGCTCGCACTGCATTGGTCAACTTTTTTTTACTGTCCACCTGGCTTTCAAGGCGAAGTTCTTCTCAGTGGCATTGGGGTACAACTCCTAGTTTGGCCTCAGTTGATGGTGTCATCGTTGACAGCAACACCGGCGAAGGACACTGGTGCTTCACTGCCGTAAGTTGCTGGTGTGGTTGGAAATACATATCAAAGGAACTGCATCCATGGCGGTCGCGACCGCACCAATTTATGCTTCACGTTCGTTGTTCTGTTCGCTGAGCTAGGCAATTCGGTTGCAAACGTTTCGTCACCAACCGAGGTGCGTTATTAGTTGGCGGTGTGTCGGTGTTGAGCAGTGCTGTGCTTGTGCCTATAAGTGTCTTGTTGACGCAGGGTACGGTCTCTGATTTTGATTGGTCATTTCAATGGTCGGCGTCCAGACGATCCTTGAGTGTCACCTTCCCGACTCTATTCGTGACCTTTGGCCTGTCGGTCCCACGGTTATCATTCTTGTCACATGATCCGTCTGTTCCCTTTGGGTGATCCTTTGCTTGTAGTGGTACGTAGGTCGGGTCGATTTATATATGTCGGGTCGATTTATATATGTCGGTTGATTTGAGTCTGTGGTGGAGTACCATGCCTTGCGTGTCATGTGTTTCCGCGTAACAAAACTCATACGTTTTCTAGCTTGAATTTGTCCTTCATCTTCGTGTACTGGAACCAAGAGAGTGGATCATGTTGCGATGTGACCTTTCCTCGTTGTAGATCGTCTTATCTGTTCAACAAAGCGTTTGTAAAAGTCCATGCAGTTAATTCGGTAAACAACATTGTTTCTGCAATTCTGGTCTATCTTCTCCTTCGATCTTGAAATAAACTTTCTCACTGTAGCTGTTGGTTTGTGAATCATCAGTATTCCTTTTGGTTGTAGTAGCCGTGTTGTGGGTTCGAGTGCGTTTCCGATGCACGATAGGACGATCCGTTTGCTTGTCTGCTTCTTCCCTTGTTGCTGTTATGGGGGGAGGGTCCTTTTTTCATCCTTCTGATGGAATTTCGTGGGTAGCCGTTGTTCCAAAATGCTCGGTTTAGATAATTTTCCGCCTTTCTTCTCAGTTCAGCTGTACTGCAGTGTCTCTGCTCAGGAGAGCTGAGTTTGGATGCAACCCTTTTCGTGGTGACTTAGCACATGTTCTGTTTATTTCTTCCGATAGACGCAGGCTTGAAAGTATCCATTCGTAGCTCCACTAACCAGTACGTCCATCAATGGCAGCCAGTTGTTCTTTCCGAGTTCACTGGTGTAGTTCGTGTGCGCGCTGCACTGTGGACGGTCTCACAATGACGGAGTTATCATCTACATAGCGGTTCTAGAGTTTGGGGTTGATTGTTGGTACTGTGATGTGCTCCAGTTTCTGCATCACTGCCTCGGCAATGAAGCCGGATATGGGTGACCCCATTGAAGTTCTCTTCAAATGCTGGTAGATTTGTCCATCGAATTTGAGCCGTGTATCCAGGAGTTTGCATGTACTTTCCAGTTTTTTATTGCGCCCGTTGGGTCTGAACTGTTCTGCAATAATTCCATTACTTTTTTTTGGCACGGTCATAGTTGATTAACGTGAATAGGGCAGTGACGTCAAATGAGAGAATAATGCCGTCGTCATCCATTTTGATATTCTGTAGTTTGTTCAGCTACTTTCCACCGTTATTGTGTGTTCTTATCCGTCATTCAGATGCTTTAACTTCCTCCATAAGTGTTTTGCTAGGTTGTAATTTGGAGTGCTAGGTAGTGGGACATTCGGTCATAGCGGAGTTCCTTCCTCCGGCGATGTTGCTGTCATCCGTTTTCATTTTCCATCGTTCTTGGTTGGTTGTCTGGTGTGTTGTTTATAGTTTTTTGGGTGTTTTTTTAAATGCGGCTGGCCAGTTTTGAAGTAACATCCTGTTCGATCGGTCAGTAGTCAACAGTGAACCCCTAGTGACATTGAAGTTCTTTTTAAGTGGATGAGCTTTAGGACTATTAACTAGATGGTGACATTGTCCCGCCAGTTGTCAGGACTCAACTGCACTCCTCATCAAGCCCCCTAATTGGTCGATTCTTATCGTTTTTTTCTAAAGCTAGACTGTTTTCAGTGTTCGTGCAATTTTTTGGCGTGTAGCTATCCTTTTTGATTCAACTCAATGAGTTGCATCCTATCTACACGAAACACCAACTTAGTAATGGAAAAAAGTTTTGGCCCAAAGTGGTTTCAAACGTACTGTCTCTCCACAGAGATAACATGTAACAGCTTACAGATATTATCGGAAACTCCGAACGACTTTTAGTTTTTTTTATCTGGTTTCAGGTGATCAGAAATCCTCGAATTGTGTCCGCAGGACTGGATTGATTTATCAGATTAGTCGGTTTGTGCTGTAAACGTTCTTCGCGGGAAACAAAGTGGTAGATGCTCACTCGGCAGACCGAGTAGAATGTAATCCAATAACGTCAACCATATCTCGGGATCCGGTGGTCAAAAGTTGACTTGTCCTTTTTCATACTCCCCATTTACATCAGCTGTTTCGGTCGACATAATGGTGGACCCAAAACAACCTCGAAATCCGTAGCCAAGGATTTCCAAGTCGAAAGTAATACTGGGTATACTGGTCGTAGGGCCTTGGAACTCTGCTCAGCGGCCGTGCGTTCAATTACTCCCGTTGTGAATTTTGTTACAGGTGAGCCCTTGTTATTGTGCTTTTTTGATGGTATTTTCACTTGTATCTGGATTGATACCCCTAAAACTGACGGTTTAATTGAAGACCGCAATTAATATGTGGGCCAAGATGTGCCACCCTGGTATGTGTTGTCTTCCAGGATAACTGATTATAGACATCCAGTTAGTACTCAAGCAACGCCTTCTTTTAACTCTGTCTTTCATTTCTAGCAGCATTTTTTTTAAGCATTTTAGTTGTTATATGTGAACAGTGCTTTAAGCGACCAGAGTCGTTTTGGTTACACAGTTAATGGTCGAAAAATTGACATTGGAGTTTATCCGCGTATCTTCTCTTATCTGACTGCATGAACCTGAAGCCTCAACTACCGTCCGGTTATTATGTACTGGTGTTCTAAGACTCAGGAGAATGGTTACGCTGGCTGGAACGTCGTTCATCAAAGTTGTCGGAAGCGCCAACTGGGAGTAGCCAGCGAGCGATCGTGTTGTGAGATTGTCTGAGGATAAAGTTTCACTACAACAGGAGTATGGAAACAGCAGTTTGTTCTCTCCAAGTTACCAGCATCTTCATATTTACACGGAATAGACGGTGCTCCCTTCTCCCAAGGACTGATGGGTTGGGAAACGTCGGTTTTAAAACCCTCACTCCGGTCGCCCATTGAGCAACTAGCGACCGCCTGCAAATCATCAGCTACGACTTCAAAACCAAAATTCCCATACGACCCTAAACACACCCATTGTTTGTAGTGGCAACAGGGGTCAGCGTGCAGCTGCCTCACTTTCTGTTTCATCGGAACGGTCCACTAACAATGGGTAGGTTAGGCCTTTGTCTCCAAAGCTTGGCAGTCCGGGCATCATTTTCATTTGTCGGTGAACCAAATGGTAGTATCTGGGACAGGCGTACCCTTGGAACGCAAATACTAGCTGAGTGATTGAGTTGGGCTTAACTTGCTAGTTCTCAAAGCCAAAATGTCGCTGTAGTGGGGTAGCAACTTGAAAAAAATGGAGCCGTGAACGTGCTTCGAAGTAGTCCCTCTTCAGTGGTTCAACTGTGTAAAGTACAGTGGTGAATACCCTGCACTTAAACTGGTAGCAACTGGAAGCAACTTCTCTAATCAACCTCTTGTTCGAGCATCGACTGAAACGTACACCTTGTTTTCAAGTGGTACATGTTTACCGTTCCTATTGCTCCGCAGCTCACTAGATTCGGTTGAGCATTGCCCAGAGTCATCCTTAGTAGGGAAGAAGTGCGTGTGTGTCAGGTTGCCATTCGAAAGTAATTCAGTTCCGGGGATCATAGCACGATGGCCAATACGCGTCGAAGTTGAGTTGAGGTTTCTGCTGTTGTTTTTTGGCTTGCAGAAACAAGTGTATTCATTCTGTGCTAGTCGAATGGGCTTCTTCCACTTTTTACTCCCTCAGGCACCCCGCGATGGTCACATCCAGTGTTCTGTGAAGTTCACACCGCTCTTTAACGGGATTTTTCATTCTCCTTTTTTTATTAGTCCAGCTGGATCATAGTAGCTTGTAGCCTTATATCAATAGCCACTTTCATTCCGGTTTGTCGTTATCTTGACATCCCGATTGGGTTTTTGTATCGGGTCGGTTAATCTGAAGGAGAGAGGTCAGACAGTGTAAAAAATGGAGATAAAGTCGGCAATGGTAATAAGACTCTTCAAGCACTAAGATCCTTCCTTCTGGTGATCAGCATGTGTGTGTACGGAGACAGACATTATTAATTCGAGGAGGGGAAGAATAGTGATTATCCTGCTCTTTTGAATTCGATTCTAGATATTCTTTACAGGCTAGTGGGTCTCTGCAGTCGACCGAAATTCTATTACTTTCCTCAGGTTGCAAGAATAACGTGGTTTGATACACATACGGGTTACGGTGACCAGAGCTGAGTAATTTAGAAGCCTCGGTCTGCTTAGAGTTGTTAGGCAATCCGTATTAAGTGAACAACAAGAAGGTCTACCTCGATACAATGGACAATGCATGGGAGAACACCACCGTCCGCTTTCTTCTCATTTGCGAAAGCGGGTCAATGCGTATTACCCGAAAGTCCGTTAACTGGTTGGTCCGTCATTTGTACTGAACATCTAACTATTATCACTGAATGTTTTCGTAAGCTCTCTTTTCGGGTTACTACCTCAGGTTATCCAACTGCTCAGGCTACATCACGGGCTTCCTCCAATAGCGTGTTGAATGGCGTAGTAGTACAATAAGATCTGTCGAAATTCATCAACAGCCCCCTCCCCCCAACAACTTCAACCTCGTTTGGGCGTGATACCTGGATTCTGATCTTTTGGTTGAGCCTGAACCAGATCTATGTATGCACTGCCCATGCTGAATTTGTGTCGGCTGAAGATCCAAACGAGCCTCGAATGAATCTCTTGTCAACTGAATGTGCAATATAATGATTGTTTTTGTTTTGCTTGTTAGCCCCTATTTATAGTCAATGGTCTCCGGATTTGATTGTTTTACAGCGGCAATCTGACGTTAATACCCGTTCTCTAGAATAGTGTGTCAATGATCAGTTATGGGTTACCTGACGGTCATTTAATAACTGGACACCCAGGAAGGAGTGTTAGACCCAACCCCTCGTTTGAAACATTCACGGCAAAATTTATTGGCGGGCCATATTTCTGCGCACCATTCGAAGCTTACTTCCTCAGTCCACAGGATAAGTATATCCACTTCTAGTAAAATGTCTCCTTTTTGCATAGATCCAACAATTCACTAATTGCTTTACCGGTTTATACACAACACTGCCGCTTCTAACTGTTCGCCTGTATGTTAATGATCCTTCCGGAAATGACTTCGTAATCATCAGGCTTTCCTTCAAGATAGTGATGAAGTCTATGTATCGAATAGTCTTCTTCAGTCACCACAGAACTACTGAACATGTTTGGATGCCTTATTTTTCTCCATACGTACCCGCTCCGCGAAGCACCACTCGTAGCCGCTGCCGCTGCTAAATGCGCTCCGCTTCCGGTGTATGGTGGCTTCATACTGACCATATTTCATTTCCATCAGCTCAGTCCTCATTTTCTTTTCCCTTCTGCTGTTCAGGTACCGCCAAAGATTTTGCTCGTCCAGCTTATTGGACCCCGGATAATTTGTGTAAGTATTGTGCTGTATGTGACCAACCGTTCAATGCGTCGCGTCTCATTCACCACTGTCGCGCGTGTGGTCGTGGTGTGTGCGAGCCGTGTTCTGGGCACAGGATGCCCGTCCCCTGGCGTGGACTGGACCTGCCGCATCGTGTTTGCAACGAATGCTTCAAACCAGCAGTTCAGTAACCCCACACATCCTCACAATTCCCGTGCATTCCTCTGAAACACATGAACAGCGTAACTATTGCTGTTAGCGAATCCATTGTTCATATCTGGTTGGATTGTGGGGCTGTTTACGTCTCCCGCCCCCATACACTTCATTTCTAGAACTCGTTCGTAATGCAAATTGATTTTTTGTATTTCCACCAACCCAAAAGTAAAGCGAAGAGTGGAGTGTGTGATTATTTCTCAGCTGTGATTTCCCCAGACCTGACGAAACAGCAGAGCGTGTGTACCAGCGCCGTTTTCTGTGTCATTGCCTGCCCCCCCCCCGCCCTCGTCATACAACCCAACGTTTTCACGGCACATCGTTCGGAAATCATGTCGCCAATGTGTGTAGAATCCGAACAGACACATTTTGAAACTCAGTGCATCATTCTCATGATGTTTGCATACCCGTCGGTTGGATTTTCGGCTGAGCTTTATTTTCTATCATCTTTGCCTTTTCATTCATCCCAACGAACTCGTATAGTCATTTTCACTGACTTACCCCATTGCCGGGTACGCTCTTTTAGTAATGTGTTTTTCATTACTCTCATTGTTGGGTCGAATCATCTGGATTATTTTTCTGTTTGTTTCCGGGCTTATTTCTTGATACGGACACGATTATACATACCTACTTACGTACTTATAGATGAAACATCGTGTAATTTTCTTCCTTTTATCAAGTGCAGATATGTTTCTGTCCTAACTTTGATGATGTAATATCATTCGCAAAAAGATTTTAGCGTCTTTCTGCTGGGAACTGGTCGGATTCAGCTGCAGAATGAGTCTGGTGTGCATGTACAGTCGAAGGTCCGCCTCTCAATCACGACGCTTAGAGAGCGAAGTTCACCTCCACTTCTTGTCGATAGTACTGCTTACAATTGGACTAATTAATAAGGATACAACTTAGTAATACGGGACTATGCCTAATCTTGATTGGTCGATATTCTCACCACTCAAAATCGGCAGCATCTGGCCTGTAAGCAGTTCGCCATATGGTCTATCCGATTTGTTTCTTTTGGGTAGATTTAATCAAACTTTCTGCCTAATGGTGTTGAATTCACTTTCTGCAAAATGATTCTCGAACCTACACAAAGCTCAGTAATGGTGACACTCAAAACTCCACGCGAAACACTTGTGTGGTTGTAGGCAGCTCAGAAACAGTATCCAAGACCCCGACTTGTTTTAAAATCGGTGGTTTCGTTATTCTTGCCGAAAGCAAGATATTGATTTTTTAGCCTTCTTTTGTATTTGGTTTGCTCTCTGTCAGAGAGTATCCAAGTTAATCTGGTGTAAACAGCATTTCTCTGCTGAATTTGTGAAGGTCTGAGGACATACTGTACTTGTGGTATCGATAATTATTCCTTTGAGAGGTCTTTTCTTTCCTATTTACACACATTGTTCGCGGCATTAATGATGTTACTCTAGGGTTAACCCGTCGCAGTTATACTTTCTTCTAATTGAAGGGGTAATGCGAAGGTAGGTGGGTAGCCATTTTGAATAGGCAAAAATCGATCGGTGAAATGTTACTGCTATTGACATTTCACGGTGTATGGCTGCGTTGATCGTCATATTGTTTTTCTTTTGTCTCTGCCCTTAGAATGCGCGTCCAGGGAATGAGTCGGGAAAATGTCGATGCCGGTAATATCGCACCTAGACCTTGTTATTTCACTGACATGCTTGGGAGATTCGCTGCTTTTGAGAGGATATTGATTTCTGTATCCAACAAGCGGAAGAGCATTAGCCATGACGTAATACTTTCATTCAGAATAAGAACAAAAACGGGTTAGTAGACGTTTATGGCGAGCACTGCTCAATGCATACCGTTACATAGGCGAAGACAGTAATATATGAGGCAATGTAGCGGGGAGAATGGACACAATTTGGAGATTACCTTTCAGTCTGCACCTATTTCGTATGTATATAAATACTTTGGTTGTCGACGTATGCTGCGGTATTGTTCACCATCGGATGAACTTACGGTTGAGGTGGAATAAAGTGGGCAACGTTAGGTGCAGCACTCGAAGGAGTCGTTATTGCCGGTGTCAGATGGCTATAGCCACTAGTCTTGGAGTGCTGCGCCACCTAGCTCGAGTGGCGGACGTTTTATGGACAGTGTGGATTCTTTGTCTAGACACGATGTACGCCTGATTTGTTAAGTGCTGCACTACTCGGCTGGTTATCGCTTTTCTAGTTCTAGAAGCCCATTGGGTTGACTATCCTCCCTTATTCTTTGATCGAGTTCCCTCGTCGTGTGCCTCATATATCCTGTTGCACAGCAGCAAGACACCGAGTGTACCAAAGTTCTAGGCACATATGAAACTTATCTTTAAGGATAAAGGGTAGTCTGTTTGCCGGTGAACGAGATACGAACTGTTGCAGCGGAAATGGTTTTTGTCCGATTGGTGCGAAGCCTTCTGTTCGGCTGGTGTATCATTTTCGAACTGATGGCTAACGTAGAATAGTTTTTTTTCTACCGCGATGATGATACCTACCTTCCTCTTCTGTCCATTTATCCAGGTAAAATTATCGGGAAACGCGTTGTCTCTCTAGACAATACATAGAGTTGACAGCATCCGTTTTAGAGCAGCTTCTCCTTACCCTGTTGCCAACACTGTGTCAAGTTGTGTTCCTGTTCTTCGGGAATGATGCCGGTAATGTTAGCGTTCTGTCCAGACCCCGTAAGCTGCCGACACAGAACGTCCTAGTGGACCATCGTGACATCGACAGAAAGCAAACCTAAGAGGTGAAAAGTGTTCCTCACCGGATGTGAATTTGATGGAAACACTTTATCAGGCTCTTGTTGAAACATGCTTCTTTTGGTTTCATTGATTGAAACACCACAGGCATCTATGAGTTGACGTTTTCTTCGGTTATTTTCATGAAGTGATTTTCAAGTTCACTCATGAAAGTGTCGGCTAACATTGACCTCAAAGGCGAACCCATAATGGCAGTAGCATGTGGGGTTTAATAATTAGTGCACATTCAATGTGTACCGCTGTCGAAATTCACTGAGTGTTATTGGTAACCGTATTGCCAACTCAGGTCATGGTGACACAGAATGTAAGATCGGTTTTCCGACAAACTGGCGACCCAAATGATATTTTCGCAATACAGCTGGATTATACAACTGGTCATAGTAGATCACCAGCTGTATAAGTAAGAACATGCATCTCAGTTTAGCATATGTTGTGGATATGACTAATTTACTCCTCAGTTCTCCTGGTTGTGGTCAGCTTTTACTCAAGGTTTACGGGCTTCCGTCTACAGCGACTTAGAATACCACCCAGCGAATCCGAGTTCCGTGTCAGAACGGTGGCGCACTACTTTCGCTGTGGTCGACGATTTATTTTCCAGGCCGTGCAGTGATGTGCTAACCTTCAGGTCAGCAGTATACGGGCACGCTACAAGGTTGCAGCTGTTATCGGAAGTTTCAACTGCATTCGCGCCAACTCAGCTGAGCGCCGCTTCAGCTGATCATGCAAGAGAAACTTGGATGTGGGTCGCACACAATACGTTTAAAGAGTCGTAGGCAACACTACTATCCTCCCAAATTCTCTAAGACCGGTAACCAAAATTTAGAATTTTTGCGGAAATCTCACGTTCAGGACGTAGATACGTCTTGCAAAACCCAGAGCAGGCGAGAGCCCATTGTGGCAGAAAGTCAGTGTTTCCCCTACGGCATTCCAGAACTCCACGACGTAGGTTCTGTAAGAAACCGTAAACATGACTGTGAGGAGAACGATGCTTCATCCGGGTACTTATCAAAATGGGGGATAAAACGACTGCGGAATTGATACGTCCAACATCTTCAGAGAATTGAAAGTGTTCCGGTTCCTGGATTTTTAAAATATTGGTGCAGTTAGAGGACATTTTAACAGATGTTCCGGAGCTTGATAACTTAGCCACCGACTTTCCACACCTGAATCGAGAATAAGAGCTGTTCTGACGTCCGGTAATGCCAATTAATCCCTCAAATGCTTAAATACAAGGCAGCAAGATTCACACACAGAAAAGCCTCCCGTGACAAAGATTCTCCGCTGTAATCTGGTTTGATAGGGCAAGAAACATTATCTTGCCTGTACACGAACTAACAAAATTTATTGGACATGCTAACAGAAACTCGAGGACAGATTTTACCATATCCACTTAATAGAATCACTAAAAAAATTTAGCTATCCACCGAACGCTTTCAGGAAATCCACGACCACCTCCGGGAGTGTTAACCGGCTCTGTGGAGCAGATGACTGATTGTTTCTAGGGCACGACCGAACGCCTGATCAGAGTTAGTCGTCGGCAGTTGATCGCATGAGTGTCCGACCAGCAGGCGGCTATTTCTGTCAGAAGACGATGGTGATCCTGATAAGGCTTTGGAGAACAAGACCGCCCTCAGTGAGCTCCAGACCTCCCGAGGTCATTTTGGCGATTGTACCCTTCATGGGAGGCTTCAAGAACGTCCGCCAAACATAATTCCACGTGGTATAACCATCAGCCTAATTACGGCTACTGATTCAGCCACAGCTTGCAGTGAAGTTTCGCAGGAGAACGCAAAGTGCAGCCGTGGCACCTGTTTACACTAAACCGCGATCCTTGAAATAAAGAACATACCCCACAATTGTGGAGTTTTGTACCTTTCTTTTGCTTTCATTATAACGTTACGTATTTCACCAATTTCATAAACGATTTTTGTTTGAATACGCAAAACCACAAAAACGCGCAGTTGTACAAAAATTGCATACAATACAGGCGTGGTCGCATTCTCCGATTTTCCCTTCTCATTTCACTCGCGCTTACAGCGGTTATTCGCGAGCTTCATGTGCTAACTCTGGTATCAAAACATTTCAGACTGTCTTTGGAGTTTATTGTATATGAGAGCTTCCCGGACAGAAGACCCCTGGACATCCACGACCGGATTATTATTTATTCACTGACCTGGGCCAACGACGAACTATTTTAAAAAGAACAATTCTTAGTGAGTCTGTTCCATTCGACCCTTTTTATTATTGTGTACTCAATTCAGAGTAATTATATTTATTTCTTTGCCACAC
>SJOL01006423.1:1402448-1414813 GCA_004794785.1 Opisthorchis felineus | reverse complement strand
AGCAGCAGCAGGAAGTTATTTTGGAGTTGGTAGAGGAGAAGCTTAGGCCAGAGGCCTTTGGCCAGCGAGTTAGAGAACCTAAGTCTTGTTGGATCTAGTGAAAAACAAGAGTACTAGCAAGGGGAGGAAATGTGTAACCGACTTTTACGTCGTCTGTAAAGAGGAATTGCTTACCATGGGACGCCATGCTGAAAACGTCGCTAGTATGCAGTAGGAAGAGGATGGTGCCTAGCACACTTCCCTGAATTACCCCACAAGTGATCGATAGTGGAAATGGCTGTTTGCCACCGATTTGAGCTACTTTTGCTCTATCGCGTATGTAGGAGGTGAACCACTAAAATAAGGACCCAGTTATATCAACCGAACCAAGTTTCTGTGGCAACTATCAGTGAAGGACCTGGTCAAAAGCTTTTTGGATATGAAGGTGGACTATTACACTGGAGTGCCTGGCGTCGTTGGCTTCTGTAATGGTCTCGTAGAAGTGAAGGCGGCAGCTCCCGACGGATCTCTGGGACAGGAATATATACTCCCGGTCATCTATGACATTTGTAGCTAGGAGATAACTGGCTAACGGGCCTCTGACTAGACTTTCAAAAGTTCTTATTAAAAGAGGTGTACGAGAGTTTACTCTGCACTTAGAAGTAGTTTGCCTAGATCCCAATTTGAAATGAGGGCAGACGATAGACTGTTTCAGACTGATTCCAGTTTTGATTGAGTAGGAAAATTGATCTAGGACAAGGATACCGACATTTTGACCGCCATGACTCAGAACATTGGATGGCACGCCATTGTCCCCCGGGCGCAATGTGGTCCATAAGAGTTTGAGGAAGAGCAAAAGCATCAGCCAAGGAGATAGTTATGTTACGGGTGGCTACTCTGGCTGTTATGAGCTGTGAAATATGTGGCAGGTGTTCTGGGTTGGATTATTGCAATCGTGGTTTTCAGCGGCATAAACAACGGTTTCGGCGTTCCATCTCTAAAAGATGGGATGATGACCGGACAGCGCACGTAATGCTCATGTCATTAGCCGCAAGAAGCTCTCCAAAGATTTGCCTGCCATGCTGCATGTAAAGTTTGTTCTAACAGACGAACGTCTGACTCAACGATGCAGCCAAGACGGCTTAGACATACGCAAGCTGAATGCGCCAAAATGCGAGCTAGAAGCTAAGCCACGCACGATCAACTGATTCTTACAAAGTTGAACTTGGCGGAACGATCAATTTAATTTCAACCAATGATTCAAATATCGCCGTCAAGGAACTTCTGAGTGGAAGCACCGATTGCGACTGTGGTGCAAATACACATGTAAGCGTCAAAGCTGGAAGTGCAAAAAAATAGGCGGTGTACAGCGTGAAACGATCGGTAGGTGGGTGCGCTCCACAGACGTAGAAGTTAATTCGGCCATCCGGGAGCACATTTAAACAAAGAGCTGTTGATCAATTCGTTCAGTAAAATCAACAACGTGGGTTTGGTATTCCGTCCCTCAAAAACTTTCGAGAACGTGACTAGCCGAGCACTAAAAGCAAACCTAAATAACCATGGTTGTCATTCTTTTTCGTGTGCGCCTTTCAGTGACGTGTTGCTCGTGGTTTTTTTTATTTGAATGAGCGAACTTTCAAAGCCACCGACCACCGCCGTTTTGCATGTAATTACTCGCTTAAAAGGCAAGGCACAAAATCAACTTGTAGCATATCTTGCTAGTTCACCGCACTATTCCCATTCCACAGCCCTCTTCGCTGCAACTAACGTAGAGGATTCCTGGTCACCCCCAACGGATCCCACTCCTCTCAGATTTTGATTACACCACTAGCTTACTCGCTGAACCCTGTCCCCTCCCCCTTACCTTGCATTGTTTTCTATAAGCCTCTTATTCCACCTCCCCCAACCAGCCCAGTTTGGCTACCCGTACCCTCCACCCCCCACGATTCTGTGCTGAAGGTTCTACAAGACAGATCCTCCTGCCTTTTTTGTGCCCCTGTCATACCCTCTCATTTCCTCCTTCATAAAAACTACACTTGCCCATCCATCTTGCGTGACCTAAATCCCGCTGTTTCTGTTCAACGGCCACGTATGGTACCATTCTCTGATGCTGTTGATAGCACTGTTACAAACGATTACTCGACCCATCCCGTAACTAGTTGTCCACGGAGCCCCACTGCCCGCACCGCCACCCAAACGCTGTCTCCGTACCAATCACGGTACGTCCCAGCATCTTATTCTCACACATCTTTAACTGGTCCAACCTCACCCACCAATTCAAGAACTCCCGATTCCCCCGTCCCCTTTCCATTCCATAGTGACCTCTCTTCGGGCTCACCGAATTGTTACTAGACACCCTACCCTCGTCCTCTGATCTCGCTAGTAATATTTCTGTCCTTCTAATAAACACCCGCTCTCTCTTACCTAAATTGCACTACATCCAAGCTATCTCCCCTATAGCTTGTCCAATCTTCGTATGCATCACTGAGACGTGGCTCTCTATTAGCATGCCTGATGCACCCTATCTCTCTTCCGGGATGCACTATCTTCCGTTCTGATCGTTCCCACCGCCGAGGTGGTGGCTGCCTCAGGTACCCCAGAACTGAAATNGATGCTAACGAGACTTCAAGCTGTGAGCAAACGCCTCAAGGGTGTTCCACATCCTTCTACTACATCAAGCCAGCCAACGGACTAAAATCAGGGTTCCGCACTTTCTTAACAGTCCGAAATGGGGCGCAAGCGCCCAAGTTAGCTGGGTCCAAACCAACCATGATGGTCGTCAATCTCCACTTTTTGTAAGAAAATAGAGACTACTGAACACGGAAATGCGGTTAGTCTGGAGCGGTACTCCTTTTAGAAAACGGTGAATACGGTTAGCTACGGCGCAATCAACGGTCCCAAGGCACCATGATTCGCTTCGCTGGATGCGCGGAAAGGAAGGCGTCAAGATAAACTACCCCTTGCACGGTACACTAAGTTTTACAAAGTCTAGAACGATACATTTACTGGCTGCTTACTGTGCTTAATAGTACCAAAACCGCTGGTCATTTATCTGCACACTGCGTGGTTTTTTCTTCAGATATCTGTACTTTTGGAGTCAAGACCCTAGAGGTCGGCTCTTCATCCATTTCACTTCTCCCACGACCAAGAGCGCCTATAACATCCGGGCAATATCAAGGCACTTCTCAGTAAGAAACTGAGGCATTGTAACACGGAAAGAATTCTTATTCGTCCTGGCTTAAGCCTCGAGGCCAGTGAAGCAACAGCACCACGCATTCACCAGTGCAGCCGAAACGCGTCCGCGAATCGACGCTGATTGTGAAGTAATTTTCCGAGACTGGCCTGAACAGTCACGCTGCTCACTAGAACACACCCAAATTTTTTTCGACGAAACTATAGGGTTTGCAAAGTTTTCGACTTTTACGGGAAGTTGCTCTAGTCCGTCTGCACCTTTGGGCGATAGGTTTTCTGTAGCATTTTGTTTAGGTAAGCGGAATTTCAAGGTCACGGACCATCACCGCTTCGCATTTTGTTGCCGGGTTACGCGAGATAAATCATGAATCATCAAGAATATCCAATGCAAATTCCATCCAGGAAAATCGGTCGGTAATTTATACTTCTCAGATTTAACAAATGAGATGAGTTTTCTCAGTGAACTTCGGCACAACACATTTCCCCTTGGAGCTCGCCTTCTATCTACTATAACAATATTAGACAACTGCAGAATTGTGCAGTGATGATGCCAGAGCCATCTCTGCGGGTGGTCTCCTTTCACAGATATGCATAACTAGCCTCTGGATAATACAGCATCCCGAGGTAACTGCAGGTAAATTACCAACACAATGATATAATTCCCATTAGGAATATGACGCTCCATAGGTGGAGTACGTCATAAAGTGCAAATATATTGGTAGCAAATAAGGGCGTCTATTGCCGGTCACCATGATTGGTGGACCGCTACTGCGATGGTTCACTTCCTACCCCACTGGGAAAACCCAGGTCACCAAGATCGGGGATCTCTCCTCATCACCTCTTCCCATCACCAGTGGAGTTATTCAGGATAGCGTGCTTGGCCCCTACTGTTCTTACTATACATTAATAATGTCACTGATTCGATCACCCATGGATCCCCTTTTCTGTTCGCTGACGATATTAAGATAGCCTACACGTTTAAGACCAGTGACTGTTTCCACTCTTGCTAACATTCAGTCTGCTCTGAATTCTTTATCCCTCTGGTCCTCTAACTCCTGTCATTCTTTCGCCATTCCAAAATGCCAAGCCATCACATCGATTCCAGATTCCTCCTGGGATGCTTATTCTTATTGGGCTGTCGATTCCTACTCGTCCCGAAGTGAGAGACCTAGGTCTTAGGTATTCCTGGGCGTTTAGTTTTTCCCAACATGCATGGTACAGAGTGGCTAAAGCCCACCAGCTGTGCGCCTTCATTCGCCGATCCTTCCACAATAAATCATGTTTGATTACCATCTTCAGGCAGTTTGTAAGACCCGTTCTTGAATGCAGCCCCGAATTTGCCTCACAGTGTTCGCGGGCATACCAGACTGCTATGAAAAATGTGCAGCGCCCGTTCACTAAGTCCTCGTTTCCGGCGTCATCCATGCTGCCGAATCGTCTTCCCTGTTTGTCACTAGGGCTAGATCCTTTATGGCTGAAACGCACTGGGTTGAACCTAGGCCTTCTGCATCGCCCAATCTACCGACGGACTCACATAGCTGACTGCCGTCCTGAATTTTCCCCCTGCCGTCCCTACAATATCCGCACCTCTGGATTTTTGATCCCATTGTCGACCTGTCGAACTCACTTTAGACAAAACGTTTTCCTTTGCCTGTGTTCCAAAGCACAGAACAATTTCTTCTCCCATATCCGTAATATAACATTGTTGATTCTTTTTTTCTATCCCTATTATGCACAACGGCATTCCCCGTTTCTGTTATTTCGTTTTGGCTCCTATACCAACATTCTTTTATTTGACCAGAACGTAAACCGTTCTTTGACCTTGTCATCGCACGTGTTGTTTAAGCCGACACGTGGTTTCGCTATGTTGTAAACATGTGGCTTTGAATCGGTGTGGACTTTGGGATCCGTTAGAAACTAGCGGTTCCTAAACCGGCATATAGAAGCCGGTGTAATCCCACGATTTGAGGTTTGTACAGTTTTATTATTCTATTATTTTATTTATAGTATCGCATTTGTAGATAAACCTTCATTTGAACGATTCGGCTTTTGGGGTTTTGCGCGTAACTCCACGTGGTCCAACAGATTGGTGGAAACAACCTATAATAACCTCATGTGGGCTTTCGAAGGACTCTCGATTTTTACCTTTCCACTGAGGGAGCCGGGCATCCTTTCGCGCCGCAGCTTACACTAAACCTGTTCTTTGAAACAGGCCCTAAGCTTTTCTAATTTGCGCCTTCACCACAGCTGTCCCACTACCTGGTCCTAGCATGTACATTCACCAGCTTGAACCCCCTAGCGTTAACCTCAAGTGAGACAACTGCCGTCCCAAGTGTTCATGTCCATAAATCACCATAGTATCTATCCCTTATGCAGACGTTTTCCTCCTGGGACTACATCTGCACCTGCTCTCTGAAGCGTTGTTGTCTTGCAGAGAGTGTCTAGCGCCTGCTATCGTAATTGTTTTCATACCCGTCTCCACTGACCTCGTTGCGTCTCCTTACCTCCGGCCTTAAGCTTCTGTGCCCGGCCAACTTATTCCTAGCTCTTTCAATCCTGATCCCATCCCTGAATAACGCTGTCAGCTCTATTTATTGTTTGGTACATTGCTTTTACTGGATTTAACTAACCTTAGTCAAACCGAAGCCTTATTTTCTCACCGTTCAGAACCATTCCGCATCCTCTGACCACATGCAGTGCACGCACATCAAATAGTGGGTCTGAAGATGCGCAACGAATGAAATACCCCTTTGTTTCGACAGCCCACTCATCCGCACATACACCTAGCACTGTGGTGTACCTCTGCTTGACATGGCGGTTCACACCAACGCTTCGTCGTCGTTTAGCCATAGTACGCAGGCCCTGAACCTCTACATTCTACTCCCACGACCAAAGAGGTAGCTGCCGTTTCATTTGCCTCCGCGACTTGCCTCTTCTAGTGGCTGTTTGCCGTTTGCTTGCTCGAAATGACTGAGCTGTTTTATTGGACTGTCTTTCCCCCCCGACCGGATATAATATCTCGTAGCTGGAGTTATTTATTATTGCACAAACCGCAATTATGACTGTTTGGTGGCTTGTCACCCTGCAGATCCGGTGGAATGCACGAGGGCTGAAAACCTCGTGTGGTGGACGGGTACGCCCTGCAGGGAGGGTCGCCCTGTTACGTTGCCCCATGGTGCGTTCGTATACTCGCCACCAATCCAGTAGCGCGGGTGCATCGCCCATCGCCGGTGGTTATCTGCCTGGCCTTTAAATCGGGAAAACCATAAAAAAGCACCGTTGTTGTTTGTCTGTGGCTGCATTGGACTTGCCACAGTTGTCACTTGTCTGGCAACACCAAGGAATACAACCAAATGACAGCAGTCCTTTCGTTTGTTTTTTAAAAAAGTTATGCATTAGGTAGCCTGAAGGTACTCTGCGAGGCTCACGGCTAACATCGACATGCAAGGAGTTGCTACCTTCGTCTTAGTTGGTTGCACCACTCCAAGTCTACTTCATCATCCAGACATGACACACACGTTCTTGCCTTTAGTTTTCTGAAGTAGTCATACACACGTAAAGCATAAACTCCTCATTACTACCTGATTACCAGCAGTCACAGCTTGCGCCTAATTGCTGTTTTTGTCATGCACCATTCGTTTCTAGGAGCTGACAGCAGTGACTCGGTGGCTGGCCACCCATACTCTTACCTTCCTGTTGAGTTGAATTTGTAGATTCCAGTTAAACTACGGTTCTTATCCATTATCTCGGAAGCTGTTGTCCAACGGCATATCACTTGTCTGCTGTCCATGTTTACATGAACACCCACTTTGCACAACGGAGACACTATGATTGGATTTTTTGCTGGGCTAAATACTACCGCCATGTAATCTCACCATGCAATCTGCCTGTTCCAACTAGTCGAACGGCTAGCCTCGGCGGCTAAGACCTTACCTTCCCAAAATTGGGCACCTACTCTGGCCCAGCTAGTACTTGGCTTCTAGGTCAGTCAACAAAATCCACCTCAACCTGGGATCATTTAGCTTGCTGTCATCCCCTTTAAGATTTTTTCTACTTGGCACCGCTATACCTGATGCCTACTGGCAATCATCAGACGCTACTGCTCTCACCCTATTCCTTCCTCGTTCCCCTCTTCCCATGCTTCAAACTTCGGCTGTAACTGCGCAAACGCCCCGTATAACCGTTGTTTATTCAATCTCGCTTGTCAACGGTCTACACTCACATGGTCCTCCTAATGATTGGAAATCTTTCGTGACCCTGCATTGGCCTGACTCTATCTGCGTCAATATCGTCTAACCCAGATCAAGCTGCCACAGAAATGCTTATCCCCTGTCCGATTGCGGCAACCTTGACGACCGTTACGGGGCTGTCCAGAAACCGAATTATGTCGGTGCGGTGGTGGCATGGCACTGCCATACCCAGCCTGATGGCAGTCCAGCAACTACTTTCTTCAGAATCTCGACCGCAGCCTCTTGCCCACTCGAGCCTGCAATCGAAACCACAGACAAATTTTTAGCCTGGCCCTAACCGCCTCGTACTAAACCGCTGAACATATCGCTCGAATTTAACCAATCTAGTTTTCTGCCACAATTTCGGTTTGCCTCTTCCACAAGTTCTGTTTCATTTACGATGTTCGTTTGGCCCTAAGCATTGGCAATATCTCCCCGCCAAAACTATCGTTTACGCCTGACTTCCCTACAACAGTGACACCAGTGAGTCTACTCGGTTTCAATATAAACCATACTGTTGAGACAAAACTTGCCATTTGCCTCCAGGTCGAATTCTTCTGTCGCCATCTCCATTTTTGCTTTTTGTGACCCTAGCCACTTACTCGACCGCCCAAGGTCACTCATGGCCAGCAGCGGTTTTCAGTTTTAGGTCAATTCAGCCGGTTTCATCTTTGCACTAGTCGTACCTCATGCCCATTGTCCTCTGTTTTTTATTTCCACAACTGTAGTGATTTCTCACGTAATAAGCATTCCTGTTGTGTTGTTACCTGCCGCGTTCAGGTTGTAACGACCCGATCAAGCCTCAGTCGGCATGCTCCCTGCAAGTTGTGAAATAAACCTATTATTATTTTCATTTTTATTACATCGGATAATGCCTACTGCTTGGGACGCTGCCCCTTTTCCACGCAATCCCCTGTACCCGCAACTCTCTCAGTCATGCTTTTATTCTGACTGTAACATTATGATCGAGCCTGACTGCATGCCACACACCAGTTGGGAATAAACATTATTATTATTATTATTATTAACCGGTTGGCCTTTTCCGTGGAACCCGTGCTGTGTAACAACAACAGTTCCAGAGTTCAAAGAACCCGATACCGCGAAGTCCTCCCGCGAAATATCCCAGTAGGTAAACGACATTCTGGTGTTCCGCATGGATCTGGCACAACTGGAGCCGAATTGGCATTTTCCTTCTCACGCTATTCTGCTGTCTTTGGTGAGTAGCTCGTTCAGTGGACAATGTACGGTTACAAGAATTGAGTCAAAGTGGCCAAATGGCCCCTAGGTGTGCGAGGTCCGTCAGGACCGGCCTGTGTTTGATGGAGTCACTATTATGCGGGTTTGCTCGGCGGCTTTGCCCGTAAGCTGCAAAGCCGAGGTTCTCTATGTACCGCACGATGGTACGTTTGATTTGCACACTTCAACTATGTCCCCAAATACAATCTGGCACATGACCAGTGTTGCAGCAGTTGATCTGGGCCTCAATCAAAGACGCTGAGTTCGTCCAAGTAACCGGTAACACCGAAGGACACTTCAGAACCGTATCCATTATTCACTGAATTATGGTTGACTTTGCCTTGACACTTTGATGCAGTCGAGTATAGTGGGGTATACCGCTGTGTTTGCTGATGGTGAGCAGTTCCCGGAGTCGCCCCGCGCCAACGAGCTGCGGCTAATCCTCCACTAATTCGGCATCCACGAAACAATTGTCCCCGAGCCGTTTCACTGACGAGTCATCTGGGAACGATAGATGGTTGTGATTTATATCGACCGCAGAAATGATACCAGTAAAAAATGTGCCCAGAAGAAGACGGCATAGTCGACATGTGGCTTCACTTTCGGTGGAAAGTCCATAAAGCCATATCCGTATTCATTTCAGACCTGTAAAGCAGGCGGGTTCTGATTTGTGCATCTTCGAGCGGTGGAGGCTGAACAGAAAATGATGGTCTGGAGCTGGTTACACGTGGTCGAGATGAGTTCTAGTTCGCGCCTGCAAACACGGATAAACGCAAAAAATCACCATTTTCATCCCTGACCAGCACGAGATCTGGTATCGGGTACTTGGCAGAGGTGTTCGACTACCAAATAGCTGTGACGACGCTTCGACCGCTTCTCCATTATTGAGGTTGCAGGAGAGACTAGGGAGAAAAACTTTCGCATATCAAACTTGCTCCGGTATGCTGAGTTTTCGCAGCAATTATCAGAGTTCAAATCCATCATCAAACACACCTTCCTGCTGCTTGAACCACAAGCAAAAGAACGGTCAGAAATGTGGTGAAATATGGACCCCACGACCGAAGCCACGGCTTCATTAGATAAAGAAACAAAACTCTCGCTGGCACCGGCTGTCAGTGTCTGGACCTGAAGTCATTTGGCCAGTGATCTGATGGGCTTTAGTTTTGTTTGCTTGGACTGGTTCCTTTACTATCGCAATAAGTACTAGACATTACTGAATTTGGGCTCACCGATCTTAATAAAGGTAAGGCTCAGGCAGAATCCTCGGTCCCATCCTCCATGCCAGTGTTTTTAGCAGTCGAAGAACACCAAAAGGCATCAAGCGTATTGAATGCCTTAAAAATGTCAAGATTATTGTGCGGTTTTTTGGTTACAGCGTCTGCGAAGACAACAGTTGGTCCTTATCCAGCATACGCGTTTTCCTCAAAAACCGTTGTGCGTGGAAGGAAGTGGCTCTTAAGCTGGGGGCAAGCGACAAGTGGTGCACGAAGCACCGGCGGCGGAGCCCGGCTTTACCTAAAAGGACGTGGAAGCTGTCGCTCAGTCATCTTTTATTTTCTCGTTCATAATCCTAAGTTATCTAAACTTTTGTGCGACCTGCTGCCTGTAAACCGACAGCACCTTCGGTGCTCTGCTGAAATATGGAGCTTAATAATGAAGGTGTCCCAGCGCGCTTAGTAGCGTATGCGGGAATATGGCGTGCAAACGTCTTGACACTGTAACCGGATCAGTTTTGGAGAGCAACGGCTACGTTATAAACCTGTTTTGTTCAAGGAATACGTGCGCACTCTATC
Source organism: Opisthorchis felineus (assembly GCA_004794785.1). Taxonomy (NCBI): domain Eukaryota; kingdom Metazoa; phylum Platyhelminthes; class Trematoda; order Opisthorchiida; family Opisthorchiidae; genus Opisthorchis; species Opisthorchis felineus. Next base: position 1,404,384 of record SJOL01006423.1, on the reverse strand, counting down.
GTTTTGAGGCACTTATGGCCACAAAACCTAGTGTAAAATCCCGGGCGCTCATAGGCCATTGACATTGGCGCTTGCAAATGAGCATGCCACATCCACAAGGCGACGTTGCTTTTCTGTATTCACCTTTACCCAGTATTCATGGAACATTCCGTTCCGGGCGGTAAGAAATTTCACTGGAGCGAGGAATATCCCTTACATTTTGTTCCATTTCACCACCATCACTATTTAGTGGGCAGCAGAAACAGAATAACCGTGTGATGGACAAACGGCACATTTTAGAAAACCGAAAATTTACAAATGCGATTAAGCAATGCATTGACCAGGGTCAACTCCTGCTGGGCGGAAATACGTCTTCTGTGGCGAACGGCCTGCTGTCGCCGAGCAAGGAATAGACTCCCAACCAAAACGATGATCAGAAGGAGGAGAATTTGATGTTTGTAGGGTTTTTGACCTGCCTAATTGTCCCACTGAACACTGGCATCCAAAACTCGATTAACCTTTCACGCTGATTGATGCGGCAATGGACTTTTTCCGCCGTGTGGTGTGGATCTGCAAACCTATCCCAAAGTCCGGTACCCATATGATGCATGTCTGTTTTTTGCCATATGCCACTTGCTGTTCTGAGCAGACATCAGTGACCAAGTGTCTGATGACTCATGATCTTACCTCTTCGTTCAGATCACATAGTACCTCCCAGCTAAACTGCAGCCCTGATCTCGGATGTTCTCGCTCAACCGTTCCTTATCTGTCTGCATAATGGAGTCCCTCCGGTGAGACTCCGCCAATGGGCTAATAATTACCACCGCTCCCCGTCCAACTCACGATGTGTTTGGCCTTAGCAACTATCCTCTTGCTCGTTACGATCTCGGATAACTCCCCACAACTGTTTTTGCCCCGGCCTTGATAATGATAATGATAATGATAATGTTTATTCCCAACTAGTGGGTAGCATACCTTCAGGCATGATCACAGAGTTACAGTCAGAATAAGTGCATGACTGGTAGGATTTGTGGGTACCGGGAATTTCGTGGAAAAGGACGGCGACATAAACAGTGGGCATTACCCGAAGTAGACTTGGTCACGCCTGAGTCACCATGGGTAGGGAACCGAAATGGGGGACATGTCAGATGACACAAGGTGCCATCTTTAAGATTTGAAAGTGGCGGGCAAAAACAATACGAGGGAGAGCATAGAAAGAGGCTTCCTGCCTGGTACGGGATAAAAATAATTTTAAAAAAACTTCAATCTGCAGAAAAAGTGGAACCAGAATAACGGATCAGGAGAGGCAGCAGAACTTGCACGATCTGACCGCCCGATTTTACCTGCAGCCTAATACCATTACTGAGGCTTAGTAGCCTTGGGCTGTTGGGCGTATGGCCAGAGTCACGAAAAGCGTAAGTGGGGTAATATTCTGTACGGATAAACGGTAGTAGGAACCTCAGAATCACAGTGTGCAGTGAAACTGGAGAGACTCACTAGTGTTGCTGCTAGAGCGGGGTCGAGTGTAAAAGGTTCCTTGGAAGAAGGGGTTCACGCAAACGCATAAGAAGGGAAGCGAACTACACGAAAACTAGTTGACTTGGTGAGGAGTACAGAGTAGGAGACACCGAGATGTTTAGATCCAGTGGAAGGTTCGGCAGATTGGAACGGACGCCTCCCGGGGGCGGCCGGGACCAGATGAATATTTTTATTGTGGTTGTAGTTAAGGGGACGAGTGGGCGAGAGGGTGCAGTCAAAGTAGGAAGTGGGCAGTTGCGGGTGTGCTATCAAACTGGGTATGGCAGTGCGTGCCGTCACTGCACTGAGATACTTCAGTTTCTGGACAGCCCCGTGACGGGCGTCGTGATTGAGGTGGTTGGGCTCGGATGTGCAGTTCTGTCAGCAGTGGGATGTGGGTTTGCCAAGGGATTCCGCAGGGAGAGCAAGACCAATGTAA